>OX104064.1:6109211-6136994 GCA_944474145.2 Dicrocoelium dendriticum | reverse complement strand
AAATTAAAAAATCGTATCGATGAAAGTACGTGTGAAACGCATGACTTACCAAGAGATTGAAGATGCACATAAACAAGTAATCCAATAGGAATTTTAAGTGAATTCCGTCCACGTTCGTTGTTCACTAATACCATCGTCCGATGGTCGCACGTTATATCACATAGTGCAATCGTGTCAGAGTTTCGTCAAGGCGTTTTTTGAAAAGGGATAGGGTGGGAGCGTTAATTACATGTTCTGGAAGGGCGTTCCAAGGTTGCGACACTCGGAGGGAGAAGAAATTGCGTCGACATTCCAGTCGACTGTACTGTGTGATCAATTTAAACTGATGACCTCTTAGGGATGCGTTTTGACTACGTTTCAAAGGGGAACGACACGTGTGGTTGGGGGTTCTCAGTATCCGGTACACCATTATGAGATCGCCTCTCAAACGACGGTAACGTCCACTGTATAAGTTAAGAGTTTTCAGCCTGAGTGGGTAGGGAAGGCTGGAAAGACCTTTGACGTATTTTGTCGCTCTGCGTTGTGCAGTATCGAGTGCAGTGAGGTGGCACTTCTGCCATGGTTGCCACGCTTGAATAGCGTATTCTGTGTGCGGTCTAACAAAAGCGCTAAGCATTTTCGGAAAGATTGAGGCGTCAAACTTCCCAAACGCTCTACGCAGAAGGCCAAAGTGTTGGTTTGCTCTCTTGGAGGCCTTTTCGGTCTGCATTAAGCACCCAAGATCCTCTTGTACAAGCACGCCATGATCGCACTCATGAGCGGTCCGCTGTAGAATGTCAGGTCCTAAGCGGTAGTTATACGCACTCTGATGGCGTATGCTCAAGATTTTGCACTTTGTGGTGTTGAACTGTAGCATGTTCCCGTTTGACCACTTGTATGCTTTGTCCAAATCATCCTGCAAGGCTGTGTGATCCTCTCCTGAAGCTATGGCACGCCATATCTTTAGGTCATCTGCAAACAGCAGAAAGTTGGAAGATAGTGCAGCTGCAAGATCATTTATGAAAACGTTGAACAAGTGAGGCCCGAGTACCGAGCCCTGAGGTACGCCACACTGAACTTCGATTGGTTCCGACAGGGTATTTCGGACTCTCACATTCAGGTGACGCTGAACGAGAAATTCGCCTATCCATCCTAGAATAGGATTGCAGATACCACAATGCTGCAGCTTGTTCAGTAAAATCCGATGGTCCAGTCGGTCGAATGCCTTAGAGAAGTCCAAGTAGGCTACAGCCACTCCGACTTCGGCGTCCACAGACTCTGTCCAGTTTGAAGGAGCAATCAGCAAATTAGTTGTGCAGGACCTGCCTTGGCGAAATCCGTGCTGCTCCGGGACGAGGATGTTGTTTTTCTTCAGGTACTCCATGAGGGCCTCGGCTACAATGGACTCCATGATCTTGGAGATTACCGGAAGAAGGGTAATCGGACGATAATTAGTTAGATCTGCACGGCTACCATGTTTGTGGATTGGAGTGATGATCCCGTGCTTCCACATCGTTGGGACGTGCATCTCGTTAAGGCATCGCTGAAAGAGTGTCGCCAATGGTTCGGCTAAGCTCGTAGCGGAAACTTTCAGCGCTTTCGGCCGAATGTCGTCCGCACCCGGGGAGCTAAATTCGCGCAACGACATCAACCGCTTCAATACAGCTGCAGTTGTGAAGGAAATGTGGTTACGGCCTGATGGCGGAATAAGTTGCCTAGATATGGTGCAGGATGTTTGCACACACTGGAAAGTGCGGCCGAAGTGTTGTCCTAGGACGTTCGCCGCGTCAATTGCCGTATGTGCTAATCCGAAAGCTGTGCGCAGAGCCGGAATTCCGCGCTTAACGCGGCGAAGCTTATTTATGTGTCTGTATAGTAGCTTTGGGTTAACGCAGAACTTTGACACAAGAGCTTGTTGGCTCTTTACCTTATCCTCCCTGACGAGTGTGACACAGTGGTTTCTTTGTGTTTTATAGGTGTTCCAAGTATCCTCGCTCGGACAGGCTATATGGGCGCGCCATGCCAGATCCCTCAATCCCATGCATTTCCGGGTCCTGCTTCTGAGAAACGACTTCGCCTTGTCGGGTCGGGGGATTTTGGTTTTAGCTGCCAATGCTACGAGCGTGTTGAATTTGTTGACAAATTTCCCGCATGCCACTTCTGGGGACCACTCAGTTAAGAAGGACCAGCTCGTAGCACTAATGAGTTCTGCCAGGTTATCGTAATTGTTTACGACGTAAGATTCCACGTTGCTTTCATTAGGATAATCTGCATAACACAAGTATTGGCACAATAGTGTCGCATGATCGCTGCGGCCCAAGGGAGTGGATGTCGTTACTACGTCAATCATCAGTTCCTCATTGGTGAAAACGAGGCCTAAGATGGCCGGTTTGTTTCCTGTCCTGAATCGCGTTGGGGATGTGACATGGTTGTACAGCGGTGATCCTGCAATTAGCTCTTGTAGATCGGCTTTGAATGGTTTACTCATGGTGGCTGGGGTTTCTAGGCCGTGCAGATTGCAGTCCCCTGCCAGCAAAACATGACAGTATGACCGCTCCAGTAAATTCTTCAAAGCAGAAGACAGAGCCTTGTCCATTTCTAAAGTGGACATTGGTGGACGATATACGATGGCCAATAAGCATTTATCGCCATGCTTTAGGTGTAGGCAGCACTATAAGGAGTCTACGGTTTGAATCCCAGGGTCGTTCATGAGCTCGATGAGAAGGTCTGAACGGTAGTAGAGAATTACACCGCCGCCCTTGGTGGGTCGATCGTTACGCAGTAGTGACATGCCAGGTAGTTCGATCTCAGCGTCACTAATCATGTCGTTCAGCCACGTCTTAGTTATCATGATGAGGTCCCAACACGTTGAGCTATGACGAGATCGAAGTTCTGCCAATTTGCTTAGAAGCCCTTGGGCGTTTGTATAGAGGCAATTGAGAACTACGGATGTTAGAAGCGTGCTTGAACATACGTTGGTTTTCCGAGAATTTACGCCGACCCTTGTTGGGTCGGCTGAGGGACGTTTTTTGATGTGTCTTGCAAACTTCCCGGGGCCGTTACGGTGGGATGCCTACAGCGCCCTGAGTCGATCTGCAGCAGGCTGACTTTTCCTTCTTCATCGAACGGCTGGGGAGTCTCATTGTGTTCCGGTAAAGAAATGCAGACAGCGGGGATCGCGACTACTTCTTGCTGGTTTCGTGTTCCCTTATCCATTGGTGGCCTGGTTCCAACCGCCTTCAGACGTATTTCTGATGGCAATTTGGTGCGGAACTTGTGCCAGTTCCCGGGCACCGTTGCAACCACTTGTTTGGAGTAAAGCAAGACGTTAAGCACTCGTGGACCACTTCCTTTGTAGTTTGGCGATATGGGTAACCTCGATGTTGAGCTGGCAATTACGTCGTGGAGAGACAGTGTTTCGCGGATATACCGCCGCTCTTCCAAGTCATGAGCTTTGACCTGCGACTCTTCCGGTGCCTGTGTTTTGGGGACACCATGGACAAAGATGGATCTTTCATCAGTTTGCTTGCGGTGTTCTCCAGGATTTTGTTTTCGTTGTCGACGCTCACTCCAAGGTATATCCGGGAATATGCGAACTCCGCATGATAAATCACGAAGACGGTGAGCTGACAAGAGGACTGTCTCTGCTTCGTTACCGGACCGCAATGTCACCTGAAGTAGTCTCGGCTCGCCATAGTGAAGTGAGTTGGGGTGGCGGATGATACGACATAAGCTAGCCTGTTTAGGCTGCATTCCAATTGCTCGGCATATGGATTCCCACTGTTTCATGTCGTCCAGTAGTCTATCTTTGATAGAGTTTGCCTTTGACTCAGGCACGTTAGAGCATATTATCTTCATCGAACTCTGCATCTTCTTGGTGTTCGTACATTTGGATACCGGCATGCCTCCTATTACCGGCGGCGTGGGGGGAAATCTTTTCATGTACACATTGTTATTAGTGTCGCCTCTAACAACATTCGGTGTGCTTGCAGACACGCTGGTTAAATTTGCCACGGGTGGACAATCAGCGACGATATTTGCATAGGTAGTCGGACTACCTGTGTTATTCGGTAAATCGGAATGCATTGCGGTATCATGAGCCACAGCCATATCACTCGGGAAAACCGAACTCTGCAACGTTGGATTCGCCGGGGTTGGCAGTCTTTCATAAACTCTCTGTTTGCAGCCTGTCGTATGTGGGGTTGCGGGATGTATGCTCTCTCCACTAAACAATCGTTTTGACTGGTTTGTGCAAGGTGTGGGCATACGGTTAGACAACGTGAGTCGAGTGCGGCACCAGCTGGTTGCGATCCACCCGCTGTTTCAGCTGTTGCTAATCGCACAATTTGGGTTAGTTTTCACATTTCTCTGTCAGTAGAGCAACGCACCTCACGAGCGGGTTGGCTTTGCACTCAGCACAGAACCAAATGGAGTCTGATGTGCAAGGTCGTTCCTTCATTTTTGCCACACCTACGCACCGGGGATGAAAGCTCTTTTCACAGATATTAAAGTTATTGCAATCCGGATTGTTTTAGAGCACGATTTCGAAGCACAAATCACTTTCGTTTGCTGTTGCGTGGGCCGATGAGCACTTGTTTTCCTTGTAGCTGTACTACGAACCATTGCCGAATTTTGCAGTTTCGTCGTGAATGGCCAATCGATGAGATCTCCACAATTAGCAAGAGATCATCAATCAAATTTGCACAAATAGAAAAATACACCAAATAAAATATATTGGTGCACAATTCACACAGAAAGATAACGCCAAGCACAGTAATTCCGAAACAAAAGTGGAATCCAGCACGTGAATCCAAAAATCCGCGGCGTCCGTGGGTACATCCGTGGCCGAATATCCAACCACGTTGTGCTTAGGTTATTGTAAAGCCATCGCCCGAGACAACCCAAGAGCAACGGTTAACGGTCGCGTTGGAATACCCTATCAATCGTTGCGAGACTTTAGTGCTTGCACAGGCAGATACGTTTACTGTGTTGACAACGCTCCTAAATAAATATATTGATCATTCGGAGGCACTAGAATAGCTGCACATAGAGGGCAACCATTTTGCGAGTGCGTTTATTTAGGAGGTTTGCCGTGTGTTAAAGATAGACAAGACTAAGACGAAAACGCATTACACTTAAATCAAATTGCAGGTTTGAAGAAACAGTCATCCTCTTATGGCATCACTGAAAGTGCTTGTAGCGTAGTATGTGCATGAGTAGGAAATATGCACCTATCTGTGCAGTGTACAGTAAGTCAATGCATTAATCAACAACATTTTAGTTTACGCATTGCGCGACACATTGGCATACGCACGGCATGTTACTACAAACGGTTGGAAAACTGTACACATATTACCAAGTTAAGCAGTCGAAACTGGCTTTATATAAATATGCGCGTAGGTGGTCACGCGTGTAAAGCCAAGTTAGACGTGCGCAAGACCATTCAGGCTAGCATAAAAGCCGACGTGTGACGCTGGGAGGTTAGGCAGAAGCGTAACAGCTTTGGTCGGTACTCTACCTTCGAGTTACTAACCGAGCGCTTGCGTACAGTTCTATTTCAGGTGGTGGGTTTGCTATTTTTCTTAGTGCTCTTCTTTTACCTCATTTAAATCTCTACCTGAATATCTCTATTAACTTACACAAGTCGTTTAAGCTAATTGTGCGCAACCTCGTTAACCTTTTCGTGTTTGTGGGCCTTTTAACCGTGTATTTTATGACAATTTGCAACTATCGCAGATTTACCAATAACCAATTTATTTAAAATGCACATTTAGCGTAGAGCTATGTAAGTATTTTCTCTTGTTTTATTTGATATATATTATTGTTATTATCATTTCTAGGGTTGGTCAGTTGTTTGACATATCCGATTTGGCTGCGCTTGATGTGCATGTTAACAAGGCGTTTACCTTCCTATCACCCACTACCGCCTCTTTTCTGCCGCTAGAAACCGTTGCTCGTTGCTGTATCGGGACCGTGTTAGGCTCAAAAATTGGTTCTATGCACATGATTTGCATGTAGAAGTCTACGGCCTAAACACCGAATTGTGTGCACTTAATTTCCAAAATACATGGTGCTTTTGTTTACCAGTGCAAGAGCGTGGGCAGGCCCCGTTGCTAAACTGTGGGCCTCAGCCTCATGCCTCCTAGAACTCATTCATTCGGGTGTACACCGGATATGGAATGTATGCATGTAGCGGTGTGTGGTGAGGCGCCAGCCGTGCGTCGTAGCTCTGTAGGCGCAGGCGTCTTATGTCCATCTCCGTGGAGGCCACAGTGACTGGAAAATCCGGAACCAGATGCTGCCAACCAATTCCTCATGCTTTACCGTGGTCTTGTTAATTCTTATAAAACACCTTCTTACTTGATTCGTTTGATAAATTCTGTTTTTCTGCAGCTTATTCTGTGTCAATATAGCGTGTTTGCTTTCCCGTACGTTTCAGGTTGGTTGGTTGATATCTCCCTTGTGATGGCGCTTGATATGAATGTTTTCAATGTGACTACCTGCTGGCACCCTGCAACTCTATTACCTGCCCTAGGAGGTTGGGAATCATTGATGGTATGAGGAGGACACGTTCTATTGTCTGCCATGGGCTCAAAGAGTGGTTTAATCCAGTGTAGAGCGAACTACTGTCCATCCACTGCCTTGTGTACGTCCGGTACACATGTATCCCTACGCAAACAGATGGGAATGCTGCTGGTTTGTATGTTGATTAGGTGTGGTTTGGCTACGCTGACGTAACATAGTTCCCTTTTCCATGCCACCCGGTCTTATTCTTTTGGTGTTCCACTGAATATGTTGCGTGTGGATGGAGCTGTAATTAGTTCAACGCAAGCAACCCTTGGTCCCACTGTAGGCGCAAGCGTTCTCTAGTTTTCTCTGTGGAGGCCACAGTTACTTGCATATCCGGAACCGGATGCCGCCAATATATACGCGGCGGGAGAGCCCATGGCATGCTGAGGCTTGTGGTGCCTAGATCCTGGCAGATGGTCTATCCACTGCTGCTACTGTTGTGCCACGGGCTCACGTCCTGGACGCCTATATGTGGCGACTGTTGGATGGGAGTTGGGTTTTTTCCTACGTATACCTAAGAGACAGGACACCAATCCGTATTAGTCAGTGAAACAACCATGTTTTAGACCTGTATACTTTTAGGTGTACGTTTAAGCTAGAGCTTCGGCTGAGGAGTCAAATCGTTCTCCTGACAGATGCAAGAACCCTGGCTATATCCTAAGCCAAACCCTATCCTCTTTTAAAGTTAGGAAGTGGTCAATGGCCTTCATCCCCTACAGCCTAACCATAGAGAAAAACATGTCCGCGGGTCATAAGCTCACAGCTTAATTGGCATAGTGAACAACCGCCACGAATTTGCTGTGACTGTGGAAGGGCACGTTTGGGTGCTCAAGGGTTTTCTACCATCCGCTTAAAACCAGGAAGCCGCTAGGCAAATCAGTGAAAGCCCGCGAAAATTTTGCGTCTAGGCGTGTTTGCAAGTGCGTATCCCACTATGGTTGCAACACGCAACTGAATAGTACTAGAACTCCAAAGGCTGCGTTTGTCCAACATTAATCATATACAATCTGTCTCTGCAAGCACAGTCCCCCGCAGTATCCGGGCCCCATTGCTTCGTGGCTCGGGCTATTAAGTCAAAGACTCCGGATGGAGGCCCACAAGCAAACACCCAAAGCAAAAACATCAACACTCGCGCGAGTACCCACTAGTCTTATCGTATGCTTGCGCGCAAATCACTTAACGTTGGGTGCGGGGACGTGAGCATATTACTGGACCGGAAATCCAGTTAGCGCTTTACTACACCGGTCGCGATGGAACTGGCGCGCTACAACATAGATATTGCGACGCTTAGTTAGACTCGGCTCGCTAAGCAAAATAGGTTGCAGGAAACTGGTGCTAGCTATATGTCCTACTGGGTGGGAAGCGCTACCACAGTATCACGCAAACATTAGGTCCGGTTTTCAATACCCCCGAACGCCTAAGTGGCCAGCTAGTGGGTGAATCAAAGCGCAGCAACGAGCGATTAATAGCTACAGGGTGAGTTGCGTATCGGCGTAACGAAGCAGCGGTTGCATTCGAGAAGCATGTAAACCGTGCTTAAAATGACCACAAGCTTACCGACAGCACGTGACTGATTGTCTACAAATCCGCCGGGCTGTCCGTTCTTCTATACGGCTGCGAAGCGTGGACGATATATCGTCAAGACGTGAGATAATTTGTGCGGTTTCATCCACAGTGTCTGCGATGGATTTGGCGCATTGGTCTGTGCGACAGAGTTGCAGACACGGAGGTTCTGCTCCGAATTGGAATGTATGCAGTGTACCGCGACTGTTGTGGAGATACATGAGGTGCCTTGGTCATATGTGGTGTATGGATTACAAGAAAATAACGATGCAGCTTTCATATGGTCAGCTGTGAGTTGGGCAGCGGCACGCTGGGAAACGGACGTTTCCTCACTAGTACATTATCAAAGTGAGCCTAGCATTGCCGCACGTTGATTGCAGAGATCGAGAACCAAAAGTGGATGAGCTGCGTGCATGCATCTAACTTCTCGTGAAGGCAGTTACCAGTGTGCAAGGGAAAGCCATCGTGCATGCGAAGAAGAGGCAGTTGCGAGTGCAACATGCGCCGGTCGGCTGTACTTCATAGAGGTCGAGCGTATCGCGCTATGGCGAATGCGGTCGCCAGTACCTCAGTCTGGTAAGCCTAGTTAGCCCAACGCGAGAGCATCTGATAATATCATGCAATCCTGCACGGTCATAAATAGACTATTAAGCGTCCCCAAAGTAGCAAAAATCCTGAGTATCTGCATTCCCTGGGACGAGCTCTGGGAGAACGGCTGCGATTATATAAAGACATTCAGACAAATTATTCAACCAGCACCAATAAAGCTCTCTTCATCCCGAAACTGTCCGCTCTTTGGCGCGCTCTTTGCTTTCATTTCTCTTGCAACCTGACGGAAAACTGAGTGCCCTGCATGACCTAGTCTAATTTGAGCAGTCTCTGACTGCATCCAAGACTACCGAGTGGCAAACGGTCTTGGGTCTGTAGTCAAAGTTAAGTCTACTACAACTTGACAGTCTGCTAAAATCGCTTACACTTTAGTAATGTACTTTATTCCTGTCCATTTCTGCTGCCCCTCAATATTTGTCTTTCCACCTTAACTATACGCTTTAACTTCAACTCGCCGACTAACTTAGTCTTATCTGATCGGCCTCCTGCTCTATGACCATCGTAAATTCAATTGCTAATATTCGGAACACCGAACACTATATACTCCTTCACACGAGTGTCTCAATGTCTTTCTCAAACTTCATAAGTAAACTACTTCCTATCCAAACCTATTTCCTCTCCTAATCGCTCTCTTTGCTCTTAAGACGCGAGCATATTTGGCTTATCCAAACCCCAGTAGTAAACCTTCTCCAGCTCGATCCTGTGAATTGCTGCTGCGTCCTCTGTCTTCAATCCTACTTCAATCGGACTGCCAACTCTCAGTGCCCTGCAATAACCTAGTCTCAGCCGACCAGTCCGCTTCCCTTTGACTTCTTCCAGACTGCCGGGATGTTAAAGTTCAACGCTCTGTAGATTCAACGCACTGCCTCCCTCGAAACGACAGCCTGTTGGATTTCTTCACCCCCTATTAGTTTAGCCACACACATTTTAACATGTCCACCTCTCGACCCACTCCAACTCTCTTCCCAAATGAAACAGCCTCAATCAAAATAGGTCGACTAATCCAGCCACGTCTGGTCGGTCTCCTGTTAACCGACTTCTCTCAGACTCCTGTGACATTACTGGCCGACGTTCAGATGACTGAGCACCGTCTGTATTCAATTATTCTTCAATCAGACGGCCAACTCTCATCGCCCTGTCCAAATTTAGCCTAATCCCATCAACCAAAAACTCTGGGACTACTAACAGGCTACCGGGATGATAGCTGTCTACGCTTGGTCGATTCAGAGCAGTGTTTCCCTCACCTCGGCAGCGTGATAGACTTGTCCGCCCTATCTTGATATAGCCATTTCTAGCTCTGTCCAGTCCAGTGCTGCTGATTCCACTTATCATCCCAAATAAACCATAAGACTCAATCCCAATGCGCCGCTTAATCCAGTCTCGTCTGATCGGTCTCCTGCTCTCCGACTTCTGTGACGTTGCTGGCCATTGCTCGGAAGACTGAACGCCGTGTTGCCATTACCTCGAGAGCCACGTTAAGGGTCGCATTTCTTATCCGTAAACATTTTCTCTCGACTTTGTCCTATTCTTATTGCGTTGTCTTTATTGCTTCTTCAAAAGGAGAGCGATCTCTCAATGCCTTGCCCTATTCGCACCTTTGACTGCTTCCTGACTAACGAAATGCAGTTTTAGGCTCCGCTTCACCAACGCACAATTTCTCTCACATTGCGAGCCTGCCTGACTTGCATACCTTATATTTATGTAGCCTCTTGCACCGGAAACCTCTCTATCTCTGCTGACACTTTATTTATCTTCCCACCTTAAGTTTGCTACTTATTTTCAATAAGCCGAATAATCCAGTATCGTCTGTTCGGTCCCCTGCTCTCCGAGTTCTCTCACACAGCTGTGCCGATACTGGCATTCATTCGGAAGACCAAACGCTCTGCACCCAATACCTAGTGAGCCCATGGACTTTTCCATACTTTATAAGTATACTTCTTTCTAGCCGGACCGTCTCCTCTCCTTATGTCGCCCTCTACTTTCAATTCTTCTTTAAGCGGACTGCCAATTCTCAATGCCCTGCAATAACCTTGTCTCATCTGACCGATCTGCTTCTTTGCCCTTTTCCAGATCAACAACATTTAGGCGGTCTAGACTCCGTAGACTCAGCGCTTCGTCTCGCTTACGTGTGCAGCCTGCTAGACTTGTTCACTGTTTATTAATATAGGCACTTCCAGCAGTACCCTGTACACTCAATCCTTCATCAATCGGACGGCCAACGTTCAATGCTCTGCTTTAATTTATCATCATCTGATAAGCCAACTTCACTGGGACTATTACCCGGGCTCTGGATGTGTCGACTAATCCAGTCTCGTCTGCTCGGTCTCCTTCTCGTTGAGTTCTCTCATACTACCAGATTATGAACGATGATTGTTCGGAACTGAACATTATCTGATCATGCCTCCATGGGCGTGCTTCGCATAGTCGAGAATAAAGTATTCATTTATTTATTTATTCATATTCTATGCAAGAGAGCGGCGTTGGTTTCTCCACAACTTAGCAGTAAAACTTTTTCATCCTGGCTGTCATCTTGCTGCGCTGTTTGTTTTTAATTCTTCAATCGGGCAGCCAAATCTCAGTGGTCTTCCTTAACGTACCCTCATCTGACTACTCTGCTCCTGTGTGACCCCTTCCAGTCCACCATGAGGCTAACGGCCTAGGCTCTGCAGAACGAAAGCAGATTTTATTCCCTCAAGAATCTTCTGAACTTGCTCATCCGATGTCGAAACAGCCTCTTTCCTCTCATCCTTACCCCTGACTCCTGATCCTCTCTATTTTTTTCATTTTATCCGTCCGACTCAATCTCAATGCACCGACAAATAATTGTCGTCTGATCGGTCTCCATCACTCCGAGTGGCTTGCAGGCACTAAGCTACACTGTATAATAAAGCCTCTTTGATATTTAACCCGTCTAGTTCCGCTAACCTCCCCCCAAAGTTGTTCTCACCACAGTTGCAAGAACCAACCTCTGTGTGCCGACTAGACTATCTTTATCTGAACGGTCTTCTGCCCTCCTACTACTCCCAGATGGCCGTGCCATTTCCGACCAAGGTTTTGACAGCGACTTCGCTCTCTTCCACTTACGCCTAGACTCTTTTAGCTTTTATTTTCCTCTTATCCATGGTCTTCCCTTTTATCGCGCTCCATTTTTCTTCCCACGGCTTACACTCATTGCGCCAGACCAAGTTATTCTCGTGCGTATGGTCTCCTCCGCTCCGACCTCTCTCCTGATTACTGGCGGCACTCGAACCATTGCTAAATGTTTCTCGAATATTACTTCCATTAGTATGCTTACCTTACCTCTCTTCCTATGCCTCTGCTCTTTACCTTATGTTCGCATTTGCCTATTAGTGTGACCGTACTTGGGATAACGACTCCCAATGTACAGCAGTTTTGGCCCTCTGCGAACCTTTTCTCTAGGTTTTGACGGCTTTAGCGCTTTCGCGTAATTACTCTCACGAACTACTATTCGTACTGTCGTCTGCATTCACCCGCTCCACGCCCGTTCTTTGAATTTCCATTTCCTCTTGGAACGTTGCTATACCTACGTTGCTCACGCATTCGGTCTCAGCCAAGTTGTCCTTAATTTCACCTAAGATACCTCTTGCCTTCGGACTGCTGTCATTATCATTAGTTTGATTATTTCTCTCCAACATTCGTACTATTTGCCCAACTTTTGCCAACACGCTTTATTATATCGGCCTCCTGACCCTGCGCGTGCAGAACCTTCTTCCTACGTAGTAGTTGTAGTCTGAGCCACACCAGCGACGTGATGTAAAGAACGCGCTTGCAACTCATGTATACCAAATAAAATTACATAAGTTTTCATATATCATAGGCACCGTTACGCTCCAACAGTCTTTCGATAGTGCTTCTTGATTCATTGCTGTCTGTCTGTTTGGCTGCCACTTGTCCTTTGCCCGTTTTTCCTGAGATTTCCACAGTGACATCCGCCAAAACAAGAACGTTTATCCACTGGGACTGGCCAACCCAGCCTCAATGGCCAGTTGGTTTAAACACTTGCTCTTTTTCCGGGAGATGAAGAACCCACACATGGTTCCTAATGGAGCTCTTTTCGCCATTCTGGAGAGGCTACCATCACGGGATCTAAACAAATGGGTTTAGCTCGCCACGTACTCACAGTATAACAATTTACTCAACTGAACTAATATATTTACATGGATCTCCTGTTTCCCAAAGGAAGACAAACAATTCTGGCTTGACTAACTTCATTGCCTCGAACATTCCGATTCTCCAGTCACCTGGAGCTTTTCTGACGTCAGTTCGCGGACAGCGTTGCGCTCGTATTAGTGGCTTTTCCGATGGCCTTCCATAGAGTTTTGCTTGGCCGTGGAGATAATCACACTTATATTTGAAGGAATGCCGAATCCACATTGCGGAGAATGGCAATTTTGACTTATGTACATTTCAGCTACAAGGAACAACTGCACTCATCGTCCCCCATTGACTTGTCCAGCGTGAATAGCCGGACAAGCTTTGCTAGCCGGGCAAGAACATAATAGAAAAAGCCGGCTTCTATTAACAATGTGTTTACTCACCTGCATCCACTTATCATTTGACTCTGAGACCTTTTTACATCGTTGACTGGCTTCAACGACCACTGCCGGATCATTACAAAGCCATTCGGCTAACCACGGAAGAATTTTGGCTGTCAACCGACTGCGAATAATAGAGTGCAAAATCGGTCTATACGTTGCATAGCCGGCTAGCAATACATTTCAGCGGAAGCTACGGCAGTGTTCCGGGACGTGGTGGGTTTTCGCCTGGCAAGCGTTCTCCTTATAAAAAGCCACAAATGTCCGCTTAACAACACTGCAACGCGGCGAATGTGACTCGCCACAAAATAATGTCACAGCGAATTATTTCACACTGACGCAGTCCTCAGCCTTCTACATCCAACCTGTGCAACTGATTTCACTATGAAGGTTGCTTTGATGGAGCACAGATCATCCCTACATCGTAATAAATAAATAAATATTTTATTCTCGACTATGCGGGGCACGCCAATTGAGGCATGATCAGGTATATACGGCTGTACAGACATTTTATGGGAACTGTAGTGACAGTAGAAAATTGTTCATAGGCCCATGCTTGGAACTGTGCGATGGTGGGCATGCGAAAGAACGATTTCGTTGTAGTGGGATCGGGATCCATTTGTTTGGACATAATCGCTCTGCCATATATCGCAGTCATACCTCGAGTAATAATAGATAGAGAATCCTGTGTGATCCATTGGAAGATAATTGAAGAGCAAGCCATTCAGTATAATGAATCTAATTGAGCTGCCAGTGTAAAGTTATGGGCTGTGGCTTTATTCGGTGGCGAGTCACATTCGCCACGTTGCAGTGTTGTTAAACGGACATTTGTGGGTTTTTATAGGGAGAACGCTTGCCAGGCGAAAACCCACCACGTCCTGAAACACTGCCGCCAATCCATTGAATGGCAAGTTGTAACTGGCTATGTTTCTTGTTGAACGTTCTTTTGCTCCGTTATTCGCAGTCAAGTTGCGTCCCATTTTTCTGCTGACTGATGTGCTGTGCGCGTGGCCATTGCGTGCCTAGGTCTTCTCCTGTGCCAGATCGGTAGGTCAGGAACTAAGCATTCTTTCTTGATATGATGTGTTGATCATCTGCAGAACCACGTGAAGCTTCGAAGAATATACGTTGAAATATGTTGAAGTCTTGGAGGACAGGAAGGTTCCGAAGAAAGAATCGCAGATCCCCCGGGGTATGTAGTGGAATTGATTAGAGATACGGGAAACCACGGCCATTTGAGCGGTCAAAGCGGATTGAAGAGCTTAGAATGACCGATTGTTCAAGCTTTGTATTGGCAGGAGCATGTGCCTTCCGTAGTCGAAAGTCCTCCAGTCAAGAGATATGTGGAAGAGGTGTTGTTAGGTAAATGGAACTCAGTGGTTCATGCCGCGGAAGAATTGTATCAGTGCAAGATTTGAATGAGTTGTCCGGTTAGTAAGTTGTAAAAAGTTGGTGAGTTTCCGCTCATGTACAGGTAAAGGAACTGTGTACCTTGTATTGTTGTCGAAACGGAGGACAATTCCTTGGGTGCATGTCGCCGTACCTGTGACAGACTCCAAAACTTTGGTTAGGCTCCTGTGCTCACAGATCACTACATGGCAAAGTTGCCCCCAACTTGCATCTTGACGCAACAGTTATGACTGAGTTTTGCGCGCTACAGCGCCATTATGTTCCTCGGTCTGACTAGTACCTGACAATATGCTCACTCGTATGGACTACATCTATTCGTTTATTCCTTTCCTTAAAGCGAAATGTTTTAATACACCAAAGCAGCGATGCTTTTATGCATATTTGATCACGCCTTTGCAGGTGTGTCTCGTTTAATCGAGAATTTACCATTTAGTTATTTATTTATTTAAAATAAGACAGGCCTCGTTGAGAACGCAAGCAGAACCGGCGTGGCGTTATTAAGCATGCTGCATTTGCTTTACTAACAGCGCACTTGCGTGCTGAGTTTATTATTTTAGCTGGTTCATCCACCACCTTGTCTTATTTCTTGTTTTCCCACCTCATTCCAACGTCTACGACGAAACCTCCGGTTGTGAAAGAGAGCAGAAACGGCGATGCGCCGCTAGATACGTTGCATACAATTTTGTATGAGCGTGCTTGCGTACTGGGCTTCTTCATTTCAAACGATTGGTTTGCTACATTTTGTTATGCTTATTTTGTCAAGTCATTTAATTGTTTTTCTAAAATAGCCAACTTTCACGTACACACGTCGCTTAGGCAGCTTGGGGTCAAAGTCGATAATTTTTCTTTTTTGTAGCATTGTCAAAAGTATCTTCTTCTGACATCTTGAACTAATCACGGAACTGTTAATGACAAATTTACTTCATATGCTCCTTTATTGAAGGGTTGACCCGGTATATCCATATCATTTATTCTATAACTAATATTTTATGCTCGCATTTCAAGTGATTGGCTGTTCTTTGACATCCCTGGTGTGGCTGCGCTTACAATGAACGTTGGCAAGGTGTCTACCTGTCTCTTATACTCTACCTTGATTGCCGGATCCAGAAGACAGTGCATCGTTGCTGGAGGGCACGTGTTGCACGGTCCTCGTGGCCGTGCCAGGCACGAAGCGGGGTCCAATGCACCCAGTGTGGAGCGGACTACTCACCAGCTAACGTCTTGTGTGCGCTTGACTCTCCAAATACATCGTGCTTGTATTTTCTGTGAAGGATTTTTTGCCGAATTCGTTGATGAAACGTGCCTTCCATACACATGCTTACCTGTATTATTCCTTCAAGTTCACACTGGACTTAGGGTCGGTGGATGGATCTGGAGGCGGTGGCAAGCGAACCACCCATTTTTATCCTGTAAAAGCAGGAGTCCTATGGCTGCCCTGTGGAGGCCGCGGCGATAAGCAAATACGTAACCGGCTGTCGCCAAGCGTGTGTGTAACCATGCTGAACAAATTTGTTAATGTAACCCTGCGTTTGTAGTTATGAGTAAGCTGGTTGTCGGTGCAAGAACTGACCACAAGAACCTCTGAAATTTGTCGAGTGGATTCTGTGCTGAGCTTTCTTCATGCTGCTGGGCAAGGAGCGGAGACTTAATTCAGGGGCGAGGTACGTCCGCCACCTCGCAGTGTTGTTAAACGGACAGCTGTAGCATTTTATAGGGATAACGCTTGTCAGGTGGAAGCCTACCGCGTAGTAGAGCACTGCTGCTGCACCGTTTGCTTGAATTCGTTTGACCTGAAGCACCCAGCTTGCACCACGAGAATGTGGTTATTCAATCTACAAAATGCAATTGAACTTATTTGGACGATAAACAGCCAACAAATATTTGACGTAATCGATTCGCTTCTCAAAGGAACTGTAAAGGCTGGTTGGTTACCTTGGGTTGAATTACTTACTGCCTAAACCAGTTATTCCAAGAGCCTGAAAATTATGTACAACACCATTTTATTGTGGTACCACTGCGTCGGAAGACTCATTTACTTGGCGCTAACTAATGAACAAACTTTACTTACCTAGCCAGTGAACTTTACCATGGCGCTCTGCGCCGTACACCTCGCCAGTGGTTTAGTTGTTACTTCAACGATGTCGCGTTGTGCACTGCCGATCGAATCCGTTTCCCAAAAGCGGCAAGAGTAGGACAAATTCACTCCCCTGACTGTTTGAAGCCAACGGGTGATCCAACGATTACTTATCGCCTGGCAGCAACCTAAAATAGTGGGCCTTCTCCGCCTCGCCAGTTGGTAACAAATTGCTGCTCAACGCTCGTCGTCTCTAGAAGCCGGCAGTAGCGTAACCATATCCAACACTCATGGCTATGACGACTGCGAAAAGCAGGACGCACTTGAACTCAAAGCATGCACTAAGCATACCCTTATTTAGCCAGGCAAACCATACAAAATCCATGCTTATTACTGACACACCACGCCTATATACATTGGTCTTTGTCCTATTGTCTAACACGAAGCGTTTTGACTTCAAATTTCGAGTATCCTACTGTATTCCGAAAGCTTGCTACGTAAGCAGCAAATAACGAATAAAAAGGTATTATTTTCTTTCTGCCGCCAGCCACCTTTTCCATTCATAAAGCAATATCTCACAACATACAACTTTTGTACAACTTAGGGGCAAAATATTGTACATTTTGCACCTACATGATCATGTTTCTTGGGAAATACTTTGACCAGGCTACAATGAGGTTTACTTAATCATGTATATGTAGCCAGCTAAATTCTCTCATTCGTATAAGGGGCTAACGACCAGTGTCTGGAAAACCCATTCCCTATTCGCCCCACTTTGATAGCTTTGTTGTCCCTATTCATACTTTAGCAGTATAGACTCCTCTTCCTAAAACCCATGCTTCCTGCCTATTTTTTATGCGTATTTCCTCTGCAATTGGATGGCTTAATCACCATGCGCTTAACTGGTGTAGCTTCGTCTTTCCTGCTCAGTAGAACTTATCAGTCTACCGAGGTTTAAGCCCTCTATCAACGAAGGAGTCAGCACAGTATCAATCTTCCGAACATAGGCCTTGTTTATTCTGTGCTTATACATATGGGCTCAATACTCCCGATCTTATCCCTCCCTGCTTACGGCCGCCGTTTGCATGATTACTTGTATTGAACATTCCACTCGCAAAGTGCCTAACTGTTATTTTACAGTCTGATTTCTAAGTTCGGACGGCTGTAAGTTGAGAGCGTTAATTCATATAGGCTCGTCATAAGCACCATATTGTTTATAAATAAAAAATAATGAAAAGAAAATGGTATATTCCTAGACTTAGCTAGAAACTTTGCACTCGAGGGGTGAAAGCAAAAGGTACAGTATCCAGACGCTCTTGCATGAGTTATCACGGGGTTAAGTTTATGTTCTCCTTGCTAATGAGTACTGCACCAGGTCGCCAGAAAGGACTTTGTGACACGTAATAGTTTAGTAGGTGAAGGCTTTGTCTGCCTGAAAAAATGAACGGGGTTCAACGTGCCCCGTGTTATATTGGATGGATTCCACAGTCGAGCATTAAGCTTCTCAGTATTATCGGTTGCGTTTCATTTCTTAAGGGCCGTTTGTACACCTTCTAACAACCGTACCCCAACATTGTGGGAACCGTCGCTCAACGGTATTTATGCAAGCTCCTTTAGCTATTTTCGGTAGATTATGGGTCCTGATACACAGTGGGCATGCACTAAAATATACGGCAGAGAATTGGGTAGATTTTCTTCCTAGGCTGCTGGTTATATTTGCCTTTTATCAACCTAGGCTGTTTATTCTCAAACCAGGGATTATCTTACGTTATCTTCCTTCTTATTCATTCCTACCACATTTCTACGGCTTACTGCCATTGCGCAGTACGGATCTAACCTAAGCTGACGCCTTCTTCTTTCTGACATTTCCAGCTTACTGTTGCGTAACGATCTAGGTGTGGCACTATTTGCCTCGTAGATTTATATGCATGTTGGGCTCATACACCGTACATCTACAACCACTCTTATCTCTTCAAACTTCTAATTATGCAGTGTCTATCGGCTAGCAGAACCTTACGTTTATACGATAGGCGTGGTTCTCGTTGAGTACGCCTCTTCTAGCATTCAGTACGCTGGGTCAATTTTGGCTGTACATCAAAGTATTCAGAACGTTAAGGGTCTCTGTCGTCTTGGCAATACTCAGATATAAATGCTGAAGGCTGGACCGATCATCTAGACTATCCGCCTTACCACCACGAGCAATCGCTCCTTGACCAAATAACAGCGCGCTCATTTTCATATTGAACCACAAGATATATATATACATTTATATATAACAGCTTCATACATCATCTAACGAAACAATAACTAAGACACCGTTGCGAGTACTTAACGTTTTAATTTGCGGTTCCTTTTGTCTGTTTGCTTGACTGCTACTTGGTTGTTGCCCGTTTTTCCGAGCTTTCGATCGTGATGCAGACCGCGTCACGAAGGATTGTTCTCTGGCACCGCTTGATTTAGCAGCTGTATTGATCCGCACTCTAACCCCCTTAAAACGCTCGTATATGGATAGATGATCATCCTGCTGACGTGGTACCCCATCTCTACGGGTACATTTTCCATTCTGCAAGTTAAAAACGCGGCTCTTTGGTGGTCTGAACAAGTAGGTTTAGTACACTTAAGTTGCGCACTTACTTATTTGGAGCTGTGGGAGGTTACCACATAGATTTTTTGGCAACAAACGGGAGACGGGATCGCTGTAGATATTACAACTTGCATAACTGGAATGATTTTTAACGCTTTGCTTGTATAAGCCTGAACAACTTGCTTTAGCTATCAGAACTGTTACAAGAGCGATTTTTACACGCCAATTCTTTGGATGCAACCTAAACTCATGACATGATTACGCACTTTGTGCTAGATGGCCGTTTCACCTGTTGCTGTGATAAGTTGCCCAAGGAGGAGATTCGATGCGGTATTGGACAAAATAACGCTTTTCGTCTTGGCCTGCACACATGGTTTTGCACCACTATCTTCTACCAGTAAATTATACATTATATCCTCCCGCATATCTTCATCTGTCATAACTAGGTTCTAAAGCTGAAGGATGCTTCACGTCAAAACAAGCGCAATGCTCTAACGTAATGCACCATTCTTACTCCATTCCTGAAATGGAGCATGCAGCCCATTTTATGCTGAATTCTGTAAACACGAAATTTGAACATCCAAACCAATCCTAAGGCTAGGATGGAGCCAACAAGGTATGTAACTTATAGTCGGAAAACATTGTTTCCAGCTTCCATTTGACCCATGTACTCATTAGATCATGAATAACAACATGGTGAAATCACGCCTTATTTCGGCTATTGGCACCAGGGTTTTTAATGTGACTTTTCGCTTACCAGTATAACCTTCTAGTGACGGTCAAGTGCGCCATCGGCAGGATAGTAAATACGAACTGTTGTGCTTCGAAACCGTTTGGTTGCATAATGGCGGATAACTTTAAATTTCTCTGGTGCCAAGTAATACATCCAATAAATGGAGTAAATTATTGGTCTTCATTGTGATATATTTTATGGTATCATTAATTGAAACGGTTTAGCGGGGTAAAACAGTATAAGATTTGCATGCATTATACTGAGGCAAAGGTAGTAAAGTAACGGAGGCCAGGAAGCCGGCGGAAAAGTAACAGATGCGAAATTGCGCAGAATGCGTATAACAAGCGGAGCAGTGTTCTATTTAACGGAATGTTTTGCAATGTTAAATGCGGTGAAGCGTAAATAGCGTAAATGCGTAAAAGCGGAAAAAAGCATATACTGTTCTCACTGCAGCGGGTAAAAGTTTAAGAAATTTACACTGTGTATTTTTGCACGTAATATAAACTAGAAGGCAGGAAATGGAATGTTTTAAGGCAGCCTACATACCTGGAGCAATCATAACGAGCCCGGTATATGTTATGAAGGATGGTGAAACTTACCGCTTGCTTTCGAAGGAAAACTGGAAGTAAATGTAATATGATAAGTTCGGTGAGAAACAAAAGAAATAACTGCTATCACAAAGGCACCGCTATACGCATCGTTGATGACATACGTAAAATCTGTTAGCAAGTGATACCAAGTTGCGAATAACGGACTGTTTAAATCACTGCATTAGTGAGTATATAAAGGCGGAGTTGTATATGTGCATACAATGTTGGTTGTTTGTTGTTAGTACTGGTGAACGGAAATATTTGCAAATGTTTAACAGGTGTGGGTGTTTGTAGGCGGTTGGAATGTGTAACTTAAGAATGGAAACATTTGCAGGACTTCATACTCGCAAGTACGTCGGGGTAACGGAAAAAAAATGGCGTGCTTCTATTATTCACGCGCAAAAGATATCTATCTATATCAATTTACACCAATTGTGCCAGAAGTGTAAACTTAAGCACGGCTACTTTCCATTATTCAAAGTTACAATGGAACTGAATACATGGGAAGTTGCTTCCGTCAGTTGCAAAGATCATGGAAGCTTGCCCACCGTGAAATTTTAAGCGTCATAAAAATGTGCTGTTCGAAGTGACTGAGTAAATGCTAAGCAACACGGCTGCCATAATATACTATATATATGGCATATTAAGGCAGAGGTAGCAATGCACAACCTATCTTGAGTGACTGTTACCAGTCACTTCGAATAAATAAATATATATGTAAGTATAGTGAGCTGTAAGTGCATATGAATCAGGGTGGCATGCGATAATCGTTACGATCACAGATGCATCATGCATGCCTGAATAGATTAAGAAGGTAGTGAAATGCTCGAGGTGAGAAAGATGCATGTGTAATATGTGTTGTACATGCTCCAGCCATCCGCCAAGTATCAGCAAGGCACGACGATATCCCAGTGGTTAAGTTCCTATTGTTTTACATAAGCATGTGGCTTCTTGATAAGGAAGTATATATATATATATATATATATATATATATAGTGTACACACATGTTATCGGTTCGCATGGCGTTGGTTCAGCGCATGGGAACGGTGACATTCAGCGCGCACTGTGTGCTACCCACGGCCTGACGATCGCGAACACTCGGCTTGCACTGAGTGCAAGTGATATAGAAACTTGCACACTCCCAAGAAGCGGTTACGCTCACCTGCTCGACTAGGTCATCGTACGTCAGCGTGACACGGCGAATTGCACATGACACGTGTACTGCGTAGGGTTGAGTGTGGCAATGAGCACGCATTGTTGCGGAGAAAACTGTACAAATATTTTCGTAAGTCTTTGTATTGTACTCCCGCCGTGAATCGGCGTAAATTTAACATTCCCTCGGTGCTGCGGTGAAAGGCACTGCGCTGGAGAAGGTGATGGATGCACGCTTGTGTGAGGTGGACTGCATAGACAGAGTGGACGACATGTGGCTCCACATTCGCAACCAGGTGAGAGCTGCTGGCGAAGAGATCATCGGACACGCTAACTGTAAGCGGCCAGGTTGGTTTAATGAGAACCATGCGAAGATTGCCGCGTTGGTGTCAGGAAAACTTGCAGCATTTGCTGCACATATCGAGACCCCAGTGACGTGGGGGAGAGTAACCAGTTTTGCAAACTTCGACGGCGACTGACTCTAGAGCTCCGTGGCACAAAATTACATGGTGGACAGAGAAGGCGAAGCAAATAGAATGTTATGCCTAACGCCGCCAACACAAGAAATGCTTGACTCTTTGCAGGCGGTGTATAGCCCGAGATTATAGCAGCTGAGGACGATGATCAATGGTAGTTCAGGCGCTGCCTGCACACCGGCTGCAGAAATAATGCGGGTCTGGCGAACACTCCGACTGTCTCCTGAACAACAATTTAGGGCTCGGCTGGCCTTCATTGAATGGCCTCAAGCATCACGATGTGAAGGCGGGTCTGGCGTACGCGCCAACACTGGATGAGACGCAGACAGCAGCTGCTCAGCTGTGAAACGGCATGTGTGTCGGGGCCGACAGGATCTTGCCTGAAATATGGAAACACAGCGGACCTGCGCTGTTGCCTGCGCTACCCCACTTGCTGCAACGCGCATGGTTTGAGGAGTAGAAGCCTCATGAGCCGAAGAATGCCCTTGTGCAACCACTCTACAGTGGCAAATGTAGCAAGCAATGTTGCACGAATTGTCGTGATACCACCCTGCTGAGTGGTGCGGTCAAGATGATTGCCCGAATCCAGCTCAACCGCCTCCTCAATCACGTTGTTGAACCTAACGTGGCGGAAAAGCGTGCAGCAGTGCTGTAGATATGGAGTTTGTTGAGGGTAAGTTGCAGGAGAAGTGCATAGAACAACATCAGCCGTTGTACTCGGTTTATGTTGATTCTACCAAAGCATTTGATACGGTGAACCGCGAGGCCTTGTGGCTGGTGTTGGGTAAGTTTGGTTGCCCGCGTAATTTTGCAATTTTAAATAAATAAATAAATAGGTGTATTTCTAGACATGCTAGAGGCTGCACCCTAAAGGGTTCAGATCAATGCTTACATAAATAGTTAGATAGCTGCACACAGGTAGGCGAGCGAGGGTGCAGTTGAGTGGAGAGACCTCAGCTAAATTGGCGGTTGACACTGGTGTGAAGCAAGGCTGTGTCTTAGCTCGCACCGGTTAATATTTATTCCCACGTCACGATGTGTTGTACTTTTGATGCGGCTTGTGCTTACGTTGCTCGTGTGTTGCACCGTATTGCTAGTGGGTTACTGAGCATCCTCGTTTCGGTGCGATAAACTTAGTCCGCAAGAAAACTATCTGTATGTTGCTGTTTGCTGACCATTGCGCGTTGTCTGCACACAGTGCGGATGAGTTGCTGCACATAACTAGTGCTCTGTCTTCGACAGCGGCAAAATTCGGGCTCACCATCAACACAAGCAAAATGGTCCGTCTCTTTCAGCCTTCACTAGAGGTGCAATCTGCAATGTTGCCGCAAACCAGCATTGATGCTGAAGTAGTGGAAAGCACCTCCCGCTTCTAGTAGATTGGAAGTGTGATGTCAACTGATCAGCAGCTAGACAGAGAGCTGCGGATCCGCGTGTCGAAAGCAGCGGAGGCATTCGGGAAGCCAGAGTACCGAGTGTGAAACAACCAGCAGCTTACCAATGGCACAAAGCTGATGGTGTACAAAACTATAGTGCTTTCCTTTCTTCTATACGGAAGTGAAACGTAGACGATGCACCGGCGAGATGTGCGATATCTCGAGCGGTTACAGCAGCAGCGTTTTCGTCGGAATTTGCGCATCGGTTTGGGCGGCAGCGTTGCTGATACGGAAGTGTGTCGACAAAGTGGAATGTATGCAGTGGACCGCATAATTTTGCGGAGACATCTTACGTGGCTCTGTCACGTGAGCCGTATGAATTCGAAGCTGCTGCCGGAACTACTCTCAGGTGATAAGCTAAGTATGTGGAAGCGGCATGAGTGGAACCCAAAGTCACGTTACCGGGACATGATTAAAGTGAGCCACACATGTTCTAATCTTGATTGCAGGTCATGGGCATGGCAGGCGGTTGGTCGACGTGCATGTCGCGTTCTACTCACAAAGACAGTTGCGAAAGTGCGGGAGAAAAAGCTCAAACATGCAGAGAAGAAGCGGCAAGGGCGGAGGCTGCAGGCGTCGATGCGTTGTACTCCATAGACGTTGAGCGCATGGCGCTTTATCCCATACAATCGCTAGTGCCTGAGTCTGGCAGGCCTAATAAGTTATGTGCGATGCTACTCGGGACCACTACCGAAGCGGCCGCGGGTCCTGCAGAGAACGTAGGCAGAATTGGCGCAGTGTTTGTAGGTACCCTCTGCATTCGACTTACCAACCGCATGCTTGCATGCTAAGTCCATTTATTTCAGGTGGTGGGTATTCAAGTTTGTCCTAATGCTTTTCTTTCTCATATAATTGTTTACCTGTACACTGTTCTGTAAATTTGCACACGTAGCTTAAGCCTAGTTTATTTAATTTTGATAACACTTTCGTGTGTGCCCATGCGGAGACTGATGTTCCATTTTTGACGCTTCGCTGCAGTTAGGCTAAACCAACTTACACTTAAACTAGGTCGCTTTTAGCTGGAGAAATTTTACTCCACTTTATTTGGTTTGATCTGCATACCTAAATAAATAACTAGCTACGTTGCTTACGTTACTTGCGCTTAGCTTCAAAAACATTGTTGTGTTTGTAGCATTTTTAAGTAACTTGTGGACATATTTTCCTCAGCGCAAATTCAGCGCCAACCAACGTACTTCATATGCTGATAGCAAAAGTTACGTCAAAGTATCTCTATGCATTACTGGATATTTTTAGTTCCTATTGTCGTTTCAAGTGATTAGCTGCTGTTTGATGTCGTCGGCTTGGCTGCGCTTGGTGTCCATGTTTAACAGGTGCTTACTTCTCTATTACCCACCACCTCGTCCATGCTGGCTCTGGGCGACATTTGGTCGTTGGTGGAGGGGACGGATGCACGATGCTTGTGGCCGTGTTAGGATCAAAGTGTGGTTTCATGCACACCGTGTGGAGCGGACTGCGGTCCAGCCAACCCCTAGTGTGCGATTGATGCCCTAATACGGCGTGCTTGTGTTTGCTTGTGAGGAGTGTGGGCCGGCTCCGTTTATGAACCGTAGCACACATTCACATGCCTCCAGGTATTATTCCTCCGGGTTTAAACAGGATATAAGGCGTGTAGTTGGAGCTGTGGATGGTACAGCAAAAGCAGTCCATGATCACTCTGTAGACGCCGGCTTCTTGTAATTGGCCATTTTGACAAGCAAATCCAAAGCCGAAGGTCGCCAACTATATATCTGTGTACGGTGTAAGGGAAAGTAAACGTTTTTAAGTGAACACGTATTTAGAAACTTGATGAATGGACGAGGTGCGGTTTGTCTTAATTGATGCGTGGCATTTATAGAATCATTTAAGTCATGAATTTCAGGCATGCAGCTGCTGAGTGATGTGTATGACCCTTATGACATAATGGAATGTTGAAGGCATAAATCGGAAAGTGAGATGAGATATATACCTTTATATTTGTGTGTGAAGGAGTTTGATGGTTGGGTATTTGTGGCTACGGTATATGTGCTTATCAAGTTCACAAAAACCCCACTGCTTTAGCACCGGTGTCGCAAGAGAGTGGACCAACATTTAATACTTTATGTGCTGGACGGATTCACTGTAAGCGAATGGAAGTCCCGCCAAATGGTCATTTTGTAGATGTAATTGGCCTACACCATTAGTGTTCCGTTAGACTATACATGTGATACAATGGATCAAAATAGTAAGTTGCAGGTGACACAATATGACGGAATGCACGCTGCAACATGGATACTGTTTGCTTATCTAATGCAGCTGTCATGTTATTGGCATAAAAATCTGCACAAGAACGTCACAGCATGTTTGGCGGGCAATCGCTAGTCTCCGGTCCAAAATATGCACATGCATGTTTGCCGGGTATTTCTATCGTTCTGTTTGATAAAGCATACGTAATGATTGGCACTTAGGTGTAGCCCGTCGGGGTTTAGGTAAACCATGATTGCCCCGTAGTAGTGTCCTGATCAAATGGTTACACGCACACTTGTGTATGGATTGCTACAAGATGACTGGAGAAACAATAACCACTCATGAAGGATAACACTGCGAAAGTGTGGGAGTATGGATTGAATATAAGAACAACAGTCATCTTTTAATACTTCTGGAGATCTTAGGTACATTTTAAGCAAGCAATACCACTGTTGTAGGTTAGTTAACATTTATGCTCTCTGCATTTTGCTTCTTGAAATCGAGTTGCAAATTACATAACCCAACTTCACCAGCTGCTCAATGCTAACTAGCAAGACCCTTAGATCGCGGGTGCATCGCCGAAGAATGGTTCAGTCCATCAATGAACTCAGTCGTAATTGACGTGCATGCGGTGCCTCTGAGCGATTTGTGTGCATGCTACGGGTCAATGTTAGGGTGAAAATTTATAGTGCATGTTTCCAATTCGATGAATTTGTTTAAACTAAAAGTTTATCATCGTTTGCACGTTTACAGTAAGCATAAAATGCTAAGTTGGACACTTGGAACACAATGCTTAAAGCTTGTCCCTCGTGTGACCACATTGGACTACGCATGCGAAGGAAAATTTTCCCTGGGAATTCTGTGCAAGTGAACACTCGACAAATTAACCGACTACCGGTTATCTCGATGTCGACTGTCCATATTCCGCTCCGCAGGTTAGTAATGAGCGGGAGCATAGTTATAGTTCCAGTTGTTCCTCAGCTATATTGAATTTACCGGGGCTTATAAAAATACACGTACTAAGCGGATGGAATGCGGAAGCGCACAGACGCCTATCAGAAGTTGAATTGCACATGGCCAAGCAGTTGTATAGACTATGTAAACTGTCAAGTGCAACGGGAATAGTACGTCAGTGTGTTAGTATATTACATCGGAAATGAATCGGCGCATAGTGGCAATCGCTTTGTGTGCACCAAATGGCGTCAACCGGAGGCTTACTATAAAGAACTTTATCAAATGGCTTATGGTGACAGCAGAGTACACATAGGCACAAAAAGCTGATGGAACACTTAGACATTTGCAAAACAATGCAAGCGCTGCTTGGAAAGTCGCATGTTTGACACTGGACAGCGGGAATTAGTTGGTTACCTGCCAATATCAAAGGCTGCGCATCTATCCTTCCTTGAATATGTGCACGTACCTCGGGTAGCTGATGACTGAACCAATGGGCGACCCGGAGAGCCAGTAGTGGACAGTACATCACATTCGCATGCTGTGCGATCACCCCAATCAGCTGGGCAAATCAGCCGGTACATGTAGTGGGCAACACCAAAGTGCACACTATTCCACTGTAAAAGTACTTTAGTTATCCTTGAACCTAGCAGTTGCTTCACCATTGTTATATCATGTTCCTTGGAATATAGATGCTCACGGTTTAAGGCTGCCATGTTTACCTGTTGAGAAAGATATCTAAAGTTCGTATTGGGTACTTATTTGCATGCCTGCGAATGTGGTTGTTAGCTTGACCTTCAAACGTAACTCATACACGTTCGTCGGATCATTGATCATGCGGTCTAATGTGTGTCTATCCACTTTGTGCTAGCTCAC
>OX104064.1:6057776-6108803 GCA_944474145.2 Dicrocoelium dendriticum | reverse complement strand
AACATACCAATCCGGATATTTATTCCATCGACCATTTAACAGGTATTATGCACACAGCATGCGTCTGTATACAGACGTACACAAATTAATCACTTAACTTTCTCATTTGCTACCTATGATCTTATCAATCAAGTATGCCATGTTCAATAACCTACAGATGCTTACACACATCGGCATTTTAGTGCAATATACACATATCCATATACATTGTCAGTTACGTTCATATATATATATATATACATCTATGTATTATGCATAAGCATAGTTCTATATGCCTTTATAACATATATATATAGCCTTTACATGTCAGGCACTAGAGCTTATTTAGGTTTCCGTGGGATATATGTTATATCGTAAGTAGCTATTTCGCATGGTAATTATCGGTTCCCTATAAGCCTATCTACTCACGCATGATTTATGCATACCACCTGAGAAATGCCATATCGTGGAGGTTTCCTATTTGTTATGTTGCCAATCATAAACATTATGTTTACTTACAAACATTTTTCCATTAATATATATAAATACCTACCCCACATACAGTTATATGTGTATATAGAGATATATATGTTTGGCGGCATCCGGTTTCGGATTTGCCTGTCACTGTGGCAAGCCACAGGACGCCTGCGCCTACAGAGGGACCATGGATGGCTTGCGCTGCACCACCCACAGCTCCAACCACATACCCCATATCCAGTGTAAACCCGAAGGAATAAGACCGGGAGGCATGCGGATGGGAACCACGTTTCATCAACGGAGCCGGCCCACACTCCTTCACAGGCAAACACAAGCACACTGTATTTGGGAATCAAGCGCACACAAGGCGGTGGCTGGACCGTAGTCCGCTCCACACTGACTGCATGGAACCACTCTTGATCCTAACACGGCCACAAGGACCGTGCACCCCGTCCCCTCCAGCAACGACCAACTGTCTCCTGGAGCCAGTATGGACGAGGTAGTGGGTAATAGACAGGTAGGCACCTTGCCAACATGCACATCAAGCGCATCAACACGGGGATATCAAACAACAGCCAACGCTTGATAGAGGGGGAGACTGAAAAAGAGAAAATCTCGAATCATGCATAAGGAAACGGTGATACAAACCTTGATTAAATAGCATATGTACTAAATTGTTTACAAACAAAAGCTAGCTAAGTGCACGTGCTCAGGAAATATAGTTCAAGGAATGACACGAACACAATATATTATGGAAATCAAATACAATTGCCTTGGGCGATGTGTGCAAGTTAATGGAATAGAGTACAGGAAGATATTTATATGAGAAAGAAAAGCATTAAAGTAAAAACTGTAAACCCACCACCTGAAATAAAGAGACTTAGCATGCAAGCACGCGGTTAATAAATCGAATTCAGCGTGCCTACAAAAGCTGTGCCGGCTCACCGTAATTCTCTGCAGGACCCGTCGTCGCTTCTGTAGTGGCTCCTAATTGCATAGCTCATGGCCCACTAGACATTTATATGAGAAAGAAAGGCATTAGGAGAGAACCGAAAACCCACCACCTGAAATAAAGAGACTTAGCATGCAAGCATGCGGTTAGTAAATCGAATTCAGCGTGCCTACAAACGCTGCGCCGGTGCTGCCTACGTTCACTGCGGGACCCGTCGTCGCTTCGGCATTGGTCCCGAGTGACCTCTCTCATGGCTCACTAGGCCTGCCTGACTAAGGCACTCGCGACCGCATGTTCTACAGCACCATGCGCTCGATATCGATGGAGTACAATTCATCGGTGCTTGCCGCTTCCGCACTTGCCGCTTCTTCTCTGCATGCATGAGGGCTTTCTCCCGCACTTCAGCAACTGCCTTCGTGATTAGATCGCGCCATGCACCACGATCAACCGCCTTCGATTCCCATGATCTGCAATCAAGATTAGAACGTGTGAGGCTCACTTTAATCATGTCCTGGTAACGTAACTTTGGTTTCCCAGCATGCCGCTTCCCTATACTCAGCTGACCGTATAAAAGTTGTTTCGGTATCCGCGCCGAATCCATACGGCTCACATGACCGAGCCATCTCAGGTGTCTCAGTAAAAGTATGCCGTCCACTGCATACATCCCACTTCGCGCAACACTTCCGTGTCTGCAACTCTGGCGCCCCAGCCGATCCGCAAAATTCGTCGCAGACACTGCTGATGGAACCGCTCGAGATATCGCACATCCCGACGGTACATCGTCCACGTTTCACTGCCGTATAGAAGAACGGACAGTACCATGGATTTGTACACCATCAGCTTCGTGCCAATGCTAAGCTGATGGTTGTTCCACACTCGGTACTCAGCTTCCCGAATGCCGCTGCCGCCTTCGACACGCGATTACGCAACTCAACCTGTAGCTGCTGATCAGTCGACATCACACTCCCAAGGTAGCTGAAACGGGAGGTGGTTTCCAATACTTCAGCATCAATGCTGATTTGCGCAATATTGAAGATTGCACCTCCGGTGAAGGCTGAAAGAGACAGACAGTTTTGCTTGTGTTGATGGTGAGCCCGAATTTGGCCGCTGTCGAAGCCAGAGCACTAGTCATGTGCTGCAACTCATCCGCGCTGTGTGAAACAACGCACAGTCGTCAGCAAACAGCAACATACGGATAGTTGTCTCACAGACTAGAGTTCTCGCACCGAAAACGACGGATGTTCAGCAACCCACCATCAATACGGTGCTCCACACGAACACCGTAAGCACAAGCCGCATCAAAAGCACAAGACAACATTGCATGAAGATATATATTAAACAGGGCAGGAGCTAAGACACAGCCTTGCTTCACACCAGAGACAACTGCAAAGTCATCCGAGGTCTCTCCACTCAGCTGCACCCTCGCTCGCATACCACTGTGCAGACATTCAATTAAACTTACAAACTTACGCGGGCAACCAAACTTACCCAACACCAGCCACAATGCCTCGCGGTTCACCGTATCAAATGCCTTGGTGAATCAACAAAAAGCGAGTACAATGGCTGGTGTCGTTCTCTGCACTTCTCTTGCAACTGACGAGCCGCAAACACCATATCTATAGTGCTGCGACCCGAACGGAATCCACATTGCTCTTCCGCCACGTTAGGTTCCACAATCTGACTGACGAGGCGATTGAGCAGGATTCGGGCAATCACCTTGCCCACACAACTCAGCAAGTTGATGCCACGATAATTCGTGCAACATTGCTTGCTCCCTTTGCCCTTGTACAGTGGTAGCACAAGGGCATCCTTCAGCTCAGAAGGCACTTCCTCCTCAATCCACACGCGTTGCACCAAGTGGTGCAGCGCAGTCAACAACGCGGGTCCACCGTGTTTTAATACTTCAGGTGGTATCCCGTCACATCCGGCCCACTTGCCGTTTCGCAGCTGAGCAAGTGCTCACTGCGTCTCATCTAGTCTCGGCGTATCCGCCAGATCCGCCTTCACATTGTGCTGCTTCAGGCCTTTCAATGTAGGCCAGTCGATCTCTGAACGGTTGTTCAAGAGAGTGTCAAAGAGTTTCCGCCAGACCTGCATTATGTCTGCAGTCAGGGTGGAGGTAGCGCCTGAACTACCATCGATCAGTGTCCTCAGCGGCTCCAATCTCGGTCCATACACCGCCTTCAAGGAGTCAAAGAATTCCTTGTGTTTACGGCGTTCGGCGTAGCATTCCATCTGCTTCGCCTTCTCCGTCCACCATGAATTTTTAGTGCGACTGAGCTCTCGGGTCAGTCGCCGTCGAAGTTTGCGAAACAGACTCTTCTTCCCCAAGTCACTGGGGTCTGCCACATGTGCAGCAAATGCTGCATTCTTCTCTGACACCAATGCGCCAATCGTCACATTGTTGTCATCAAACCAATCAGGCCTTTTACTGTTTGCGCACCAGATGGTCTCCTAGGCAGCAGCTGGCACCTGATCGCGAATGTGGTGCCACAGGTCGCCCACTGTGGCTATGCAGTACACATCACCACACAGACGCGCAGCCATCGCCTTCTCTAGCTCAGTACGTTTCGCCACAGTACCGAGGGAGAGAATGTTAAATTTACGCCGATTCACGGCGGGAGTGCAATACACAGACTTACGAAAATATATGTCCAGTTTGGTCCGAAGCAATTTGTGAGCAGTGCCACACTCAGCTCCACGCAGTACACGTGTCATGCCCACTTTACGCATATCACGCTGACGTACGATGACATTGTCGAGCAGGTGAGCGTGACCACTCCGTGGGTGCGTCCAAGTTGCTATGTCACTCGCACTCAACGCAAACAGAGTGTTCCTGATCATCAGGCCGTGAGTGGCACACCGTGAGAGCAGTCTGTCATTTTTCGCATTTGCTGAACCAATGCCATGCGGATCGATGACATCCGTTTACACCGATGCATCATGCCCAACGCATGCGTTGATATAACCCAGAAGAAATAGTCGGTCTCCTCTCGGCACAGACCGTATGACGAAGTATAGTTAAGGTCAGACCGTACGTACTTATAAAAGTGGCAAACTTACCTCTTCCGAGTCGTAGGGGAACAGTCATCAGGCGCGCGCTGATGCCAGTTAGTTCACCCACGAGCTGGCCATGGAGGTGATCTGATATTGCAAATCCCACCCCATGAGCGCGGGGTGCTGAGGCGGCGTTGCCCACCCTGTAGACCGTGCAGCTAGCACCTGTTTCATGCAACTTATCTTGCTCAGCAAGCCGAGTTTAACTGAGCGCTGCAACATCGATGTTGTAGATCGCCAGTTCCGTCGCGACCAGTACATTGCGTTTCTTGGGGCGCTCACTGGAGTTCCGGTCCAGTGGAGTGCCCACGTTCAGGCACCTCATGCTGAGTGCATCCGCGCAGACATACGATTGCATCAATATGCAATCGCACACCAGGTGCTGGTTGTGCTTCGGAGGTTTGCTTGAGAGACTCTAACCGGAGCCTTTGGCTCAATATCCTAATCCACAATGCAGTGGGGAGCAGATCCAACTCGGGAATGTGATTGCAGAGACAGATTGGGATCTGCTTGACGGTTGTCACCCGAATCCTTTAAGGCACTGGTATAATTCATATGTGTTTTCCGACCGTAGTAGGAAACGCACCTGCGACCACTGCTAAATGTTTGGGTTCCGGCGGATTTGCACCAAATTGACCAGGAGCTGCCTGGCTTGAAGCTGGCCGTAGCAAACCATTGAGCACTCGGAAGTGTCCTCCCACCGTCATACACAATGCGTGCCGCTCGTACTCTACGCCCATCGAGTTGAGAGCTGGTAAGCCGTAGACCTGTTGTCTCCTATGGCTAGGTTTTACGGGAAGAGGTCCATTGACCCCTTTCTTACCTGCACTTGACTCGGATACCTGCAGGGCGCCAACGCATGACAGGGGAACGACTCGGGTCCTCAGCCCTTGCCTTTGATTAAATGTACATCCTGAAGGCAGCGGGTTTAGCACATGGTCAGTTCACTGACTCATGCGGATTGGTGTCCTGGATCTTAGCAGGGAGAAGGGCGAAACCCAACTCCCACCCAGCGGTAGCCACGTGGAGGCGCCCAGGACATGAGACTATGGCGCAGCAGTAGCAGCAGTGGGTAGACCATCTGTCAGGATCTAGCCACCACCAGCCTCAGCGCACCATATGCACACCATATACATATGCGTGTATATATACACACACATATATAGAGAGAGAGCTTACACCGCACTTCCCATGCTTATACACACTACCTATTCTGTCCATTACCAAGGATTCCAGTGATCATGTCGATTACACGGTTACCAAAACCATATGTAACCTCCATTACAAATCAATCCCCACTTACAAAAGCCAGATACCAAGCGCAGATACTCCTATGTGTTGTACAATTTAACATATGTTAGCCCACTACTTTTTTTCCCATACATACTGCGGACATACATAAACCACACTTTGTGCTCCGTTCATATTCAACGTCTTACTTATTGTTACGCTTCAACTTTTCCACTTTTATACAACTTTGCAAATATGCATGGTACAGACCAATTTTTGGATTTTTAGAGGTACTGACCTCTTTACAAACACGTTCCGCAAGAAATTTACCCGTTAAAACCCTTACTTTTTGAGAACGCAGAAACAGGTTGTCCTTATCAACAAGGGACCAGGACTCTCACACCTGGCGGGAACGGGTTTGCGGGCCATGTTCAACCGGCACAGCCGGGAGTGTAGTGGTAGCGTAGGGTACTGATTTGTAGTTAAGTAATTTGTAAACATCATAAATAAACCAGTAGCGGATGCATACAGGAATCGGGGTCCTGTAGCTTTTAGAGTACTATAGATTATTGTAAACTTGGTAGCCGGTGCCCGGAGTCTCCAATTGCATAAATGGGTCTAAATTGGACCTATGTTATTGGATAGGTAAATAGTGCACTCAGTTAAGCCGAAAATGAAGAATAATCACAATAAGGGAGTATATGAACAGTGATGCAATTAAACTGAAGGGGAATGTAAATTTTGCTTCCTTCACATGCTCCTATGTGATTTCTTTTTTGGGAAACGACTGGGCAGAAATGCTAGCGTACTTCGAGAAATAGGTGGAAAAGAACGGAAAGGGCTGCGAAAATAATAAGTAAATAACGGGGTAAATGGATGTGGCACGAATAGGCAAATAACCATGCGATATGCGCATACCTATTTACATAGCCGACTTGTTATGGAATGCGTATTTATAAAGGAAAAGTAACGCGAAAGCGGCAGTTGCATATCTGAATGCCTGGGGAGCAGTATGTTAAGTGATCTAAGGTGAAGGAGAAGTGAAAAGGCATGTCGGTCCCTGGTCAATATGTGGTGGCTAAATGCTCACAACGGCGGAATGAGTTTTCATAGGGTACATAAATGGTTGATGTAACTTGCTATATATATAAAGTTGCAAAATTAGAATGCATATATTTGTAATTAAATATATGCATTCACTTTCAGACTGCTGTATGTATACATAAATGTACGCAATATTAACAGCAATCCCATATACATATCTGGATATAGGTTAATAAGGTGTACGTTTACATATACATAATGCTATGCGAAAGTGAATGCATATATTTAATTACAAATATACGCATGCTATTTTTGCAACTTTAACGTGATTAGAAATGGCATTGCTCCTCCAATCTATTCATGCTTATATCCTTATGTAGGAAGACCTTTGTACGCGTGTTATGGTAACACATATCATTAGTTCTATGGCATTTAAGAGGACGACACGTTATTAGTCCCCGCTATGATTACCTAATGCAAATCCCCGCAACTGGACGTCAATGGACAACCGTGTACATGCTTTTCATTACGGAGATATAATTTACCTTATCCGTACGTAAATGAGTAAATAATTAAGTATGTGGCTGTCAGTTTTCATGGAGTTTAACCGGTATCTGTAATAGTGCATATCGAGGTGTCAGGAGTAAAGTAAATAGGTTAAGCATTTCATTAGTTAGCTAATGCCGTTTTATGAATAATACTAAGGGAAATTTATCAGACCCAGTATATGCGAAAGTTGTAGGAAGCATAGGGAATAATAGCATGGCAAAACAAAGAAGAAAAAAAGCAACGAAGGTTTTTGCGGTTTTCATACAAGTAGCCCACATATATACGCAAGACTATAGGTAGATTTATGTTCCTGCGAACGTGACGGGTACATAGTAAGGCCACATGATTGCCTCACGGGTGGCATTTGTTTGTTCACCGAACCGCCCTCTAGTGTTGGCCGCGATTGGTTGCACGAGCGATGCATGGAAATGCATCATATGTTCTATAGCAGTAGTGTCATAAAGGTCAGTAAACAGATAGATATTTTTGACCTCACTGTGGTAAAGGAACGGCCCTTAGTAGGCCTATGTATATTCCACTGGGAAGCCTAAGTATGGTCTACAGCGACAGTTCTGTTATCGGCGCCAGGAGTTAACATGAACGGCCCTCACTTATGCTAAGTGGGTCCCATGATATTTGCATCCAAATGGGCTCTAGTGTGGCCCATATACTTGCTGCACATGTCTTGAAGGCTTCTTATTATTAGTGCTATATTGGCCGCAGAGCATTGGTGTCGGTATCGGACCCAGCATAATCGCCATCCTTGGAATCATAGTCCTTAAATACGGGCGGTTACTAATATCATAATGGTCTAGCAGCGGCAGTATAGTAAGCACTGCTAACGAATGAAAACGGAATGCGTCGGCACGCCCACACGAATGACTTTAACTGTTCCCAGCGCAGCTGCATCAATTCTGCTACTATGGAATTAGCGATGATCGGTCTCACAGGCGTTGTGGATTGACAGTACATAAGTTTACGCAAGTCGCACGTTGGTGGCAGCATAATCGGCACGGAAGAAGATTGCGCTATAGGAGGAGCGCGCCTCCATAACCAGTGGTTATGAAATGCATACGGGTCGCATAGAAGGCATTATGGTTGCTCGGCGGGAAGCCGCAGTGATAACCTTAGGCATTACGACACAAAGAGAACGCAAGTAATGGGCTTTTTTAACGCTACTGATACAATTGGAATGGAGTCACATGGCTTTCATTTGTTTCACTCATTGTATGCAACTGCGTTAAATGCGTTATGCTGAATAATCGTGGCAATATGGAAATGGTAACGATAAAAGAAACACAAATGGAGCGCAGAGGTCTGTACCGATTCCGAATATTCACGCCATCATGGGGAGCGTTGGAAGCGTTCTTGACCCACAACGCGCGAACACTGAGGAATGGTAAAAGGAAATTTATTCAGCAGACACACATGAAAGCAATATGCATAGATGTAACGCGGGGTTGACTTACTCAATCACATTGAAGCGATGTAGCTCACCTCCCGATATTGCAGTGTATGGTTCACGTCATCAAGGTCTTGGACAAAATCCCAGGAAATAAAATATAACGTAGTTCAGTGGTAAACATTTGATAACTTTTTCATTGCGGTGCCACCCAGCAACAAGAGATAGTGCATACGGGCGACTGACCCATCGTATCTACAAGTTACACCGCTGAAGAATCTTTGGTCTGGCATTGTCACCTACCTTGTCTAGACGTTGATTTCGGAAATGGTATAGTGACCATTGCTGTCACATCGAAACCACAGTAATGCAGTGGTGTGCGGACAGGCGGATGAGATAATTCACACCCGCGGCCGCAGACTGCAAATAAAACTGATAGCAGTAAGCAAAGTGCGTACCGGCTGCTGTGAGAATGCACTGCACACCAGTTGTACCGTTGGTCAAGGTTGAAATGCAATGCTAAACGCCAATAAAAATGAAGTTTGGTCTATGTTGGCAGCATTGCTTCACTACAGCAAAGGTGAAGGTAACTTACCGGTTAATGCATCGGTTATCTCCTGTTCAGCTTTTCCTTTTCAAAGGTGTTCCGTAAAGACCAATGCATGGCGCTATGAGCGATAAGTCGTAACAAAAAGTTTGTTAGTGAAGCGAAAAAGCGGGATTGTAGCTGCTACGCTGTCCGAAAATCCAGAGGTACGCTACGACAGCCGTTGCACACAGTATTACAGTGGACTGTCCAGTACGTTGTTCGGTGCACGATTACGGATCCACTTAACGCACCTATGTTTCAGTGCTCCAACCGTTGAAAGCCGTCCGGTGTTTAGATGGCGCTTGCAGAGGGGAAGCGAAAGGCTATAGCACAGTTGGTGGACCTGAGAAGGACCGTGAGTTCGTTCACGCAGACACGGATAACGGCAACTAGTTAGATTTCGGAACGTCACGTGCAATAGCTACTTAATATCGGGAAGCCGCTGAAACCCATACCACATAGCTCTCTCATAAGTGACAAGTGCTATGAAATCAGCGTACATACATGGAAGTCACCTGCATGTGTAAAGCGTAGGCTGCAGTGTTACCGAGGACGCTGGGTACGGCAGCGGCATCCAACAGATCCGGGAATTGATACAGTTTCTGTCGATAGGCAAGTGAATGAATAAAAAATACGGACGTTACGGCTGGTTGCGATGTCGTCGGAGGATGCTACGCCACAGGGCGACGTGGGGAGGATGTGGTGAGTAGGTTAAGCGGGCTGAAAGCGGCGTGTATGCATTTAAGGCACTTGCCCGTGAAAATCTGTGGCGTCAGTGTGACTGTGGACGTTGGGTAAGGCTGCTGCACGCTACTGCGCGCACGGGGTGCGATTGCCCTCGTAACCCCTCGACCAATTTGATACCTACTCTCAAAACCGTCTCGAGCTCCATTTTGTCTCGAACGAGGCAGGAGGGCCAGCCTGGACGCAGTATACCAGATGGGGCCGGACGAAAGTTGAGAACAGCTTCACAAATAGGTCGGCAATTAAGACCCCGTAAGAACGGCATATTAACCACAGCATTCTGAAACCCCTACTTGCGACCTTCTTCCAGTTGTCACCAGACTGCAAAGACGAGGAATGGTGGACGCCTATGTCTACCTGGTTAGAGACAAGGGGAGTTCGACCCCACCGAGTACGTAGCTCGAATGCGGTAAAGTTGCTCCTATACGAAGGACGGAACACAGCCTGATTTATGGGCAGTAGCCACAAAGTAGACCAGTCCCCAAGTCTGTCCAGGGCATGCTGTAGGCCTCAGAACCACCAGAAAGATTTACAACATTCCATAGCTTAAGGTCATCAGCGAACAATAGGGATGATACCCCAAGCTCTCCAGGAAGACTGTTTACGTAGATAGAGAACAGCATCGGTCCAAGGACCAAGCCCTGTGGGACACCGCTAAGGACCGCTTGCCTAAAGAATAAGCTGCGACCCATACGTACACACTGCAAGAACGCAGATACCCAGTGAAGGGCGCGGCCAGATACGCCGTAGGACCTCAGCTTTTGTGACAGCCTTAAGTGGGGTACGTCATCAAATGCTTTCGAGAAGTCTACGAAAAGCACATCCACTACGTGGCCATTGTTCATTGCCTCGGCCCAAGCCTCACGAGCAACCAACAAATTCGTCAAACACGAAGACCACCTCCGGAATGCAGGTTGTGCACTACTGTGTAGGTTAAATCTATTTATGTGACCTTCCAACGAATCGCTCCCCAGCTTTTCAAGCAGTTTGACCACGACCCTAGTCAGACTAACTGGCCATTAATTGGCTGACAGACTCCTGTCGCCATTTTTGAGGATAGGGCAGATGACAGCTCCTTCCATTCCGAAGATAATGTACAGCTGTCAAGTGACTTCTGAAACACCATCGTAAGCGGTCCACTTCATTCCCCGTCAAATCATGCAGAAGCTGCGGGTGGATTGAATCAGGTCCAGCTGATTTGGAAGGGCTCAGTTCTTGCAGCAGTTTAAGGACTTGCGTTTCCATTACAGTAAACTCAGCTAAATAAAAATTCTCAGGTACTCTAGGGACAAGTTCCTAGGTAGTCAAGGCGGCCTCACGTACAAAAACCCCTGCACCACACACGAATCACATGGTTAACCAAACAAGGCCCACGTGCCCTGCACTAGCAGTCCCCGCTGTGCCGGCCGCGTGAAGTATAAAAAACAGTAGTGTCAGTAAAGAAAGGAACAGAGGAGAAGACAAGCTAATCGAATATCGTAGGCAATATTAAGATGTAAGTTAAAATGAGTTAAAGAAGCGTAGGCCGTAATAGACGAAGAAAAGTTGAAGACATGAAGGGGAAGAATTTAAACTGCAGACCGAAAGCGTCAAGTCGATGCTCGAACTCTTTCACCATAGGTGCCATCACGACGTCTGCAGACAATGTGTTCCAATAGGCTATAAAATTACGCGATAACCGAAAAGCTGCCCTAACGCGGTCAGACCGGGATTTGTGCAACTATAATGGGTGGCCACGAAGGGTTGGCACTCGAGTTGAGCGAAACAGTCCAGTCAAATCAGAACCAATCTTACCCATCAATATACGATATGTGAGGACCAAGTCGCCCCGAAGCCGCCTGTAATACATAAATAAATAAATAAATAAATATTTTATTCTCGACAAAGCGAGGCACGCCTTTTGGGCATGATCAACATATTGCAATATTGTACATGATAACAGAGTAAGCAGCACCAACAACGGGAGTAGTACAGTTGGAGACAGTAGCGTGGGCCCATAGAGCCCAAAGGTTGTATGAAGTCTATGTACACAGAACGCCAGAGGTAGAGATAGTAATCAGATCCCTTATATGGTATGTTGATAAGGAACTAGTCCGATGAGGTCCCGTACACAGTGTAGGTCAGTGAGTGAAGTGTGGGGAAACGGGTGAAAAATGCGTAAGAATAGTGGCGTGTCACTAATGAGATATGTAGGCGTGTACGTGCGATCGCAGTTATTTGCACAGAACTTAAATAAATAAATAAATAAATAAATAAATAAATAAACCTTTATTCTCGACATTGCGAGGCACACCTGTACAGGCATGATCAAGTTTAGCTAACATAGTGTGATCAAAATGTAAAAAGAGTACATGTTTGGCATAACAGTGAATATAAGTGTATGGGGGTATATAGGTACGCAATTGTCGATGAAGGTAGCTTGTATTTTTGAATGTGCCGCAGAATGTTTGACTGTTTGTTATCGGTAGGAATGTGAGAATAAGCGATTGACGTCCGTGGGTTGGATACCGGTTTCCGGATGTCCACGGGCCAGTGACTTTATTTTGTGGCGAGTCACATTCGCCACGTCACAGTGTTGATAAGCAGACATTTGTGGCTTTTTATAGGGAGAACGCTCGCCGGGCGAAAACCCACCACGTCCTGGAACACTGCCGGCAAACATATCCAAAATACGTAGCCTCTCCGGGTAAGTCAGCTTCTTAAATTCGTGCCCTATTTTCGTCCCATGCCGCAGAACTCGTTCAATTACCTGCTTAGCACGAACCAGGCATGGAGGACGAGCCAGGACGCAGTATTCCAAGTGCGACCTTACAAAAGCCGATAGTAGTCTAACGAACATGTCGGTGATCATGATCCCGAATGACCTGCGGATCATCCACAACATGTTGAAGCCTTTGCGAGCAGCTGTCGTCCAGGGTTCACTGGACTTGAAGTCAGATAACAGCAAAACACCGAGGTCAGATTGGAGTTGAACTCGCGGTACCTCGTTGCCGCCAAGCAACTAACGCGTCGGCGGGTCATTCGGACCAACGCGTAAAACGAACATTTAGCTAAATTAATGGACAACTGCCACAATAGGGACCATTTCCAAAGTCTATCCAGTGCCTCCCGTGGAGTCAGTGGACCAACCGGCTCATCTATCGTGAACCAGAGATTCAAGTCATCCGCAAACATTACGGATGGCACACCCAATTCATCAAGTTGGTCATTAACGTATAAAGTGAAGAGAAGGGGGCCAAGAACCGAACCTTGCGGAACACTGCTGAGAACACATTGGCGGATGGACAGGCTTAAACCCATCCGCACACACATTTCCCTTCCGATTAGGAAAGCTGAAATCCATCGTAAGACTGGTCTAGAAGTACCACAGGAATTCAGCTTGTACAAAACGCGCGAATGTGGAACGGTGTCAAAAGCTTTGGAAAAGTCAATAAACAGCACGTCCACTGCCTTCCCGCAATCAACGGCTTCGGCCCAGTGTTCACGAGCGGTTAACCAGTAAGTAAGGCAAGAATTTCCCTTACGAAAACCGTGCGGAGAAGGAGTACGCAACTCAGACGCTTTCAAATGTCCTTCGAGAGCGTTCCTCACGAGCTTTTCCAATAACTTGACCAGCACGCTTGTTAAACTGACCGGTCTATAGTTATCAGGGAGGTGCCCACCACCGTTCTTAAAAATGGGACAAACAATAACCTCCTTCCAGTCCTTGGGTAGAGAGCAGCCTCGTAGAGACTTCACAAAAAGTTGCGCAGTTGGACGGCAAAGTTCATCAGCCACCTCGTACAACATTTTGGGATGAATATCTTCTCTACCGGCAACTTTATTGGGATTTATTTGCCTCAGAAGCCGTAGCGCTTGATCCTCGGTTATAGAAACCTCCTCCAAGTGTAAGCCGTCAGGCACTTTTACCTGGCGACTGATATGCGGCGGCCGTGACTCTCGAACATAAACCCCAGCATACTGTTCTCCGAGCAAACAAGCCTTTTCGTGATCCCTGACAACAGCAGGGCCGTCCGGGCCAAACAACACTTGGATGCATGAATTTATGTTGCTTCGCCTTTTGACATAAGCGAAGAAGCGTTTTGGGTTTGATGACGCTATACGAGCAAGCTCTAATTCATATTGTAGACGAGCACCTCGTAGGTACTGCCTACAGGCATTTCGAACCTCACGATGTCGCATGAAGGTGCATAATGAATTAGCAGATAAGTATGCCAACATCTGGCACGTCTGTTAAGTTGCTTGCGTACAGCAGAATCAAACCAGGGTGGCTTTGCCCTGGTTTGATTCCTGCCAGATAGCGGTATATGGGGTAGACAGAGCTCGCTGAAGTATGATGTAAATCTGTCCCAGGCCGTTTGAATGTCGTCACTTTCCAAAATGACACAAGGTGACTTTGGGGCTTTGGCTTTCATTGTCTGAAAGTCCGCGCGCGATATAATTGGAACTCGGTCGGGATGCTCATTAGTCTGACGACTAAGGGCGCACTTAAATGAGTGATATGCATGGTCCCTAGAACCGACAGGTGAGCTGTATACAATATGCGTGACAAAATCAATGGATTTAGCGAATATCAAGTCCAAGAGGGACAGGTTTTGACCCATCATAAATCTAGTCGGCCGATCGACAAATTGGTGCAGGGAAGCATGCAAGGCCAGCTCCGGAAGATCAGAAGCCAAACACCTTGTAACAGCGCCGCAGGAAAAATTCTGCCAGTCAACGTCGGGAAGATTGAAGTCCCCCATCACTTTCATTCTTTACTGATCCGTGTTCCGCTCGATTCTCGTCATATTTCGCCACTTATGATATTCGTGTATATGCGATATTTAAATAACAATTACATGCATAGGGGTACAAAAGTTCAGGCATCGCAGCAATTGATTGACTGCATTCCAGATGCATTCCTTTCTTCTGTCTGTGTGGCTGTCTCTGTTCGTTTCCTTTTTCTCCCGAGTCTGTCACAGGTACGGCGACATGCACCCAAGGAATTGTCCTCCGTTTCGACAACCATACAAGGCACACAGTTCCTTTACCTGGACATGAGCGGAGAATTAACAACCTTTTCACAACTTACTAACCGGACAATTCAACCAATATCTTGCACTGATACAATTCTTCCGCGGCATGAACCACTGTGTCCAATTTACCTAACAATACCTCTTCCACATATCTCTTGACTGGAGGACTTTCGACTACGGAAGGCACATTCTCCTGCCAATACAAAGCTTGAACAATCGGTCATTCTAAGCTCTTCAATCCGCTTTGACCGCTCAAATGGCCGTGGTTTCCCGTATCTCTAATCAATTCCACTACATACCCCGGGGGATCTGCGATTCTTTCTTCGGAACGTATCCTGTCCTCCAAGGCTTCAACATATTTCAACGTATATTCTTCGAGACTTCACGTGGTTCTGCTGATGATCAACACATCATATCCAGAAAGAATGCTTAGTTCCTGACCTACCGATCTGGCACAGGAGAAGACCCAGGCACGCAATGGCCACGCGCATAGCGCATCAGTCAGCAGAAAAATGGGACGCAACTTGACTGCGAATAACGGAGCAAAAGAACGTTCAACAAGAAACATAGCCAGTCACAACTTGCCATTCAATGGATTGGCGGCAGTGTTTCAGGACGTGGTGGGTTTTCGCCTGGCAAGCGTTCTCCCTATAAAAACCCACAAATGTCCGTTTAACAACACTGCAACGTGGCGAATGTGACTCGCCACCGAATAAAGTCACAGCCCATAACTTCACACTGGCATCTCAATTAGTATCATCATACCGGATAGCTTGCTCTTCAATTATCTTCCAATGGATCACTCAGGATTTATCTATTATTACTCGAGGTATGACTGCGATATATATGGCAGAGCGATTATGTCCAAACAAATGGATCCCGATCCCACTACAACCAAATCGTTCTTTCGCATGTTCACCATCGCACAGTTCCAAGCATGGACATATGAACAATTTTCTACTGTCACTACAGTTCCCATAAAATGTCTGTACGGCTGTACATACCTGATCATGCCTCAATTGGCGTGCCTCGCATAGTCGAGAATAAATATTTATTTATTTAGGAACACCTATTTGCCGAATGCTCGCGGATGAAATCAGCAAGCCCCTTAGCCACCCTGTCGGGGCTTCCATAGACTAGCACAACTTTAAGTTGCGCGGATGCAATACACAGGTTAACTGCGAGTGCCTGGACATCATCCTCTGATGAGCTGAAACTATACGTCATAAAGACAATAAGTGTGGATTTAACGTACAAAGCATCGCCATCACTGCGCCGATCAGAGGTGCGGTTTCATCTCAGCGGTGCGTCGCCTGGCAAGCACACTTCACTGTCCGTGACGTAGGTGGACAACCACGTTTCAGTGAGTGCGAGAACATCTGGACGGCAGTCGTCGACAGGAGTGCCGACTTAGCACAACTTGTTTCGCAGGCTACACATTGCATAAGGTCACCTAAGTGAGTTAACGTTGTGAGTCCGGGATCATGCGCCACCAAAACCGGCTCTAGTAGGGCGAAAGTGGACCGCCGGCTCCCCACCCGAAAACCCACCAAGCAGAGACCCTTTTCTCCTGCATCACGGCAGGCTTTCAGATCCTTCACAGCTTCCCGCCATTTCAGCCTATCCGCCAAAGTTGAGGTAGGGGTGCACATTGACACCTGTGCTCTTGAGCTTAAAGGCGAAACGCAGAATTGCTTGGCGCTCCTCCGGAGTGGACAGAACAACTCGCAACAAGCGAGGTCGAGAAGTGTCGGCTGGCAAGTTACCGAGTCTGGTTAGTTTGCGCACAGTCACGACGGGGAAGCCGGGAGGCAGGAGTATGGTAATGCATACTCCAAACCACTTAACGTCATCTAGCATACGGTCTTTTGGGAGAACAGAAGAAGACTCAGTGGCGTTTCTGAAAATAACACTGCAGTCGGTATACGAGTCTCGGCGACGCGGAGTGTTTACCGCACGCTCCAACTTGAAAAATGAATGGGCTTGGCAATCCAGCATCCAGTAACGGTGTAGCATTCATTATAGCGTAAAATTAGCAACTTACAGATTCCCAAGAATGTTGCTACGCCTGCCATGAACACGGATACTGCACTTACCGGTAAGGGTACTCATCTGACAACCCCTTCCACTTTTACCGTTCATAATGCTGTGGAGTCACAGCCGTACGCTTGCAAAAAGCTGTGGCAGTTGCAAATGTAGTTACACCCGAAGCAACCTCATCAACTTTCCGATAATAGTACGCAGCAAAAGACATAATCTCTCAGATTCATCCACTATGATGACAGTTACAAATGTGGCGCCAAGTGCTTTCCAATACCCCTGTAGTCTATCATAATAACCAGCTATGAGAACCACATTAACCTTCTTCAATACAAAACATGCACCCAGTTAACATGTGCATCATATATATATATATATATATATATATATATATATACCGCCATCTAATGGCAACCGCTCCAGTTGGCCTAGGATAAGTACCGAACAAAACCCGCCGCTGGGCAAATCTCAGATGTGAGAGTCCCGGTCCGCATGAACAACAGCCCGCGTTCAAAATCGCGCCAGTGGCGGATGGAAAGGTCCCATTACCAAACCACTAAGAGAATATTTTGTACCAGCAGAGTAAAGTAGCACATTAAAAGTTTCTTTCCTGTTGTTCTTCCACTGTTCATCCACCGTCGTCTTCTGGCAATACCGTAAACAATACGCTGATTTGCAGAAAACTCAAAACGTTATGTGCTTTATTTTATACACGGAAAACCGATGACTTCGGGACTTTGGGATGGAGGAATCCTGGCTTGTTATGAATTAATGCGCAGGCAGGAAAGGACGATGCACAATACCTGTAACGTATAGGTTGACGTATTCATTTAAGTCCGCTTGCTTTATTTAGGTATTTGTTTAAACGTTCCATCTACTAATCTTAACCTTGGTACACAGCAGCAAGCCTCACAACAAGTACGAAAATGACGTCAGTACTGCCTGGGAGACAGGAAAGTAGATATTCCTTTGACAGCCAACCGAAAGTTTTAACACAACCTGACGGCGATATTGTGGACAACTTCACGTAAGCGCTTTCCTGAAAACTCTTAATACTTTTTCACAGTAATATGGTGCTTTATGAAAATCGGCGTGGTAATTTGATGTTTGACAGACGTGTGATAAGAGGAAACACTTATGCATTTCGTCCTGTTTTGATCCAAGCACAGACTGGTTTGAAAGAGAGGAAGAAGAGGCCAAAACACCGCAGTGATACTATTACCCTGGAAAAAGACAAAGTTGGTTTAACCTCGTTTTCACACCTTTTAAGCTACACCACTTTTGGTACTTAGATATTTTATAAAGTGCACTATCGTTTTTTGTTATTAATGTATACATACACTACTTTTTTGGGTGGCGATCAATCTTCCGTTACTCAGTCTGTGATCGGGCGATCGGGTTAGTATATTTAAAAAGTATAAGCACCTTTTTCAGTATATCTAGTATATCTTTAACATAACGGCTGCAATTTTTTGACGTTGCACTCTGCAATTCTCGTTACATGTGCTCTCCTATGACTGCCGAGCTCCTCAATACAATCGGATTTTCAGCTGTCATGTATTTGGATTGGAATCTGACCCTGGACATTCATCAGTTGTATATTAACCTACTAACAACTTACGCGCGTCAAGATTTGTGGTATTACAGTTTTAAAATGTACTATTATTCCTAATTCTTAGTTTTAGTGAATGTAGAACTAAAGTCGAGTACTGATTGCTTTACGTGAACACGGTTAGCGAGTCCAGAAAGCAGATCGTGTTGCAACGAAGCCTCTAGTTTACAAAAAATTCCTTAGTGGTCTAGCTATAAAAGGACACCGTTAAACGCTACTAGATAGGGGAACGCGGAATGCACAGCACAAGGGGGCGTTTGCGCGTTGCAATCAAAATAACCGCCAAGCAAATGGTCATGCCCGATTCAAGCAATCTAACTCAACAGCCAGCTCAACAATCCGCAGTAATCGCCTAAATTTACAAACAAATACTAATTTTACTTTGTGTCTTACACACGCAAGCCAGATGTAATTCCAGACTGCTATAGTTGCGAGGAGGACCATCATCATCATTAGACACGTGTGCTAGAGGTGGAAAACGCCTCAGCTATTGTGCCGCAAAATATAAGAAAGAAGAAAAAACTCGCAACAGATGCGCGCCGGTTGAGTTACCAGCCTGTAAGCACAAACGGACAGTGAGCGGTCCCATTTGGGCGTGTTTTTGTTCACTGGCAACAGCAAAAGGTAAATATGATAATAAATGGCGTGATGTGTTTATATTTTGTTAAACAATATTACATATTTTAGAGCCGCCATTCTTTGCCAATAGGACCTTACTTGACCAGCGCAAGTGACCGTTTGAGCTCCCTGAATGACCCACTTTTTGCCACTGGCCGCCCCAATTAGACAATATTGGGGCGAATTTTGACCGCCCAGTAACTTTCGGTTTAGCTTGAAGGTTTTAGTGCTGCGCCATTACAATAGGGGAATTGATTTCCGCTTATTGTTGACGGTATTTGAAACCAAGAAAAATGCACTCACGGTAAGAGTGCTTTGGAAAAGCTTTCTGAGTGATCAAAGTCGACCAAAACTGTTTAATTCGGACGGCCAACGTCATAAAAATTGTGCACGCAGGGAGCTCAAATGGTCACTCCAGCGGACCCTTTTTGGTCACTCGTGCTATGCGGGCTGGGACTGGTGGACGTCGTTCCGGAGATTTACCGGACGGCTATGGTGCCGAAAAAAGAAGTTATATTGGTAAATGAGACCGTAGGGAAAGTTAAGTGGGAGGGTATGAACTACGAAACTCACAACACAAACTTCACTGAAGTCGGCTCTCTGCCACGTCAACAAGGCTATCTAGCTTGAAAGCTGCAACCGATGCTTACTTCGAACTAACTTTCTTCTTTCGTCTTGACTAGATCATTGCTTGGCCACCTTTAATCCTCTTCCATCTACACACTAGGAGCAAAAATAAAGCAGGTTATGGTAGTCGGTGTGCTAGCATGCACAACACGTTGCTCAGCCAGCCGAGTCTGGTACCTTGTATAACAATGCTGACAGTTTACGTTACTTTTCTTTGTCATAAACAAGTCGTCGAACACGCTCATTTCTCACGCGGTCTTTCGTCCAGATACGTGCCAAACTGCGAAAGCACCAGTGGTCGAACGTGACTAACCGCTTTATGTCTGCTGATCTAATGGGCTAGGTTTCACTAGTAAAAAACACGATGCATACCGATTATGTAAAAGTAAGAACGTTTTGGACTCATCTTGCTTTATACCAATCCGCAATGATCCGGAAGCAGATTATTAAGAGCAAGGAGCAAGGCGCCGCACAACTCATAGAGAATTCGGTAGTGAATGGGATGTAGAATCAATAAAACAAAAAGGTAGTTGGAAGATAAAAGCAAAAGTAAAGCCGATTGCCTCAAAATAATTACTTCGTAAATATTTCGTGCACACTACAGGGGTCACCTCTTTGAAGGCTGAGTAAGGGAAGCTTTTGAACTAGATGTCAGATGTGGAGATAATGTAAGGATGGGAGAGTCGTATAGCAAATGGAGTAGGTGTAGGCACCATAGAGAGGAAACGCAGGGAGCTCGCTCGGTCCGTATTTTCTATTATTTTTTATTTATTAGTTGTGTGTGGACTGCGGTACATCATCAGTGGGCAGTCGAGGCCGGCTTCTCGGACTAAAATAACTGGCTAGTTCAAAAAACTGACCGACAGGACATTTGCTCTATTAGTAAAACTACGGTACGCCTCCGAAGTGCCACTCTACCAAGCGCACTCTAATCTACGGCCCGTAGTGAACATAAAAACATGCACTTACAATATTTCACAACATTGGATTATCTTGTTGCGTGTAACATCTCTGTGTCCATTTCTTTTACTAACTACACATCCGCTTTCATCTCCCCTCTGGGGAGTCGCGCGAAAACGTTCCTAGTCATTACTTATAGCCTGTTCAGTATGGGTTAGGTATATGTACGCACCTTCTCTACTGTTCCATACTTCAACAACAACGAACCAACAACAACAGTACATCAGCCATTTGAACTGATGCTTCGCTGCTATACAACCACGATGGCCTATGAGATAAAAACTAGTAAGAGGGAGTGAAGGGCGACTTACCTGAAAACCATAATGCCCTAAGCGAACATTCACGAACTGAACGCCCTACTACGCAGTGCTAGTAGCTCAGATATTATAGTGCTTGCTGGGGATATGAACGCACAAATAGGACGTCTGGGCTCTTCAGAAGTTCAGCTGCGTGGCAATTATGGGCTTAACTCCGAATTGACTGACAGCGGCGAGCGTCTGCTGCAACTGTGTGCGGAGCACCAGTTGTTTCTTAGTAGCGCTGCTTTTAGACACAGTGGGCGCCGAAGCGCCACTTGGCGTCAGCCTGTAGCTGGCCAGCGATAGACCCAAATTGACCACACAGCCATAAGGTACAGATGGCGTGGTTCCATCCTGGATTGCCGCCCGTACAGGAGTACATGCATCGACTCTGATCATGCCTTGGTACGCTGTCGTTTCTCCATAAACTTTACCGGGAGGCGCAACAAGCATCCCCTCTAATGGGCAACTGAGAAATTGTCTCAACCCTTGGGCAGACAAGCCCAACAGGACGCACTGCGTACCGAACTTTTCGATGCTTTTTCGTAATGACACTGCGCTTCAAAAGTAGCTGCTTGTGGTCATACCAATCATCACCGCCCCAGTCACTGGATATCCGAGAGGTCGGTGAACCTGTTAGGATCTAGAAGAAACCTCCCGGCTGGCTGTGAACACAATGTGTCCAGACGGGCTATTAGGCTTGAACTTTAGTTCACGTGCTGACAAGGAAGCCTGGTGGAGCAGTCGGGCTCAAGAAATGGAGGAGGCAGGAGCAGTAGGCAATTACCGCAAGCTCTTCCAGCCAATCAGCACCAGTGGTCCCAGAAAAGTAGACATCAGTGAGACAAGCAGAGACAGCGTGTGTGTGCTGATACACAATAAGGAACGCCGGATGGCTCGTTGGGCGGAATACTTTCAAGATCAGTTCAGCTGACCCCCTGCTCCCGGACCTCTTCCTACTCATGTGATGCAGGACGAGTCATAGACGGTTAGTTTAGAGCCTCCGTCGGCGGTCGAGGTCCGAAACGCGATTACAGCACTTAATATTTTGCCCGCCGCTGGCCTGGATTCCGTCCCAGCTGCACTATTTAAGGATGGAGGTGAGGTCCTCTGCAAAGCACTGATCTCCCTATTCGAACGTAACTGGAAGGAAGAGAGTGTCCCGGCTAACTTGCGCGAAACGATTATAGTGGCAATATACAAGAAGGGCAGTTGCACAGAGTGTTCTAACCACAGGGCTATTAGCCTAACGCCAGTTGTGACAAAATTACTGGCGTCGATTCTCGTTCGTCGCCTCACTGCGGAAAGGGAATCTCGGATTAGGGAAGAGCAGGCCGGTTTCCGCCCTTTACGTGGCTGTATAGACCATATATTCACTTTGCGGCAGGTGCTAGAGCAGCGCCAAGCATAACGCCTTTCCGCCAATAACTGTGTTCCTCGATTACAAGAGTGCGTTCGATTCAGTCGATCGATGCATTCTGTTCGAAATTCTTGCTCGGAAATATGTTTCCAAGAAATATGTGAACATCCTTCTTGCGCTATACTCGAACACTAACAGGCCACGTCAGGGTCTACAATGTTCTGTCGGATAGCTTTCCGACCACAAGTGGCATTCGTCAGGATTGTCTGATTTCCCCATTTTTGTTCAATTTCGTCGGGGATTCTAGCATTGAGTGTTCCCTTGCGGATTCTCGCGATCTAGGCGTTGAAGTGCTGCCTGGTGTAAGGTTAGTTGGTCTGGATTATGCTGACGATATCCTCTTGCTTTTCGACTATGATGGGGCGGCACAATCAACCCTGAATAGCCTGTCCAGAGTGGTCCCATTATTTGGTATATACTTTGCACCTTAAAGTGTAAAATGTTGCTGCAGGACCACCAGTCACTTGATGACCACTTCACGCCTGCTAACAAGGAACTCGAGGTGGTTGATCAATTCACTTATCTTGGCAGCTGCATCAGCAACGATGGGCGCATAGAAACTGACGTCAGCTCACTCATTGCAAAGGCCAGAGCTGCCTTCATGAACTTGCGGCATCTTTGGTGACAGAAGGGAGTTTCCCTCCGTCTGAAAGGCCGTCTATACAAGGCGACAGTGAGAGCCGTTCTGCTCTATGGTAATGAGACTTGGCCCCTTCGGTCTGAAGATCTGTGGCGCCTTCAAGTCTTTGATCATCGTTGTCTGCGAAGCATTGCTGGTGTCGGATGACACCAGCGTGTCCGCAACGATGATGTGCGTAGGCCTGTACTAGGTGGTGATAATCATGCTAGCTCCCTAGAACAACAGCTAGCACTAAGTAAGCGCACATGCTACGTATGCCTAGTCACCGCTTACATAGGAGGGCCTAGTTTAGTCTGCAAGGTGTAGGGTGGCATGAGGCTCGAGGTGGATAGAAGTTGACTTGGCAGCGGGAAAGGAAGTCACTGACGACCAAACTGGGTGTCGTTGGTCCGTCACTCCTTCCGGCCTAGAGTCAACCTGACTCGCCTTCTGCTTATCTCGAGACTTTACAGGACATAGCTCGCAACCGACACCAGTGGCGCATCTGCTGCCGTCTCCTAATCTGATTGCGTGTTTAAAGTGTGTTTGATGCTGAGTTACCTGCGGGGTAATGGTTGATTATGATGCGTGGCAGTGAAAGCCGCAAGGAAGCTATCTCGTCGATGCCGCCTTATCTTTGCACGCTAGCTAGCTGTTTGCGACGGTATGTTGTACACACAAGGTGTAGGCGCCTTGGCCCTGAATGTTCGCTTAGGGCATTATGGTTTTCAGGTAAGTCGCCCTTCACTCCCTCTTATTATTTTTTAGCTCATAGGTTATCGTGGTTGTATAGCAGCGAAGCATCAGTTCAAACGGCTGATGTACTGCTGTTGATGACAATGTTGTCAAACGCGCTGCCCATAAACGGCTGTTCACTGTAATCCAAACGACCAATACTGACTCATCCTCGGTTCTTAAAATGATACCTACACAATTTTGACCCGTTTGGCTGCATCAGCGTCTCCACATGCGTGCAACCAATGACTTGAGGATAAGCCGGGTGCAGTTAATTCAACAACCCCATTAGAGTAATTGATCCTAGTTGCGGACACATAACACACATCAATACCCAGTGTGTCCAAGGTGCGTGCGAGTGCAGCCAGTTGACCCACTTTCTTAGAGTGCGAACGTTGAAGATCGCCATGGAAACGGGATAGCGTGGACTTATAAGGGACTATTTGAAGGATGTTTGTGAGTAATGTAAGTATCGTAGAAGGCAGAAGTCACGATTAAACTCCACACGAAAATCTGCCTCGGCGGGGAATCGAACCCCGGTCCACGAATTTCCGGTCCACTGCTCTACCACTGAGCTAGTGAGGGCTGACAATTAGGTGCGGAATTTAACACGTGACTTCTGCTTAGTGCTGTTGGCGATATGCATCCGATAGGTGCTGTGGGATGGTGGCTACAGGTGGTTCTACTCCAGTGGCACTTCGGTTGCTGTCATTTAAGCTGGGAATTATAGGAGGAAGGTTAGTAATGGGGGTCGGGATGGGAGTAAGAGAAACAGGTGGAAAAGCAATAATTGATTCGTTAGCAGTAGCATATTTTCGCTTATCCGCCCTGCTGTATGCAGCAGATAAGGCGACTCTTGATAATCGGCGCGATGGCCGATGCAGGATGAAGTTTATGTTTGAAGAAATAGTCATGGCTTTATGTGGGCTGGAATACTGCCAGGGCGCCCAGACCTAAGCAGCTGTTCAGTATTCCGTATTTGACACGTCCTGTACTTTTCTTTGCTATCGACTAGTATCCAAAACGTTGTCAAGAGGCCGAAATAATCCTTGTTCCACGGATATTACCAGGTTTCGTCGTTGGAAGAACGAATCCATGCACTCACGGGCCAGCTTTGCTGATTTCAGTACCTGTCGGATGGAGATTGCGGTTGCTTGGAGCCAAGGTGATGGGGCTGCGACCTCGGGAAATTGAGTCATTGGGTGACATCTTTTTTGGGACACCTTGGTTCTGTGATGTAAAACTCAAGGTAGGTGTGGCGCGATCAGGAAAGACGACGTGACGCCAAATGGAAAACGGGACGAATATTGTAACAAAAAGGAGTACACCTTTTGGTTTTTCAAAGTTTTCTGCTTGTTGTCGTTTTGCAAAACGTTCATGAATAAAACAACTGATTACCATAAAAAGTAAAAACTCGCATTTTAAGGTAAAAAAATGGGCGATAACAAGGTCTAAAAAGCGGACCGGAAATTTGGCCTGTCTGCCGTGTCGGTCAGCTGCATTTGGTTGGATTCACCGATAGTCATGGGTAAGTGAGGACTCTGGGATTTCCGATGAGAAGATGCAGCTTCAAGTGGATCCTGCTCAGCGATTTTACTTGGTGGGGTAGTGGGTGGGTCTTCGAAGAACGCCTCCTTGAGATGTTGGATGGATACCGTTGCTCGGTGACCATTCTGACCTAAGGTGAATTGCTTCGGAGTTCGTTGAATAACTCTGAACAGGCGGATGTAAGTAGGCTGAATAGGACAACGAATGTTTCTGTGGACGAAAACACAAGTGCGGGTAAAAGCTCCGCTGTGCATTTGCATGTGCTCGCGAGTAGGGGTCGATCGCAGAGAACGCATGCGTTGAGAAAGGGAACGTGCCATGTTTTACTCTGACATACGCGACGACGATGGAAGCGAAGTGAGCTTCGCTGGCAGTTTCAGTGTTGTGTCATAGACTATTTATGCTGGCTCTTACTGCGCGTCAGCTTTGAGGTTGCTGCGAATAAATTGGCTCCTGAGTAGTCGGATGATTATTGAAAGTATGGAAATAGTAGGTATCTAAACTGTGTGAAACGGCGTTTAAATAACGATTAAAAGCGTACAAGTGAGTTAGTGTCGCGGTGGGTTGTTCTGGCTGATTGACAGCCATCTAAAACTCCTCTTGTTTGGCATCTTACTGGGCACATATTGGATGGCTACCAGACAACAATGCCTATTCAGATGTCTTTGTTATTTATGATTAGAAAAGGTACTGCAATGTCGCTGTTTTTAGGACTTCAACATTTTAGTCCATTGTTTAGCGCCTTGACGAATGCTACACAAGAAATCCGTAGCCCAGTAAGACAGAAGACGGCAGGATATAAAGAATGTCTTGAGAAAATAGCACTGTACAATAGCTATGTAAACATAGCCTGAGGACAGTGGGAGAAAGTGGTGAAGCAATGAGTTACACCACGACGGAGCGCAACAGCCGGGAACACGCGGGCAAGATGGCGGACCAAGTTCAAAAATGCAGTTCGGTATATATAGGCTTTGGATGAGTGCAAAGTAAAACAAAATGTGTACAGGTCTGGATGGTGATGCTTGATGGAGTAAAATGTCATTATCACTACAATTGTTCAGTCCAACGATACAGCTTATTGCGTTGTCCAAAATTAAGTGTAATTATTTTACCTTCTACACGCGTATCACGTTTTGGTACTTATGTAGTAGAGATGTTCCATGAGTAAAGCTTTATTACGTTACCTGAAATTTAGTCGCGCGTCGCATGGAAAACATCTAGCATCTCAAATTTGACCGTGCTTCTCACAAAATAAGAATTTCACAATTGTGCGACGCATGCTCATTTCAACAACTCGCAGCAGACACCCACGTTTATGAAGCAAAATCATAAATCGGTTGGCAACTCAAAGATAAGTAAAAAGTAAAAGGACCACAGGATCTGCACAATCCATTAACTTGAATTCGTGTGCCATCGGTCATTATCTAAATTTGTTGGACTAGGCCGCACATCATAAGCACGCATACAAGTCAAGGATGACACAGCATCGATGATAAACATTGACCATGTAATCTAAGTTATCTCGGACACATGAACAGATGCTTGTCCAAAGTGATCATTGAACACAGTTCTTCGTCGCTAAGAAAAATAACTAAGGAACATTAATAGATATATTCTTTAGTATTTGCTTGGATTAGGGCACCTCATCCAGGTGCGTTAGTCATTCGTGTGCATCTAAATCAGAAAGTACATTATTACAAACACTCTGAGGAACGTCTGATAACCACGACTGAAACCATCGCAATCCGACCATTGCAAACAGAACTGTGCGAACAACGGACACAAAATACAATGTTAGGCAAAACTCACAATAGATGAACATTTAAGCACACTTACGTTTTAGTTCTTCTTTCAGCCAATGTTATTCCGATGCCGACTAGCTATTCGAAGATATAAATCTGACTACTGGAAAAATGTGGCAGCAGCAGAAGCGGAGTCAGCAGCAAACGCAACTAGCACAACGCGAGCGCGTTGAAATTGTTGTATTCAAAACTTGTGAATTTTAGCAAATGATGCAAAATGATCGGTAACGGAAATGATAAAAACAAAGATAAAACATAGTGTAATCAAAAACACTCCAGAACTCCCTTCCTAGAGTTTGCGCCGGTAAGCAACCATCGATATAATGTTCATGGAACATATTGCACTAGTTTGGAGGGGAATGAAACAACACGACCTGAACGTGTGTGGATAGGATCGCTTGTTGGGGGTACAGGGATTCCGAAGTTTGGGAATCGGTCCTACGCTTGTCAGTGGGCAACGGCCCAGGCACAGGAGGGTTGTGAGCGGTAGTGGTTGATTCTGAACTATTCAATGTTGAATCGACGTATGCGGGTTTAAGATGATCAGTGCTCACAGACTCCTTGGATCCATTCTTATCCAGAGCGAACTACTTCGGTTTTCGCGATAAGGCCTTGAATGGACCTTCATAAGGCGGTGTCAAGGGTCTTCGAACAGCATCGATTCGGATAAAGACGAATTGACAAGTATGTAAGTCATGATGTACATGTTGTTCGCGCATGCTTAGCCGAACTGCTGGCGGTCTGATGGATCAAAAATGGTGCTTCAAGCGTTATGCAGAGGACGTAGTATTCGATTCGTCGGTGATTCGTAAGTCCAGTGCCATCTCGCCTGGGAGTCTGAGGGTTGTGCCAAAGACAAATTCGGCTAGGCAACATCAGAAATCTTCTTTGACGGTATTGCGAATACCAAGAAAAATAGCTGGAAGGCATTCTGACCAACAGGCATCAGGCGAATGAGCTGTAATGGCAGTTTTCAGTTTTAGATGTAATCGTTCGACAAGGCCATTGGCATCAGGATGATAAGCAGTCGTCTGAAAAGGAGTATAACCAAGCAGTCGACTCAAGTCACGGAAAGGGTGGAACTGATTTGACATCCTCTGTCAGTAGTGACAATGGAGGGCACACCGAAGAATGAAATCCACAATTCAGCGAAATCACGAGCAACAGTTTCATGGGACATATAACGTAAGGGAATTGCGTGGGGAAAACGAGTAAGGCGATAAACCCAAGTCAACAGATAACTGAAACCATTAGAAGCTGGTAACGGTTCTACTACATCAAGGTGAATGTGTTTGCATCGGGCTTCAGGGAGTGAATAAGTACCAGGAGTTGTAACAGTGTGTCTGTGGACCTTGCTAAGCAAGTTTTAGCCCATTGTCGGATGTCTGTTCGCATATTTGGCCAGATGTAACGGTCAGTAATTAGTTTCACAGTAGATCAAATACTGGGATGCAATAATCCATGAAGATGGTCAAAGCCCACTCGCTGGTATGACTATGGAACAAATGGTCTAGGTTTACCGGTGAAAATGTCGCAATAGATTCTTGCGTCAGAATTGAGCAAGGGCGATCGCACGAGTTTTAACGAAGTGTTCGATCGAATCTGTGTTAATTCTGGGTCACTGACTTGGGCAACAGACATTTTCTTTAGATCGATGCGCGAGCGTGAAAACTGATGGATGTGAGCGCGGTGTAGGGCGTCGGCAACAAGGTTGTTAGGCCCATCAATACGGGAATCTTAACACAAAACTGGGAAAGATAACCAAGGTATCGAGTCTCTCTAGGAGAGTAACGGTCAGAAGCTGCTCGAAAAGCATACACAAGGGACTTATGATCTGTCAAGATGGCAAAACGTCGACCCTCAATAATGTGACGGAAATGCTTTACAGCCAGGTACATGTCAAGAAGCTCTAGACCGAACGTACTGTACCTGGTTTGGGCAGATTGCAGCTTTCGTGAGAAAAAACACAAGGGTTGCATTTCGTTATCCACGAGCCGCTGCAATAAGGCACCGACGGCTGATTGTGAAGCGTCTGTCGTGAGAATGAAAGTGACGTTATCGTCCGTCCTCAAGTAAGCAAATGAAGTAGCTTGGCTTAGCTTTTGCTTGATTGCGTTAAATGCTGCTTCGGCGTCTGGAGTGAACGTGAACTTTTTGGGATTGCCTTTGATCAAATCAGTTAAAGGTTGAAGAATTGCAACGCAGCCATGTATGAACCGTCCGTAGTAGTTGACCATGTCAACAAAACGGCGCAGACTCTTAAAGGATTGTGGCGACGGATAACGCAGTATGACTTACGTTTTATCGGCCAAGGGGCTAATCCGGTTAGCGTCAATTCTGTGGTCTGGGAAGTCGATGGAAGTTTAGCCAAATACGCATTTTTCAGGGTTAATGGTGGTACCATGATGTTCGAAACGTTTGAAAACTTTTCGTAGATGTGTTGAGTATTCGTCGGCAGAAGTACTTACAACTAAAACATCATCAATGTAAACAAAGACAAAGTCGAGACCACGGAGTACTTGGTCCATGAATCGTTGGAAAGATTGTGCGGCATTTCGGAGACCGAACGGCATACGGAGAAACTCATACTAGCCAAAAGTTGTGGTCACTGTCGTTTCTGTAGTATCTTCCGGAACCATTGGAATTTGGTGGTACGCCCTGACAAGATCAATCTCAGAAAAGATTGACTTTCTAGTCAGTCTTAAGGAAAAATCGTGTATATGCGGGATCGGGTATCTGTCGGGAACTGTGGTGTTTTTCAGTGCTCGATAGTCGCCACATGGGCGCCAATCACCGGTCTTTTTAAGCACAAGGTGCAGTGGAGATGACCAGCAACTGCTTGAAGGACGAATGATCCTGAGTTTGAGCATGTGCCCGAACTCTTTCTTAGTGGCCTGTAGTTTGTCATGTGCAAGTCGTCGTACTTTCGCCGTTACGGGTGGACCAGTTGTGACGGTATGATGTGGCACATCGTGGTTGGGTTCCATCGCGTTGTCATTTACTCCGACAGGTGATGGGACATGCTGCAACAATGCGGAATACTGCGAACGATCGGGCATAAGAACTCGAAGTCCGATGGAATTAACTACAGTAAGCTTGCCGGAAGCAGTTAACGAAGTGGTATCATCACGTAACTTCCCACAACGTAGATCTACTACACCGCCGAATTGGCTGAGAAAGTCGATACCGATGATAGGCTTCTGTACGTTGATGATTGTAAAAATGAAACAAAAGCTACGACGTTGTCCAAGAGAGCGTGAGAAGCTGTTGGCCATAAGTAGCGATCTTCGTCTGTTTAACAGCCTGTAGCGTCATCCCAGCCGAATGTAACGAGCATTTTTCCAAGGAACGGGGTATAAGGCTTATCCGCTTTGGTGTCAACCAAAAGGTGGAGTTTGGTCGTGGAATCAAATACATACAGGAGGCGACTAATAATTTGGCTAGCGGTAGCCGTCGCCATTACTGACTGGCTTCGATGTTTCCCGATTTGGAATTAGCGAAAGCCTTTGGATGAGTACACCCTGGACGACAGTTTCGTGCGGCATTACCAAAGCGGTACTGAAAATAGCAGTAACAGCGCGATGATCGTCTGAGTGAGTCGCTGCGAGGCCTGTTTCTGGAAGGGAATCTTTGGTTTCGTATTCGACCGCAGCCAAAGTGAGATGTTCTGAGCTCCACGTTTGGGAGCCTGTCAATAATGGAGTCCAGTATGGCACTCCCTGAAGTGCTTGTAGTGTACGCCTCAGCCACATGATTCGCAGCGTTTTTAAAGAAATTTTCATACGCTTTGTCGGTCGCTTTCGCCAGCTTATTCAGTGGAAGGTCCTCAGCCAAAACATCTAGTATCGCCGTCCTGTTTGCTGGGAGACATTTAATCCAGAGTTAGCACAGAATGGAATCATCCAAGGTTGATGAACTGACAAGTGACCGCGTACGTCGGAGGAGCTGAGACGATGTACGATCACCAAGCTCGACGTCAGCGAGTAACTGTGGAAGGCGTGCCTCGTCGGATAAGGTAGTGCGTTTTAAGATAGCTGCTTTAAACTTGACATAGGGTGAGTCAGTCGGCATAGGGTCGAGGACATCGATGACTTTTGAAGTCATATGTGTAGGTAAATGGGCAGTAACATATGAAAACATCGTAGGCTGCGAGGTAATCTTACGGAAACGAATGGTAGATTCCACTTGAATAAACCAGACACGTGAATTGGACACATGGAAGGATGGCAAAGAAGATGTAATGGAATCTTCAGATAACTGTTCACAAAAAGGTTGTTCAAACATAATGAAAAAAAATAACGTGTTCCCAAAAAATACGGGGTCACCAATTAATGTAGAGGACCGTTATCTAATACGTTCCGGTGCGGAAACAAAAGACAATGTTAGGCAAAACTCACAATAGATGAACATTTAAGCACACTTACGTTTTAGTTCTTCTTTCAGCCAATGTTATTCCGATGCCGACTAGCGATTCGAAGATATAAATCCGACTAATGGAAAACCATGGCAGCAGCAGAAGCGGAGTCAGCAGCAAACGCAACTAGCACAACGCGAGCGCGTTGAAATTGTTGTACTCAAAACTTGTGAATTTTAGCAAATGATGCAAAATGATCGGTAACGGAAATGATAAAAACAAAGGTAAAATATAGTGTAATCTCCATCACTACAGACGCATACCCTAGTCTTAACCCGGCTTTGAAAATGTACTTGTGAGACTTGTTCATGTTATACATGACAGGCGGCCGTCATTTGTCCCGTGTGTCCTCGGTTCCTACTTACTTGCCTATTTAATATGGTAGCCTAGTCCAACTGATTAGGATATCGATCCAGGACATGGTACACTAAGCCAATGGGGTGTATGGGATTCGTGGTTTTTCTACTTCATACCTATCTTTCAGCTGACAAAGTGATCCTAATTTTTTATTCGTAAGCACTCGAAGCGATTTATTAATAAGAACATTTTTCGCACAACAATGAACTTATTATTTCAAATCTTAGAATTGAAGAATTATAAGCGGCTCCTGAATAAAGTGTATATTTCTTGTCGGTTGGTGACAGACTAACAGCATTGTCTTATCATTATGTAAAACACAATCGAATGGTTGAGGAAGGTTTTTGTATTTTACAAAGTAGGTAACAGAGAAGTTTTCGGTGTGCAACTATGCAAGAAACATAAATGCGGAAAGCAGAGTGTAGGAGTAAATGTGTGCGTGGCCAGCATTCAAGTAAATCAACATTACCGATAAATCGGCGGTGAATTAAAGCAACGCGTAGGACTCCCGGATCAATTTAGTATTCAAGGCCAGAAGTGCGCCACGGTGCTATTTTCACAAAGGGTTAGGGCAACAAATTATATACTGACCTCGACAATGTCCACCACAAATGTACGATGGTACTGTTCTCAAATTATAATCGGACGTCCAAACAACACCAAATGCCGGCAACAGTTAATTGAAGTCCTACTAGTTACACAACCGAATAACAATTCAATCAGACGCGATTTAATGCAAACGATTGATAGTCGAATCAATCAAGCCGTAAAAATGTCAGCTGATGAGCGTCTGGGGCAGTGAAAGAAGGAAATTAGGGACTTGTGGCGTACTTCGGTAGGATCCGACAGATTATGATTTGTCCGTTACTACCAGTACGATCATCCGTGGAACCCTATCGTGGTGACCTGTTTCTAAGTGGGGTAGTCCCTCGAAATGTTTCATCCACATTTATCCACTAAAAGTTTATTACAGCTAGCAAAGCGGGGTGTGCTGACCTTAGAAATGTTGTACGTTCGGTGATATAATAACGACATATTGCTATCAAATCTCCATAAAAATAATATATACCGCTTGTATGATTTCAGCCCAACGTGTTTGTTGTTGAGTCTGTGGAAGCTGTTCAATCATCATCATCAATACATGACCGAGGATGCGAAACAGACCTCGGCTAATGTGTCTCATAACACAAATATAGAAGATGAGCCTTTACAGACCACAAAAGTTAAAAAACTAACAGTGAAATATATCATATTATGAGTTGGATTGAGATCGTTGTGGGAGGAGGAGGCTGAAGTTCGCCGCCCTTCAGTATCTTCAATGGTGTGAGACAAGGGTACTCCTGTCACCTTTCTTCTTTGACTTCGCCGTTGGCGAAGCTGTGGAAACACCGTTCTCCGGGCACGGTCTGTTGGTGTGGAGCTACTCTCAGGTGAGCGACTTCTTGACTTGAAGTATGCGGCGATATTGCCCTCATTTGTGACAGCTCCCAAATGCGCCAATCAGCACTGAACCGATTAGCACTGGCTGTCCATCATTTTGGACTATGATTTGCCCCATCGAAATACAAAATGCTTCTGCTAGATTGGCAGGAACCCACCCCTGCGCTAACGCTTAGTGATGAGCAGCTAGATATGGTAGAGAAATTCAAGTATTTAGGCAGCTATATCAGTGCCCGTGTAATAGAAGATGAGGGCGCAAACCTCATGAAAATAACTCGAGTCGCTTTCACCAATCTCCACCACCTGTGGCACCGGCGCGACTTCACTCTCTCCCTGCAGCCGTCCTTTCAACCCTGTACGGTTGCGAAACCTGGCCAAGCAAGTCGACAGAAATAAAGATTCTTGTTACGTTCGACTCTCACTGCTTTCGCAGCTTACCTTATGTCTGATGGAACGCCGGGTGAGTAATGAGCGTGTTCGGTATCCGCGTATTTGGTGCAGATAGAGCGAGCGAATCACTTAGCACATTATAACAAGCATTAGACTCCCAGGCCTTGGCCAAGTGTTGGGCATGCCAGCACACGACTCCGGCGCCGTGCGTCGTACGTCGTTTGTGTGCTCGGCGTCCGGTTGAAGAAGGAGGACGGGTGGCTAAGCCATGATTTGGTCAATAGGATTGAAGTCTCTCACTCCGAAGTTGGCGTCGGTTTGTATCTCCCGACTGCCTGACTGGAGACCGGATGATGATAAACGAAAGTCTGGTTGGGTACGCTAGTTGATGTATAGGTGCTGAGCATCGGTAAGCGCAAATAAATGTATAGTCAGGGTCCACGCTCCTGCAAATCGAGTGACAGTTTTGGAAATATCCTGTCTATCGGTAACTGATTTCGATGTGATCAATTTGCGTCCATGGCTGGTTTGAGGCTGGTGGGCGCGACCTAATCCTTTTGTGGATCTTGTATCGGAAGTTAATGCATGCGAGCAATAGCCAAGCATCATCACACAAGTGTAGCAAATGCTGGTCGCTATCGTTACGGGAGCTTACACCATATTGGCTGCCAAGATGAAGCTCAGCAACGGACAGTTTTCTGAGTTGGGCGTTTAAATCACCCGCAATCACCACAGAATCCATGCTACTTCTGTAACGAAGGAGATCATTAAATTGGTGATAGTAATCGTCTTTCACTGAAGCAGGGCTGCCACTTGTGGGGGCGTAGGCAAAAACGACAAGCAGGTACCGTTTGTCCCTACACTAGCTGCACGCAGTAACGGCGCTTCGCTGGCTGGCTTGCCGAACTACCTCCTCGGGGTGCCAGATGGATGGTTCGGGTGTACCCCGTTCCAGTAAATTGTTCAGCGACAACGTTCCACCTCCGTGGGGCATTGTATTCCAGCAGGTGTGCTGACTTCATGTGGAGTATTGTGTCCCTGTTTGGTGATCTACCAAACAAAGTAGCATGAACTGAACATTCAGTCAACGCCTCACAATGGGCGCAATTCCCTAAATTGGCCCGCTGCCTTGCGGGTAGGTTATTTAGCCAAAGGCTCGGGGTGGAGTCCTCTAAGTCAACTCCCTACTTCGGCTTGGGCAACTGGGTAGTATCACGCTCTCTCACAAAACCATGGATTGTATTACAACGTGCTCATCAGCTACTGTTTCTGCCAGTCACTTTCACGCGACTTCATCACACGCCAATTGCTTGTTTGCTAATAATCCTCACTTTCCGTTATCCGATTCATGTGTTCAACAATCTGGTTGCGATTCCGGTTGCGCCGCAGACCAAGGAGTTCAACTTATGGCTCTCCTTCATCCCCGATCCTCGTACCGTCTGGCGTGCTTCAACGCTCGGACACTCATGCAGATTGGACAGCAAGCCGGTCTAGCGCGCACCTTAGATTCCCTAGACATTGATGTCTGCTGTCTTTTAGAAACCCGATTGCAAGTTCCCAGCACTGTGTTTGCATTGACATCCCCCACTGACCACGAAGCCAGATATCACCTGCGTCTTTCTGGAGATCAAGAAGCAGCCTCAGCGGGTTTGGCTGGTGTAGGTATAGCACTAAGCGGCAAGGCCGAGGCGGTACTACTGGACTGGTTCCCGATTGACAGCCGACTATGTTCAGTTCGGCTTCGGGGTTCATGTAGAATCAACAGGCACCGCCAAGAGAGACAACTTGTTTGTGATCTCCGTGTACGCTCCGACTGACTGCAGTGGCGACTCGGTCAAGAACGAATTCTACCGGGATCTACAACAACTCTTGACTAATGCTAAAATGTCGGATGTCGTTATCATTGCTGGGGATTTTAATGCACGGGTTGGACGCCTGTTATCATATGAACGCCACGTTGGTGGTCATGACGTGCTCGATGAGAACCGCTCTGATAACGGAGAAAGGCTTCTCACATTGTGCGAAGACAACTGTCTGTTTCTTTCGAGCACTAACTTCAGGCGTACGAAGAAGCGTTCCGCAACGTGGCGTCCCCCATCTTCAACACAACCGTGGTCTCAAATTGATCACATTGCAATTAGCTTCAGATGGTGCAGCAGCTTACTGGACTGCAGGTCATTTTGGTCCACCTTTGTTGACTCAGATCATATTCTGGTCTGCGCGAAAATCTGTATGTGTTTTGGAGGATCTCGAAACACGAAGCACCGCAAGATTGATGTAAACAGATTAACTGACTCCTCTGTCCAGGAGAGCTATCAGCCTTCACTGGCATATGCACTCAGTTGCAACCCATTGCAAGAAGTGGAAGAACACTGGACTTGTATACGAAAAGCGCTGACCATTTCCGGACAGTCATGCTGCGGCCTAACTCGACGCCCCTTGAAGGCTTGGATCTCTGCTAGTTCTCTGGAGCAGTTCGAACGCCACAAAGATATCCCTGCAAAATCAGATTGCAACAAGCGGCGCCGTTTTGCCAACCGACTGCTCAAGCAAAGCCAATGCAAGGATCGCGAGACGTGGTGGTCTGAGCGTGCTTTAGAGATGGTGAACGCTGCCCTCTCTGACAACACTCGCAGGCTTTTCCAACTCATTCGGTCCGCTGGCCTCAGGAAGCCTGGTGTCAGTGAGGTCATTTGTGAAGTGGATGAGTCTCCGATCACCAACCAACAGCGGCGTATGGACCGCTGGGCCGAGCACTTTCACTCGCAGTTCAACTGGCCTCCACCATCCATCAGTACATGCAGTACACCTTGTTGTCCACCCTGGCTCGTCCCATTGAATCCACCCAGAGAAGCGGAACTCTGCCTCGAGATTTGACGCTTGAAGCGCTTCGAGGCTGCCGGCTTAGACGGACTTCCTCCGGAACTATTCAAGTACGGCGTTGTGGCGATCATTAACCAGCTGACCGCGCTGTTCGCAAAAATTTGACATGAAGAGAAAGTGCCTTCCTCTTGGGGCGAATCAGTTATTGTCCAAATTTTCAAGAAAGGCGTTCGTACTTCATGTGCAAATCATCGCAGGATTAGTCTTATTTCGGTTGCCTCTAAGCTATTGGCATCCATTCTGCTTCGCAGACTATCCCCAGTACGTGAATCATACTACCATGAAAAACAAGCTTGTTTCCGTCCTGGCCGCGGATGCGTGGATCAAATCTTCACGCTCCGCCAGCTCCTTGAACATCACCACATTTATCACAGGCCCACTATCGTTGCATTCCTAGAAATACTTGCCGCTTTTGACTCCGTTGATCGACCTGCTTTATGGCGTTGCTTGCTAAAGAACGGGGTGCCAGAGAAATATACCGCCATCTTACGAACACTTTACCTTCATACATCCGGTAGAGTGAGGGTCTATGGCAAGCTTTCCTCACAATTCGCTGTCAATAGCAGTGTGCGACAGGGCTGCCCTATATCCCCATTCCTCCTCAACTTCGCAATCGAAGACGTTCTGTCGAATGCTCTAAAAGGTTTCTAACATTTTGGCCTAGAGCTCCTACCGGGTGAGCGTGCGACCGACTTAGATTATGCTGATGATATCGCCGTACTTGATGACGATCCACGGGGTATGCAACTCATTCTCGATCGTTTGGCGGTTGAAGCATCTAAGTATGGCATGAGCTCCGCCCCATCGAAGTGTAAAGTACTGCTCAAGGATTGGCTTTCACCTGCTCCCGTGCTCCCTCTCGGTGCACAACTTGAACAGGTAGATAGTTTCGTCTACCTTGGGAGCTGTGTTTCTGCTGACGGCACTATCAACAAGGAAGTTTCTCTTCATATCGCTAAAGCTCGATCAGCATTTGTCCATCTGAGACACTTGTGGCGTCGTCGCGACTCCTTATTCACACTAAAGGGCCGCATTTATGGCGCATCAGTTCGCTCAGTATTGTTGTATGGATGCGAGTCCTGGTCGATTCGCGTGGAAGACATGCGTCATCTTTCTGCCTTCGATAACGGTTGCTTAAAGAGGATCGCTGCTGTTTGGTGGCAACATCGAGTTAACAGTAATGACGTTCGACGTCACATCTTGGGGAAAGTGCGTATTCCCTTCAACAAACTGGTTTTGTTGCGCCAGTTAAGATGGCTCCGTCACTTCCTACGCATGACACCTGAGCGTCTACCGCGTCGCGTTCTATTCGCTCGTCAAGGACCTGGCTGGAGGCGACCGCGTGGTGGTCAGCCTTCCATTTGGCGGCAGAACATGAAATCGCTGACGTTGTGTCTAGCCGCTGTTGGATCCGTACGTGTCCAAGGATGGGGACCCAAAGATGAGGAGTGCCAATGGCTTAGCACTCTTGAAGACATGGCCCGCAACCGGAATCAATGGAAGAATTGCGTACAGTATTGTATTTATTCACATGTTTAATACTACAAACATTGAAACTGACAAAAAAGAGCAAAATCGGTATGTGGAAAGCAAACTAAAAATGTCTTGTTCTACTTTTTTTCAAAATGTTCTATTCTTCCTGCGGCATATTAGCTGAAGTGCGTTGCTTACCTTCAACTAGCATGCCACGATGATTATGCCGCGATGACTCTTCCTAATCTGCTGATCTCCATGGTCTTCTGTTGGCTTTTTGTCTAGTTGATAGACTGCTGAGATCATTACATTACATTATTCCCACGCGACTTCGGAGTCTGAAACGAGCGGGCTAATCTGACGGCTGGATGAAACATCGTAAGAGGGGTAATAAGAAAACGTGATAGCCTGAGCAGTAGCTTCCAAACCCCCTAATCACCATGTTCGATGCAATAGAGAGAGTGCCGTTGGTTATCCATCGCGACGGTCAAAGTAGCAATAGATTGTGTAGCTAGCAAGTAGTTGTGTTGTTCTGCATGGGCAGCATACTGTCAGATTGTCCAGGCCTAGACAGGAGAACGATTATGGTTCCCAACTAAATCCTTTGGATCAAAAACCTGAACGCAAGGTAGCGGGGTTTTGGTACTGGACTACACTGAATCCATTTTATGGAGTAAGGAACCACCCTCACTCTAACCACAACCTGGAGGACTAGGAAGCTGAGTTTGTCGGGCCTTTAACCATTGACCAATCTGTCAGATGCCGTCTGCTGTCGAGAACAGGGGGCATTCGGAAATCGGCTCCACAACCCGGAGTTGTGTGCACAGAAGAATTTTGTGCAGACCCACTGTCTACCCTGGCCACAGACTAAAACAAGTAAGCAGACCTATCACGCCATTCCTCCCCCCCCCCCCGACTATACGCAGGTGTAGGCAAACACATAGCCTTATTGATGAGAAATTTTGATTTATTGACGCCTATAAGTCACGTGCTCATTTTTATCTACATAGTTGTGGTTGTACTAGCCTAGTGATGATCCACTGAAAATAAGCTTGTTCGCTAATATCTACTTCTAATGTTTGCTCGGCATATTATTTCAAAACTGAAACAGTCCAAGGATCCCAGTTTGTTTCCAGAACTTAACCAGTGTGTTTAGTTCAGCGCAAAGCTTGCGGTAGCTTAAGCGTCCGTGTGGTTTCTCGATGAGCGCACTTCACGTTGTGAATATCCTAAGCATTTTTGGAAACTTTTCAGTCGCAATGGGGTTACTCCGACTAATACTGCGTTGAAGCTTCACACACTGAATGCACGAGACATGATTGTTTCTCGAATTGATGAACTCGAGCTTAACCGATGCGTTTCTTCTCTGGTGCTTCAGAATCTGTGTTGATGAGTACGATGCATACGAATCCTACGTTCCGTAACTCGTAGTACGACAAGTGAAATTACGAATGGGCCCACTTCAGAAGCAGCTCAATACGAGCAAGCCACCGAACTTGTTTCCATTCGATCTTGTAAGATACTTTCGTCATTTCTCTCCACTGGCTCTTTCGCTTGAACCGAAATTCTTTTGCCCCCGGAATTACGTTAAACAGTTAGCTTTCGAGATTACTTTGAAAATCTCTATTCCCAAGTAGCTGTGCTTATGCCGTCATCAGATTTGGTAGCTTAGTAGTATAAGTCGACACCTGTTAACACCTGTTACGAAGATCTAAGTTATAAACCATATGCCAAGCATCTTTTGAAGAAGAAAGATCTGGACGCCCTCAAAGCATTCAGGCCGGATAAAAGAGCCGGGGTCGTTTAGATGAATAAGTCAGACTATCAGAAAGCTGTGTGCCATCCTTACGGGTGGATCGAAATTTTGAAGGATGACTAACAAAAATGACAAGACGCGGGCAGTTGAGAAGTCTATGATAAAACTTGCGCTTTGCTTAAAATAAGAAAATATCATCGGTTCTGATGTTTTCGAGCACATCAAGCCGAGTGGAACAGTAATTCCAGGAATTTACAACCTGCCCAAGCTGCATAAGGAATGGCTACTACTAAGACCAGTACTATATGTGCAACTCGCCATACCATTCGACCGCCAAGTGGCTTGTCAAACGGCTAGAACCATAGCCGGCTGGGGCCATAGCCATAGCCAGGAACAGTCTGGAGGACACCTTGGCTTTTCTCGACTCGGTGAGGCACCTTGAACTAACCGGAAACTGTTTTCATTAGACGTGGCGTCTCTTGTCACCAAAGTTCCATTGGAAGAAACCGTAGACTATATATGTCAGTTCATCCCGTTGTACAACATTAACGTCTGCATCCCACAAGATCGATTAAGTTAACTATTGCTGATATGCAGGAAAAATATCCGGTTTCATTTTAATAGATACCTATAAATAGACGGGGTGACTATGGATTCGTCGTTAGGCCTGTTACTCGCGGAAGGGTTCATGAACAAATTACAAAGCGACAAGTTGAGGGAATCCATTAACATTTTGGTTTATTATGGTGTGATATGTTTTGTGTTGCGGACGATGGGGTGTGTATTGAAGGTCTGCTGCCCCACTTCAACTCCGCGCATAACAACAGAACGTTTACTCTCGAGCTAGAAAGTGATGACTCCTTGGCCATTCTAGGCGTCCAGATTAATAGGGCAGCTGAGAGGATAATGCAGAGGAGAGTGCACAGAAGGGGAACTTGGATTGGGCAATACACCCACTTCCATACTTTTGTTCTAATCAGCCAGAAGCGTAATCTGGTCCGTGGTCTTACGGAGAGAGGGAGACGAATATGCACCGAAGATAAGCTTTCTTATGAGCCAACTTTCATCCGAAGGGCTTTCGAACGTAATGGATACCCAGAAAAATTTGTCTAAAAACACATTGAACTGCAAGCACAGAAGATGAAATCTGTTTCCCCAAAGAAGTGCTTAAGATACTTACCGTTTGATAGTGACGTAATAGCGTAGGGAAACACCCGAAAGCTTACCCTAGCCACTGTCAAGACGTACGTTCCGGCCGACTGACGTGTGAGCGTTATCTCAACACTAATTGTGAGTCAGCATCTCAAAGACCGGATACCCCGGTCAAAAATTTCCTTTTGTGTGTACACTTCCTCTTGCTCGAGTCGAGTATGGTAAATTAGAAAAATGACCAAGCGATTGTCCGTAAGAGCTCGAGAGTATTGTCCCGCTTGGCTATACAGGGGTGTGAGAAAAATGTGACCAGTGCAGTATTGTCAGCTTTAGTGAATTCTGACCACAAAATAAACTCAAATAATTCATTCTAACCGATCTACTGTGTAAGAGGATGCCACACACGAGCTGTCAGATGCCGTCTGCTGTCGACAACAACGGAAGTCGGAATTCGGCTCCATAACCCGGAGTTGTGTGCACAGAAGAATTTTGTGCAGACCCACTGTCTACCATGGCCACAGACTAAAACAAGTAAGCAGATCTGTCACACCATTCCCCCCGACTACACGCATGTCTAGGCAATCACATGGCCTTATTAATGAGAAATTTTGATTTATTGACGCCTATAACTCACGTGTTCATTTTTGATCTACACAGTTGTGGTTGTATTAGCCTGATGATGATCCACTGAAAACAAGCTTGTTTGCTACTATCTACTTCCAATCTGTTATGAGTGGGTCTGAAGGTGCCCAGCATAGCCCAGTGGGTAGCTACGGCACGCAAACCATCACACCACGTTAAGGTCCAGTGTTGTCCGGATGGGTTGAACCCGCTACTTGCTAAGTGTAAAGAACCATAGGAAAGTGGGAGAGTACAAACCTGATCTTGCAGGTCTAGTTCTTACTTCATTTTTAAAAAATAACCCGGTTGGTTACGAAATAATTAACAATGATGTAATGCTGGGAGAACTGTTGTTAGTTGCAAACTATTTTATTCGACTCATATTCAGGCCGTCGTGGTGAATATGCTTGGCTATAGCTTATGATTAATTCGTCGGGTACGGAATATGACGCACACGTGCACATGCGTGTCTAAATTTTCTAAGCCTTGGTATTTTATAATAATAACTTACTCAACATGTTGTTTAAAGTTTTTAAGTGATGTGCGGTAACTGGACAAACCTGAGCAATGCTGTTGTTTCAGCACAAAGAATATAAAGTATGATGCTCTACTAAATCATCATCTTGCCAAAGAGTATACTAGTGGTTAATACTAGAGGCCTGATTACTGAACAAGTTTGGAGTATTGATCCATGATAGATGATCGCTTTAAGATTGTCAATACGATGCGATTATCATCGTGGTTAAAGTGTTATCGTCATCATTATACACGCTATCTAGAGGTATAAAACACCTCAGCTACTGTGCCGCAATACATAAAAGAAAAAAGAAAATAAATACAACAGTTGCATGCCAGCTGATCTACCAGCAACTTATGGGCATCGTTCCGGAAAGCTAGCAGCCTGCTACTAGGCAACAAGAAAAATTATGATGTAAAATGAAATTATGCTACGAAATGAGATCCTGGTTGGAGGCGGAGGCTAAAAGCGGATAGGGAGTGACAAAGAAACGAACAGGAGGAACACCACTAAAGCCGGCTAATAGCCATGTCAGCAAGTGTATCTAGCCAAACCTGTTCATCGTATTTTGGACTCCAACCAGGGAGCCGTGAAGCTACAATGGAGACCAGCTCCGAAGTGAGGACCTTTCCTCTCGATCAAATCATCGCTTGGCCACCTTTCCTCTTCTTCCACACACAATCCGGTGAGAAAACAACGCACGTCGCAGGAGTCGGTGGGTTGACATGCGCAACACGTAGCCCAGCCATCGGAGCCTGGTGCAAGAAATGACGGTGCTGAACAGTTCAGTTCCTCTTCCTGTGCCGTAAACAAGTCATCAAACACGCTCGTTGCTCATACGGTGTTCCCACCAGATGTGAGCCAAACTGCGAAGGCACCGATGGTCGAACGTAACTAGCGTCTTCATGTCCGCTGATCTTAGGGGCCAGATTTCGCAACCGTACAGTAAGGTCGAACGTACCGCTGCATTGTACACTCTACCCTTCAGGGCGAGAGTGAAGTCCCGCCGGTGCCATAGGTGGCGAAGACTAACAAAAGCACCTCGAGCTTTTGCTATACGGTCCGTGATCTCGTCCCAAAGGCGCTGATACAACTTCCCAGGTAGTTGAATTTCTTCACGACTTCTTGCTGATCCCCAGCAAGGGTCAGTGTAAGAGGCGATCCTTACCAATTTTGCAGGAAAGCTTTGCACTTTGATGGTGCAAAGCAAAACCCGAAGTGACGGACAGCCAGTGTTAATCTGTCCAGTGCAGCTTGGCACGTCTGAGAGCTGTCACAAATGAGGGCCATATGGTCAGCATACTTTAAGTCAAGAAGTCGTTCTCTTGGGAGTAGCTCCACACTTTCTAAGTTGTGTCCTGTGAACGCGGTTTCCATGAGTTCGTCAATAGTGAAATTGAAGAGGAAAGGATACAGTGGCATCCTTGTCTCACACCGCTGGAGATATTGTAGGGCAGCGACCACTTTCCGTAAGCCCTCATTCTGCCCGTGCTACGCGCACATAATGCTGGAATAATATTTGCATATTTCTCGGGCACACCTTCTCTGAGTACACAGTCCCAAAGGGCACATCGATCAACCGAATCGAAGGCACCTTTGATGTCGAGGAACACGACTACGGTGGGCCGCCGATGTGTAACGGTGCTCCAACAATTGACGCAAAGTGAAGGTGTGGTCGATGCAGCCACAACCCCGACGAAACCTCGGCTTGCTCCTCACGAATCTGGCTTTCACGAGCACCATTCAGTCTGTGAAGGAATACAGAGGCAATTAATTTGGAGGCGATGGGGATCAGACTGATTCCACTATGGTTGCCACATTCCGAACGCGAGTCTACTTTGAAAATGGAGCCATAACGGAGCGGCTCCAGTGGTTAAAGTGTACAGAACAGGTACCACGTGTATAACCTGGAGCAGTTGCGCTTTGATCTTAATGTCAGATCAGGAAAATGGTGATAGTTTCGGCTGCTCACCTTATCACCGAATTTCGACAAATCTACATGCATCTCTTCTGGCCTGGTGTTGTGCACCATCCTAACTGTTGATTTTGAAGGTGTATTTTCGTTACGACGCAATAACCAAGAAACGGAATCATTTGTAGTCCGCCAGGTAGCCTTCCTAGTAAAAATTGACTAAACAGTGCCCACAGGTTTATTCACCTCTGAATTTAGTTATTGAATAGCCGTCTACCATGCGGACAGCAGCGACGATATAAGGTCTGCAGAAATGGAGCTTTTGGAAATCTTGCACTAAGGCTGCGAAAATATTCCTCATGGGCGTACATTTATAAGCGTGTAGTTTGTCCGTCCCCATGAGTATTGGTTGAGTTGTCGGTCAAATCTCAGCGCAGATCAATCGAATCCTAACTTAACACTGATAAAACATCTCCAGGGATGGAAATGGGAAGCTCCATGCGGTAAATGGTAGACTAGTGAGTATGTGCACCAATTATTCAGAGAAAGGCGTTACTTTCAAAACAACCATTTTGACGCCGATAATACCTTCGTTGGATTACAATTATTTAGTAGTGCCGTTTAAATCCAAAATTTTTATCCAAACTCGAGTGTTTGTATGATTTTTGTGCTTCATTTATATTACATCTTGGTTGCTGTAAGCAAACTAATAAGTGAAAACCTTCTCATGGCTCCACTTATTGTCAACCTACTTGAACATGTAAGCGCACGTTACATTTGGCACATAGAAGACATGTGGTAAATATTCCTAGGTTCCCAACTTCTTTGCACTAACTGTGTTTTTCATAACTACCAAGACAGTGAAGTTATAACGTGCCTGTTCAATACCGTTCATACTACATAAGTTCGTAGAGGGAAGACAACGCGCTTTTACTAAATGATTGTGTTCTCCAGGCTCCAGCATTCCCTATTGTCAGTACGTACATCCTCCTTGTGCACGGAGACATCTTTACCTTTCGGATTGTGAGGTCAGGCAAACTCCCATGATTCAGTTGTCATCTACGAGCTAGTGAACATGTTGTAAGGCTTGTCATTTATTGATAATCTGGTTTGGCTTAAGTCATGTTTGTAAGTGGGTTTATTCCATGGTAACTTTTTATTTTCAGCTTCGCCTGCCATCAGTACCACCGTTAGAGGGTCGCCTGCACCAACCAGTACAAACGGAATTGTATTTGGAGGAGCTCAGTGATATCACTGTGGAGGCTGAACTACAATGTCAGACAGATGCTTTCCTTGACCGACCTCCATCACCGGAATACGTACCAACCAAAATCGGCACCGACGCCGAAACTCAGATATACGAGGGAGAGGTGAGCACTACTCATGAGTAGCCAATTTCAAATACATGTATGAAAGAATCCACTGAATGCAAGCTATACATGTTTGCGAAATAAATCAACCTCAGAAGTTTTATCGTACTCGTATTTTCAAATACCATAAAATGTATTCAAGAGGGAAATTTAGTGACCCTCCGCTAAAGAAAGGCATTTAATGTAGGCCACTTGGGTGAAAACAGTTCCAAGGGCTTCATTAGTTTAGCTCAGACGGTATGGATCATTAAGTATTGCCCGATCTTGCTATGTCTGCTGGCTCTACTGTCTTCATTGCTGAACTTTCACCCCCAGGTCGTCGTACGTCCAGTTCTTCAACTGCATTTAGACTAGTATCCTCTCCCGTCACCGCCACAAACGGCAAACTGGTCCAACCTGATGAAGTAATACTCAAACTCTTGATGTTCCATGCCGGGTGATCACAACTTTTCACACTCCCCCGAAGCCCCGACTTTTCTTCGACCTGGTTTCCCATTCGGCCTATCGTCGACCAATATTCGCACTCTAATGCAGATCGGACGGCAAACATGTCTGACCCGCTCTACAGAGACGCTCTCGGTGGACATCTGTTTCATCTCAAAAACCACCATCGCAATGAGGCTAGACCTTACCGTAGTGCGATGGTTTGCGTGCCTCAGACATCCATTGTGCTATACTGGGTGGGGCTTTTCTGCACCTCCAGTGTTACTCATACCAGATCGGTCAATGCTTAGAGGCCTGACAAACAGCCTCGTGTCCCTCTAGGTTGGGGGTTGGAATGAGGGTGGCTCCTTACTGCATAAAACGAGCTGTCTGTAGTCCAGTGCCAAAACCCCACTGCCTTGTGGTAAGGTTTTTTGTACCAAAGGTTCTAGTTGAGAACCCTAATGACAGCGTAACCAAGGCATGATCAGAGTCGACACAGGTACTCCAGTACGAGCTGCAATCCAGGATGGAACCACGCCATCTGTAACTTATGGCTATGTGGTCAATTTGCGTCCATCGCTGTCCAGCTACAGCAGGACGCCAAGTGGCACTTCGGTGCACACTGTGTCTAAAAGCAGTGCTGCTAAGAAACAACTGGTGCTCCACACAGAATTGTGGCAGACGCTCACCGTTGTCAGTCCGTTCGGAGTTAAGCCCATAATTACCACCCAGCTGATCTTCTGAAGAGCTCAGGTGCCCTACTTTTGCGTTCATATCCCTTGCAAGTAATATAATATTTGAACTAGTAACACTGCGTAGTAGCGCGTTCAGTTCGTGCTAGAGTGCATCCTTGGCAGCATCAGGAATGCAGTCGGTGGGAGCATAAGCGGAAATCACAAACAGCGTTTTGTACTACTTTGTGAATCAACCTTAGCTGATCTCGTCAAACGGGCTGCACATAAACGAAATCCAATCAACCAAAGATGGCTCAGCCTTAAAGCTTAGGATGATACCTACACCAGCTTGACCCGTGAGTGCTGCATCGGCGTCTCCGGATTCGTGCAACCAATAACGAGAGCATAAGCCGGGTGCAATCAATTCAATAACCCTGTTAGGGTCATTGATCCTAGTTTCGGACACACAACACACATCAATACCCAGTGTGTCCAAGGTGCGTGCGAGTGCAGCCTGTTGACCTGTTTGTCTTAGAGTGCGAACGTTGAATGTCGCCATAGAAACGGGATAGCGTGGCCTTATAAGGGACTGTTGGCGATAGGCATCCGATAGGTGTTGTGGAATGGTGGCTGCAGTTGTTTCTACTCCAGTGGCACTTCAGTTGCTGTCAATTAAGCTGGGAATTATAGAAGGAAGCTTAGTAATGAGGGTCGGGATGAGAGTAAGAGAAGAAGGTGGAAAATGAAAGGAGGGAGGCGCCATTATTAGCATGTTTTCGCTTATCCGCCCTGCTGTATGCAGCAGATAAGGCGATCCTTGATAATCTGTGCGATGGCGGATGCAGGATGAAGTTCATGTTTGAAGACGATGTCATGGTTGTATGTGGGCTGATATACTACCAGGGCGCCCAGACCTAGGCAGCAGGACGATTAGGGTCCTCATCCAATGCCTTTGGCTCAAAAGCCTGTCCGCAAGGCAGCGGGGAGGTGGAATGATTTAGTTTTACAGAAATGGACGCCATCCGATTTCAAACCCCCAACCTGGAGGACCAAGGGACTGAGTTTGTCTGACCTCTCACCATTGACCAACCTGGTAGGAGTAGCTCTCAAGATGCCCATAGGCATCGCCCAGTATAGCTCAATGGGTCAATGGGATACGCAAACCGTCGCACCACGTTACGGTCCAGTCTCGTTGCGCAGACTGCAGTACAATAGCTAGTGTGTTTCTTTTCCCCAGCTAATGTAAAGCATCATGATGGCTTTCAACAGACATCAGTGGCTTCAGTGTTCTTCTATCGTATAGCCTGACACCATCGGAAAAATAAAGGCGTGTGTGTGTCTATTTCTGCGCTACTATTATTTCCTTTCTTGCCATGGTTCTCAATACATTGCCTTTACATAGATGTGTTTGGCGGCATCCGATTCCGGATTTACCTGTCACTGCGGCCTCTTTAGACAGCAACAGGACGCCTGTGCCTACAGAGGGACCATGAATGACTTGCGCTGCACTACCTACAGCTCCGTCAACAGACCCCATATCTAATGTAAACCCGAAGAAATATGACCGGGAGGCATGTGGATGGGAGCCAGGTTTCATTGACAGAGCCGGCCCACATTCCTTCAACAACCAGAGCGGAGACATTCATGCGTACCAGAGGTACACAAGACGGTGGATGGGCTGTTACCCGTTCCACGCTGGATGCACAGAACCACTTATTTTTCTTAGCTTCGTCTCGAGGACCGTGCGCCCCGTCGCCTCCAGCAACGACCAACCGTCTCCTGGGGCCAGTATAGACGTGGTGGTGGGTAATAGACAGACACCTTGTCAACATTCACATCTAGCGCAGGCACACCGGGGATATCAATCAATAACCAATCCCTGCAATTCAAGAAACCGAACGCGCAGGTACATGTAAAGACCAGTTGCAACGACGATGTGGCACATATACCACATCAATCGCCTCATTTGGCTGTGTTAGTTAATCGAATGGATGCGGACGCAGCACACCTACCAGTTGTCAGCTCTCCGGAACGATGTCCATCCGTTAGTGGGGGCTCAGCGGGCGTATCTCTGTTTCATGTAATTTTTCTTCGCTAATTTACTGTGGCACAGTAGATGAAGTGTTTTCCACCAGCAGCTAACATGCATAATGATGATGATGCACATTCCAGTCGCTGCGCTGTTTATGCATAGAGAATCAGTTGACCCGTCAGGATCTCCCTCCTGATGAGCAGCGATTTCCTTCAGATCGATTGCCGGACGCGAAAGTTCGTGAAGTCGAATGCGGGACATTGCGTCGGCTACCACGTTGTCAGTGGCGTCTATATGACGGATGTCAGTTGTAAATGCGATATGTAATCAAGGTGTCGGGTTTCACGAGGGGAAAACGGTTCGAAGAACCGCGGAAGGCAACGACAAGTGGCTTGTGATCAGCAAGCATGGTAAATGAAAAGGTATCGAGTGTGTAGTCGCGATATAGATGAACAAAACGTTCTGTGCCGAAGGTACTATACCTTGCTTGTGCAGGTTGTAATTTACGGGAGAAAAAAGATAGTGATTTAGGATGACCATTGATGCGTTGTTGTAGTACGGCTCCAACTGCGGTCTGTGAAACATCGGTTTTAAGAACGAGAGGTGTGTTAACGTCAGTAAATAAATGGCTCCACGCATTGACGTTGGACAACGCATGGTTAATCTTGTCGAAAGTGTCTAGTGCTTCGTTCGTGGGTTTGAGCTTCCGAGTCTTTCCTTTAAGCAAGTCAGTTAAAGGTTGAAGCAGTTTAGAGCAAACAAGCATAAAGCGGCCGTAATAATTCACTACACTGAGGAAACGGCGCAAGCTTTTGGAAGACTGCGGCATCGGATACTTTGTGATTGCCTTTGTTTTCTCCGAGAGTGGACTGATGTCGTTGCGATCGATTCGATGACCGAGAACATCTACACTGGACTGGCCAAAGACACATTTGTCCACGTTGATCATGACGCCGTAATGATCGAAACGCTCAAAAAATTAGCGAACATGGAATAGATGTTCCTCGTCGTTAGAGCTGGCCACGAAAATGTCATCAATATAAGCAAAAACAAAGTCGTCCACGAATACCTTGGTCGATGAATTGTTGAAAGGTTTGTGCGGCGTTCCGTGATCTAAAAGGCAATCGGAAAAATCCAAAAAGACTGAAGGGGGTGATTATAGCTGTCTTGGGAATGTCATCTGGGGCGACAGGGATTTGGTAATATGCCCGGACCAAGTTAATATTAGAGAAAAATCATTTACCGTCTAAACCGATAGAAAAGTCGTGAATATGTGGTACCGAATACCTGTCTGGGACAGTAACATTATTAAATGTGCGGTAGTCACCACAAAGTGGACAATCTCCACAAGATTTCTTGGGAGCCATGTGCAAAAGTGAAGGCCATGGACTATTAGAAGGCCGGACAGTACCAAGACGGATCATGTGCTCAAACTCGGCTTTGGCTTTAGTTCCTCGGGTGGTAGTCGGTGAGGTCGAGATGTGAGCGGTGGTCCATGAGTAACAATGTGGTGCACCATCTCGTGTTTAGGTTCAGGACAATTATTTTACTGGATACAACGCGGGGTACTGTTGGAGTAGCTCAGTGAACACCGTGTTAGTGGGTAGAGTCATGCGAAGTCCGAGCGAGCTGATCGAAGTGGCTCTGCCCACCGTGGTGTGCGAGGTAGTACTATCACGAAGTTCCCTGTTGCGTAAGTCGACAATAATACCAAATTTGGTGAGGCGCTGAACATTCGCGATCAGAAGACCAAAGAAAATATTCGTCGGAAGCCAAGATCGAGAGTCCGCAGTTGCTGACCCTAGGTTTGGATTTTTGTGTTATTAGCCGCCTGGAGAGTAGGTCCTGTGGAAAGGAGGTAGCGTTTTTCCATTCCCCGAAGCAGAACGCTAACCTCGGCTCCAGTGTCAACCAAAAATGAAAGTTTGGTTGTGGAATCACAGACAAAAAGCAGACGACTAGCAAATCGGTTAGCCGAAGTCGTCACCATTACTGCCTGGCTGGTGCGTTTCCTTGTTGAGCCTTGAGGAAAAATTTCGGGTGCATGCAACCGGCATCACCAAAACGTCGAATAGCAAATGTACTGTGTAGTTTTCTTAGCGTGTCTATTCCTGCTTCTCGAAGTGGATCTAAAACTCCAACTTCGGGATCGACATCCTCTCTTGACGACGAGCTCGAGTATGGACAGTCTCTGACAAATCGATTCAATAGGATCTGTTGACACAGAAGTCTCAGGTAGGATGCCAACAGCGTGACAGACGGTGCTGAAAGAAACACTAATGAACTTTG
>OX104064.1:5998955-6057280 GCA_944474145.2 Dicrocoelium dendriticum | reverse complement strand
CAAACAAACGGATCCCATTTCCGGTGCAGATTGAGAAACGGTCTTGTTTGTGTTGATGGTGTGTCAGAACTCGGCCGCACAGTTGTAGGCAAATAGCAACACAAAGGTAATTGTCTCACACAGCAGGGTCCCCGCACCGAAATGGCACATGCTAAGCAACTCTGCATCAATACGGTGCTCCACACGGACACCGTAATCAGAAGCAGCATCAAAAGAACAAGACATCATCGCATGAAGGCACATATTAAAAAGGGCAGGGTCTAAGATACAGTCTTGTTGCACACCAGAGACAACTACGAAGTCATCCGAGATTTGTCCACACAGCTGTGCCCTCACCCGCGTACTACTGTGCAAACTTTCAAGTAAGCTTACAAATTTAATCGGACAGCCCCACTTACCCAACGCCAGCAACAGTGCCTCGCGGTTCACCGTGTCAAACGTCTTGGTGAAGTCTACAAATAGCGAGTACTACAGTTGCTGCTGCTCTTGACATTGCTCCTGCAGCTGAGAAGCAGCGGACAACATCTACAGTGCTGCGGTCCCAACGGAATCCGCTTTGGTCTACCGCCACCTTCGGTTCAATGGCCTGAGTGAAGAGGCGGTTGAGTAGCATTCTCGCTGCCACCTCCACTACACAAGCCAACAAGCAGATGCCAATATAATTGTGGCACAATGCTTGCTCTCTTTGTCTTCATACACTGGTAGAACAAGGGCATCCTGCAGCTCGGCCGGCACTTCCTCTTCAGTCCACACGCGTTCCACCAAGTGATGTGGCGCATTTCCGAACACGAGTCCGCCATGTTTCAGTATTTCAAGCGTATTATTATCTACCGCACAGTTAATGCACTTTATGCGTTAGTTGTTTCTTAGGGACAGCGAAAGTGGAAATTGGTTGGTGAAGGGAAGATGAATATAGCACCGCACTATCAATGTTACACTGGTATACCAAGGAACAGTAACATTATACTGGTTAAGAAACTTCTCTTTACAATCTCCGTTTGGTGGTTTGGTGCGTTGTCGAAAAAAGGTGAATGAAAAAGTACAATTAGTACATTTACTGTCAAAAGATTGAACCTATCATTTTTAATGCATTATTCTTGCACTCCGCATAGTTTCACATCTCCAATAGAGGACAAATAATCCTAGGTGTTTCCCGAGAGTAAGACACAGAGATTATGCTGAGTAGCGAGATGTAAGTGGCTGAGTGCGTCATCCAACCGAATTTTAACTATGACTAGTGTAAGTGCAGAAACGATCAGTTGGAATGCAACTATCTCTGCTGTTAGGTACAGGTTTTAATCGACGCATTTTTTGACATCGCAATGAATCGAACACAGTAAATTGTGCATTCAGAGCATCGTTCCTCCAACTAACCATTGTTTTCCTCTCCTTCACACAAGTGAATCCTCGGTGTTGGCTACGCCACATCCTGCGAACACTTATCTACGGCCTTTCTCCATATGTGCTCCCAGCTTGATCGAATAATGAAACAATGCTTTATAAGCAGTAAAGAACACAGGCTTAGTATGTGCCGTAGGTTGGTAATACGAGAAAGTGAGATGCGACTATCCGTCGATCAACTAAAACACGCATCGGTAGAGCTATAATAGCGTATAGAAGCAGGGTTGTGGGAGTGACGTAGCACCAGCCAAAATGAAATAACAGCTAGTTATGATTAATACACACGGTAAATAACAAGCAGCTTGATCACCCATCTTTAAAGATTTACGTGCAATGTGGGTCATACTTCCAAAAAGTCTAGTTAGCCTGTATATATCCAGAAAATCCATACATGTAACAAAGTGTGAGGAGCTCAATTCACTGTCCAATCGTTTTTCGAAAATCGCTAATTTGGGGGGCATAGACAACTGAGTTTGGAAAGGCGTTCCAGAGTTGGCAGACCAGGATGAAGAGGTAATTCCCTCGACAATCTATAGGCGGCAGTGTTCTTGGCTCCGTTTCAGGCTATTGCCTCTGAGGCTGATGTTCGGACTGAATTACAAAACTTAGCGAGATAGGTGATTGGCGTCGCTCGGTATTTTTTAAACTAATATGAGGTTTCCATTTAGCCGCCCGTAGCGTCCACTGAACACTCCGAGTGTCTTCAGTTGTCGTTAACACGAACGTTGTGCAATCTTGACAGTTTTCGTTGCTCGACCTTGGGGAGTTTCGAGCGCTGAAGGGTCACGCTTGGTTCAAGGATGCCAAGCCTAAATTGCGTATTCGACGTAAGAACGCACGTAAGCATTGAACCTCAGGGAGAAGATGGATGAATCCAAACTCCCATATATCCTTCACAAGAGACCAACATGCCTGTGCCCAGATTTTGAAGTGGATTCTGACTACCCGGAACGACCGAGGTCATTCGGTATCAACACACCGAGGTCACTTTCCTGAGATCTTTTCTACACGTCGTGCGCCCCAAGTTTGTAGATGTAGGCGTGTCGATGGCAGATGTGGACATCACGGCACTTGTCCACATTGAAAGGCAGTGCATTCTTCACCGACCAATGCCAGGCCTCATCGAAGTCCCGCTAGAGGGTCTCGTAGTCATCCATTCCCTTAACCGCCAGCTAAATTTTAACGCTTTCCGCGAAGCGATAGCTCTCGCTAGATCCTTGATGAAAACTTAAAAAAGTGAAGCCCAAGTACCGAACCCTGCGGTACACCGCAATCCACTCGAATCGGGTCGGATAGAAATGTTCGGACTCTAACCTCCAGTTACCGTTCGCAGAGAAGTTACCAATCCATCCTACTACTGGCCCATAGATGTCGCAGAAATGCAGTTTGTGTAACAGGATTAGATGACCCAAGCAATTGAAGACTTTCGAAAGTCCGTGTAGATAACATTGGTTTATGTGCCCTCATCGACCGTTCCAGTCCAGATGTCACGTGCTATCAGCAGCTTCTTGGTACATGCTCGATGTTGACGGACCACGTTCTGCTCCGACACAATGATATCGTAGCCTTCCAGATAGCCCATCAGTTCGTCTGCGATGATCGCTTCCATGACTTTGGCGAGAACAGGGAGATGCGTCAGATCGACTTCTTTCCCTATGAATGGGAGTTATAATACCTCGTTTGCGCGTTGACGGAACGATGTTTTCCTCTAGACAATGCTGGTAGATGCCGGCAAGCGGTTGATCTAGGTGCTTGGCTCCAACGTGCAGTGCGCTGGAGTGAATGTTATCGACTCCATGTGAGTTGTGTATAGGCAAGGATAGTGGCTTTTTCTACACCGTTTCTGCAGTGAATGTAATGCTGGATAAAAATGATAACGTGGTGACAGAATCAGGAATAGCTTTCGAGCGCTTGAAATGTAGGTGAATATTGGACCCTTAAGGCGTTGGCCGCCTCCTTTGCTGTATGTGTATACTCACTAATCGTAGTGAGTGTTAGGATTCCGCGCTGCATTTTACATAGTCTATTCATGCGTCTGTAAAAAGTCTGTGCTTTGAACAGTATCGTTTCGCTGGCTCCTTTTGGTGCGTCGCCTTGTCTACACGAATCAACTGAACAGAGTGGTTGCGCTGAGCTACGTACGCTATCCAATTTGCTGAGCTGGGATTGTTATTCTTATGACGTCATGTCCAGCCCATCAAGGCTACAAGATCTCGTGCTCGACTTTTCTTAAGGGATTTTGGTTTGATGGAACTGTACAATGTGTTAGGCTCTGGTGCTTTTGTGACTAGTGACGTGAAGATTTTCAAAAGTGTTTCCTAGGATATTTCTGGAGTGCATTTAGTTATGACTGATCAACTGACGATTTCAACGAATGCGTACAAAACATGATAATGCGGACTGTAAAGTCACGTGATCGCTTGACCCAATGGACTGCATCCATTTAGCCCCTTAACCATGAGCTTCTCGTTTGTGAGCACTAGGTATATCATTTATGGATTATTCACTGTTCTGAACCTGGTAGGAACGTTGACGTGGTTTATTATGGTGTGCTTGAGAGTAGCTCTTTCAAATGGGCCTTGAGCTGTTCATCCTCTGTTGCTGGATTTTCCTGATCATGGATATGGAAATCTCCTGTAATGAGGATATGGGTGTATTTCTTCTTTATCACAATACGAAATGCAGATATTAGTCTGTCGTCCATTTCCGGAGTGGATTTTGGTGGTCAGTAAACCACGGATACAAGGCTTATGTCGTCGTCCTTTAACCACAGTTTACACCAAAGGTGATCAATGACACATTTGACAATCATCTATATGCTCACCGCGTAGGTTTTGCTTGTAATAAATGATTACACCCCTCTATTACCCATTCCTTCGTTCTGTATAAGTGACATACCGGGTAGAGCGACCTCATGGTTCGTAATTTCACAGCTTAACTAAATTTCGGTGATCATTATGAAATCCTTATACTCTGAAGTTTGACGGTGTCAGAGTTCCCCCAACCTACACCTAAGGCTTTGTGCATTAGTTTACAAGCAGGTCAGTTCCACAGTAACCAAAAGTGAGTTACTGGACATTGGACTAAGGTTGGGGATTGCGCCGACCTTTGAGGGGTCGGGTACCAGCCGTTTTCTGGCAGAGTCGTTGGCATTTGAAGTTCGGTGGGGTTATATGACTGCACTCGGCTCTCCTGGCCTTGAGTGGCTCCCGTGTTTAGTCTTATTTCCTCGGGTGCTGCGGTTGTCGCTATTTGAATCAATTCACTGTACTGTATGGGGGGAAGTTTCACCAAATTGATTGTTCCTAATGTGTTATTAACCACCCGCGGACGTGTACCCACTGCCTCTAAGCGATTTTCTGCAGGCAACTTCCTGCTGAATTTAGGCCAGTGTTCCAAATTAAACGGTGTCATTAGCTCAGACTGAAGCATCACCTTCATCAGCCGGGGACCGTTCCCCTTGTATTTTGGTGATATTGGGATTCTTGCTAACCGCTTTGCAACAATATTGTCTGGGGAGAGTTTCTGCCGGATGTAACTCCATTGCTCCCTGTCGTGGGTTTCCGCTTCCACAATCGAGGATGTCTGAATCTCAGGAACCCCGTAAATAATAATTGTCCGTTTTTCGTCAGAGCCACGAACTTTCTCCCGGTTGCTATGCTCGTTCGGACGTTCCTTCCATAGTATGTCGGCAAGTAAGCCGAATGAAAGATAGTAGAACGGCCAATGTGTTATCAGCGGAACTCGGTGTCACCCAGAAAATTCGAGCTCTACCATAATGCACTGAGTTTAGGTGACTTGGGATTCGTCTCAGTGTCGTGGGCTCAGTCGAAATGCCACTTGCACCCCAACTGGAATTCCACTGAGTACGCTCGTCTATCAGCTTCCCCTTTATGGTACCAGACTGCGATTTTTGAAGGTTCGTGCAAACAAAAGTCAACGCACTGTGATCTCTTCTATTGGCTGCAAGTTTGAGGGTACTAACTGATACCGTTTTGAGGCGAGCTCTCGGCACGTTTGGGCGACGGTATGTATCGCTGTTGGTTAACACATATCTTCATTCCCACGTTGAATATGCGGGTCAGGCCTAGTGCCCGTGGTTAAAAGGAAACATTCGACTCTTGAAGCAACCCCAAAGAAGAGCCATCAAGGCAACTCGTTGACTACCTGCTCGTAGTACAAATTGCGCCTTCCTTTACTCAGTCTGTTCCTCGGAATACTGCCGACTTCGGGGTGATCTAGTTCTCACATACCGGCTACTGACTAAAAGCGAGCACCCATGTTCATTACTACTGACCCTAGCTCCTTATAAACAATACCGAGGCCATCTGGCAACGTGACACTCTCCTTTGGATGGCATGAGGTATTTTGTCTCTCTTAGATTCTGTTCATAATGGGATGCACTACCAACCAATGTGATGAACGCACCAGACATCGTGATGTTCGGGAGATTTCTATAGTTTCATCTTAGTGATAAACGCTACACAACAGTGGGCTAAAGTGCGATGTCTTTATTACTGATGATCCATGTTCCACTTTGAAATATTTTTAACTTCATGTTCTTGTGCATTTTTCATCCTTTGGATCTTGTAAAGGTATGCTTTTTATCCATTCATATAATATTGAACCAAGGAAATGGAGGCGACGGATTCGTACTGCTGTAATGTTGCCTAGCCTCTGCTCCCTGTCACGCCAACCCAGCCGGAGACGAAACAGAACACCGAAGCCTGCTAGACCTAGGTATATTAGGAACAGAACACGGTTAATTTTATAGGCCACATGCTCTTACTTCGCTGGTTTGTCACTGAGGTGAAGCACATCTCTTGTCTGGACAGATTCAACTCTGGTAACGGACTTCACTGTCTGACTGTAGCTGCGACCACGTACGTACCATAGCAACGCGTGCGGTGATGGGGAACTGGCTCCGTCAACTGCTCTGGATTGCGTGGCAACTGTCGTCAGTTGCGAACGGAGTGAGTCATCTTTCCGCTTGGTCGACTGCATGCTGAGTCAGTGTTCCGAAAACCCGTCGCGGCATTCATCCCTTTTGGCCACCTATTTCGTACGACGCCCGACATTTTCTATGATGGATGAACTCGGGCGCGGAATTGCCATTATCGCCAGTGGCTTGATGTTGCTTTCGCTGCCGAAAGAATTGGACGCAGATATGCTTGAAGCTTGTCCCCTTATAGGAGATAGATGAGGCAGAGGATTTAGGGACACAGACGAAACATTGCGGTTGAAGCGTCCGGCTCTCTTCATCGGGTTAGAGGCGGAGCTTGCGTTGGCTGGAAGTAGCGTTATCGTGACCATATTCGCCTCCAAGAGTGCGATTTTAGTATTCACCAAATGCGCGATTGTCTCAGTCAACCTATCTTACTTCTTCATGAGCACACATAAACAGCTGACAACTGGAGTGCCTTCACATGTTGGGCAAAACCAAAATGCGTCAGCAGCTTCGTTTATCTCCCTCATTTCTTAGACAGATTTTCCTATACATTTCGGACAGAACGATGTACTGCAGTCCGAACACATAACCCTGATCTTAAGGACGTTACTGAACTTCACCGAAGAGCACAAGCAGCGTTGCATCATATTTGATATGGTGACTGTACTTTTCTGGTCACGTGAGTTTGCGAAAGTCACGGTGTCAACTTTATGCCATTCGACCTCCGTGCTTATTTTGGAGTAATTCACGTAACTAAGGACTGATTAGCATGACAAATGCGTAAGCACTTATCAATGGACGAGCTCGATGCGCTTGACGTTTCGACGAAGCGGTTAAAAGAGCGGCCTTAGGCGTGTTCACTGGCGCGATCTGTCCGCGTGAGCGAAGTTTGGGTTTGCGGCGGCTTGATAAATGTGGTACCACTGATTGCTAAATAGGCTACAGTTACCGTACACAATGTTCGATGATTATAAGGTAGAGGTGGATGGAGAGCCGTTAAGGCGTGCTTTCGAACGAGGGTAAATGTCTGTGTATACACACAAAGAATGTGGCTATTTAGAGTGTTTGACTAAGCAAGGCTTCTCCCGGAACTTCGCTAGCGACGTAAACAGTGATGTAGGGAGAATACATCTTTGATTCCGGGTCCGTTGTTCAGCGTTGGTACATCCAAGTTGAACAAGTCCAAGTACAACAGTAGGCGCAGTGGTGATGCTGGAAAATGCACTACAGTCAAAGCAGGGAAGCTAAGCGACTAGCACGCTAGGGCTCGTGTGATGGATCCAAGTGGTTGGACGATGGCGTGCAAAATGGGTACGAACAATTGACTGAAGGTTTTAGTCGGAACGGGTCCCAGTTGCCAAAATTTCTTTATAAAATGACTGCTGCGAAACCAACAAAACTGTTTGGTTATTCTTACCACTACTTCAAATTTATGATGAAACACTTGGTTGCATTTGACCAGCTTCTTCCTCTTCTGCAGTATCTGCTAAAACGCACCAACATTATTATCCAGAGGTTGTTTGTCAAAAAATTAAATCCATTAAAAGTTAGATTTTTCATCACCCCTCCCACATTTCTCATCCGCGATGTCTTGGAAAACAACTTATTATGTGACACGCTGGTTGTGGTGAACTTTCACAGAATGGATGAGGCAGACGAACGGATGGCCACTAGTTCAAAAATGTTCCACAATGTTTACCTGTATTGCATTAACGTGTTACTGTTGAGTGTCGGATCTAGTGAAAAGTGAGCCGGAATATACATAGTGTGATGTTTAACTTTCGTGTGACATGCTAGAATGCGATAGAAGGTCCGATGCAACGACCATCGTTTGTCACTATTTATACTTTAATACCTTTCAGGAGCAGTCAGTAACCTGTTTTGGCGCCATATATTTTGGTACCAGAATTGTATAACATGCCGTGCTCTGGTTAGCCTCTATGGCTGGTAATTTCATTAAATTGCACTTCCCTCTCCACACACCCACTTCTTGAAACCCTGTCTGTTCAGCTGTTTGACTTCGACCTAGAGGTCACGCCCACGTTACAAGTGTTAGTTGGAAAAACAATGGAACAAGCCCTTCTAGAAGTCGCAGAAGAAGAAGAATTGTCTAACATCCGTGCACAACAATGTGCGTTCGAGGAGCTGCGTCTGGCGGAACTCGTGGAGGTACAGCGCCTAATGGAAAGAGATCGACGTCTCAGGTAATATTGTCATGGTTTGACAGCCGAAGCAGATGAGAACCGATGAATTTTGCTATATTCTTCTTACCCACCTCGATAAGCAGCAAAGAGGTGTATTTTTAAGTAGTTAGAAGGTATTCTTCCCAACCGAATCCAGATGAACAATCACTATACGCTTGAAAGGCGTCGGATGATCATTTCTCTCGAATGGTAACCGTCAGGAGGCAGCATGTCCAGCAGTTCGCACGGGATTGGAAGCCACTACTCTACTCTATGGAGGCTGTGGCTCAAGCCACAACAACATGAATGGCGGCAGTAATAATAATAAATAATCATGCGTCAGCTGTACGCCGTAACGGCGCTTCGCTGTCGCGCGACCACCACCAGTCGCGCGCGGGCTGAATATACTGCGAGGACGCCCAACCCTACGCGGATTCGAACCGTTGTTTATCTTTACTACTGCTTGCATATAGTCTACTGTTTAAAACCTAAGAATTCTCGTAATAGTTTCCACCATTTAGCCTTTCTCTGACAATGTAATAAGGAAAGTCCTAGCCCTGGAAGCCAACGCAATTGCTTGCTCGTTATAAATGCGCATAGCAGACAATGCTGATCCGGCTGCATTGCAGCTGGTAGCCAACTAGCATGGTTCATAGCTGTCACTGACGGCTCAGTAGCCTAAACCATTGTATCGGAAGAAGAAAGTATCAGAATTTAATATAGAGATTCGCGGGTGGTGCGTTTTGCTGACCATTCACGACAACCTGGAATGGCAGCTTGGCGATTTTCCGGATTGGAGTGGACTTGACTGCATCAAAACGTCTCAAAAAACAGTCTCCGGGTGCTCAACACCTGATAGTTATCGTCCATGTATTTTGCAGTTAGTTGTTTATACCGCAAGTTGATTGAAACAACTCGATCTTCATGTATCAAGGCTGCACACTTGGCAAGATACAGCTTTAGTTTGCAAACAATGTAGCCCAGCCAACGTCCCCCATGGCTCAGTGAATTAAGCTACCGGCTAGTTGGCATCTGCCTCCAGCGGTCTTGGGTTTGCTCCTCCTTAGAGGACCGAGGGAATGCGCACCACCGTCGAGCCCCAATAAGGCGAAACGCGTCTGATGCTTTTCCGGACTATGCTAGGTAGTTTGTGAACTATTGGGATGAAAGCCTTATCGGAAGATACAGCTTTGTTTGCGTTAAATGCTGACCAGCTATTCTATCACTGAACCATTCTCTACCTGTTACCGTGGTACTAACACACCCAAGTTACCACGTAGTTGGTTTTGAAAAAAGGAGTGTATTTGTTACCACTTAGTGACTGCTCAATGACCACACTAAACTATCAACGGTGACCTTTTATAATGATAGTTCCAATTTAACGAGACTGGTCCCTATATTTACTCGGCCTTTTACAAACTTTTCCTATCTCCTCAGCTATGTTGGGTAGTGATTTTAGATTCTTCACAATAGCCGTAGATTTAACACACTAATTTATGTCTCAGCTTGTGAGTCTCTAATAAGCATTCACTGCATTATAATAGGGCTTTTGAAACAAAGGCTTTGGTGCACTACCTCGAAAGGATTTGTGATATTAAATTAAGATTACGGGGAACTGGGTGATGAGCTCACCGAGACATTTGAACAATGTGCAAGAAAAGTTGGAGCATATAGTTGGTTTCCATCGGATATCTCAGGAGTGGAGCAGTCAAGTTTACTTTCCTACCTGCTTACTACTACTTACTACCTACTTACTTTCTTACCTCCACTAAAAGGGATTGTAGGTGAGAGATCGCTAGAGAGTAAACACATATATGAGATGGGGTGGAAAATGGCGTCATCTACTTGACTAAGTTTCGTATGTTATCATTACCCTACCAGTGTTTGTGGTATGGTAGGGCAGATGTCACCAAACTTTTCTCACGGCAGGCAGAACTAGCAACAAAATGATACCTGCGAGCCTGATTGGATTTCTGCACTATACTCGCAAATGAAAACGTAAACTGAACGAAAAGCGAATAAACTACATTCGGCATTTCATGTTAAACTTGGGTGAGTGATGTGCAATACACAAAAAGTAAAATAATCCACATACTTATTAACTTAAAATTATCAACGCGTACGCAAAAAGATAGTTACCTAAGACTTTTCGTGCATACATCCGGATGTCACAAAGTAAACAGCAAAATGATTAGTGAGACTTTAGAAACGGAACTTTGACTTATAAATTATCATTAACATCTGGTTATGAATGACTGTATCCAATCAAGAGAACTGCTTTCGAATGTTCATCAGTTAGTCTCGTTTGTTGAATTGAGTTCACATACTTCATTTTCAAGAATAGTTGCTCAGAGATGTAATTTTTTCCCTAACCCGGATGCCGTACCACTAACAAACTTCTTCAGTCCGGGAAATTCAGCTTCAGCTAAGCAGCTGTAAAACCCTACAAGTATTCCTCTCCTGCTTTTTTATTTCTAAAAGTCATTTGCCCGTAAATCAGTTGGCTCCCACTATAGTTCAACTGGAACATCAAGGTTGCAATCAAACGGATTTTGAGACAGGATTCTGCTCTTAATTCTGTTAAGAGCTAAATTTCGCACTAAAAGGGTTTCTTTGGGTCACGAATAAATTCCCTCGGAGACAGCTTTGGTGATCGTAACGCTAAACTCTTTGAACCAGTGAAAATGAGCAAACCTTTCTCTTTGCAACTGTGCTAAAAACAATGACAGCTCTCGTCGAAATCCGTTGCTGTTTCTGTAGAAATCATAGATAGGATCCATCTTAGCTTGCAGTTTCAAGCTCAGTTCATTCATGTGGGGTATGATGTGCAACATAAATGCCAATTTCTTTAACCAGGAGAGATCTGAAGACTGTGGGTCAACTCTATCGTTTTCAGTGTGGGTGGCAGCCAATCTGTTTCGTAGCATGTGTAAAGAAACACCACTTCACCGCAACAGAGCCATCTCACATATGTGTGATAATTCAGAATCAATATCTTCCAGAAAAGACTGGGACTGACGGTGCTTGAGCGCATGTCCCGAATGAAGTTAACAACTAAAACGACCGGTTACAGTAAACAAACACATCTAATTTTTTTCCAACGGAGTACGCGTTGATGTAGGGTGCAGTTTATGAACAGTGCGACCCGGATTGGTCTATCTTCCAACCGATTCTTAATCTTCCTTACTAGGCCCTTCATCACACCAGCTATGTTTCTCCCTGCATCAATTGTGACACCTCAAAACCGATTCCACGAAAGCTTATAGTCTTGGGAAATTTTTAAGTTTCACTGAAATGTCCTTTCCAGTTGTCGTTTCATACGCGTCGCCGATAGGTGCCAACTCTTCCATTATCTGAAACTCCGATTTGACATCGCGAATGAAAACGAAAGTTGTGACGTACTCTAGAGATCAGTGGACTCATCCAGCGTCAGGTAGTAATACGGCAAAATGTTTTTAGGTTTCTCCTATATCAGCAGCACTACGTTCTCTCCATGTTGTTTGTTTTCCGCACAACTGAACTTGCGGAAAGACTAACGATTGCAAAAAAAATTCGGTTTTCGCAGGTGACAGATCATCCAAAGCTTCCATTACACACCCTTTGATTAAATTACCATCAGTAAAGGGTTTCCTTTTTCGGTCATCTGCACTATTTTGTAATGGTTACGTGTAAAAGCTTCATTGTCAGAGAACTTTCTCGTTAAGATAATTATTTGGATTTCTAAACTACGTTTCATAGACTTATGTTAATCCGAGCGTTGCTTCCCCCGAAAACGTTCTGTATGTTAACAGGTGTCCTGTTTCATCATGACTCCAAAGCTTTTATTTTTTCAAAACAGCGCACTTCTGCCGCAGATTGCCTAGTTGTTTTTCTGCTTCATAGTCGCTACAAAGAAATAATTTAATCCCTGTTTTTCGCTGAAAACGCAACACGCGATGTCCACTTTTCTCTTCTTAGTAGCTATAAAGAGCAGCGCAGTAAACAGGAACTGATAATGACGAAGGAATTGAATTGGACGTAATTATCATCCTACTGGAACACAGGCAAAACAACTAGTTAAGCGTCTCTGGTAAAGCTGCGGCTCACCAAAGATGCATGTGAACATTATATCATACGGTTTATGGGTAACTTTGGTAACATAACACGTAACGAGTGTTACCTTTAATGCGTGGGGTCGGCCTAAATAAACAGTCTGCAACTATTTTTAACTGCGGTTCTGCGAGTGGCAGCCAGAGGTGCAACAGCGACAGACCGAAATCGTCTGAAGCCATGTCTTCCGCCAATCCGGTTTATCGCTGACACTCTGCACCCTTTGCCGTCTCCACAAGTAGCAGATGTGACATTCCTTGGGACGACTGTTGCATGCTCCCTTGACGAGAATGCACTTCTCGTGAACACCATGGGCTCGAAAATTCTACCATATCACCAAACTATAATGGGTGCGGTCCCTGGCTGTTAAAACTTGTGTTACAATCAGAACTAACAGCACAAACCCTACTAAAGAGCTGGACTAAATTCCGTTGCAGATTGCGGACAGAAATTCCTCTGAAAGCAGCGGGAACACCAACACCTTCTAATGACAATTCAGTAGAGGCACAACTCTTAATCAAAACGCCAACTGCAGGACCCGACTCGGGGACGGTTTCAAGTGTAGCCATACTATCCGGAGGGACACAGCAGAGCTCGAGCAAACATCGGGATCCGGGGCATCTGATACTCGACTACATACCAAATTCGTCTCGAGAGTCTGCAACCCATCCAAAAATGATTAGTCGCCGACCCGTTATTGGTCGGCGTAAACTCACTTGCTTCATCCATACAATCTAACACATTCTTGGTCTCCGAGGAGCTCTCATGCATGTACACAAATACCCAAGGTCTACTCAGCAAATTCGCTGAATTAAGACTTCGACACGCGTCAGCAGCTTGGGACCTCATTGCTATCACCGAAACGTAGTTGCGCTGTGAGATAACGGATGCTGAAATCGCGCTAACGGGCATGTCCGTTGTCCGGAAGTATAGAGCCAGCAAAGGTGGTGGGGTCGCCCTCTACTTTCGGAACAACATGCAATGTGAACCCATAAACGATTCGGAAACTGATGTACCTGACGCCATTTGGTGTAATTTCCGGTTGAGAGGGAACGATCTTGGCCCATTGGTTGTTGTTTACCGCCCACCGTCGTCTACTCCTGAGTTGGACTGCAACTTGATGGCTGCGTTGAGGCAAGTGATAAAGAGGAAGTACAGTCACATTCCAGTCACCGGCGAATTCAACTTACATGCTCTAGAATCCCAGGCCACACCAGGAGAGCAATTCAAAGCAGACTTGCAAGATCTGGTTTCAGACTTCCCGCTTTATGGCCACGTCACTACGCCCACCAGGTTCAGGGGAACTAACAGGTCATCCATATTGGACCGAATATTCACCAATGAAGAACGGATGGTCGAGAGAGGGATAACCGATACTCCTTTGGGCCGCAGTGATCATGCGACGTTAGTTTCATTACATGTGCTACGCGGATTATCCTAAAGAACATACCGAGGAATATCATGTCGTAACCAACTATGACGACCTGTTCGACCTCACTGATGCAACCAGCTGGTCGTTCTTAGCTGAATTAATCCCTGAGGTGGGCTGCTGAGAATTCGTCAACATGTTTACCAAGGTCGTGTCAAGGACTTCTGAAACCAAACTCTGCCGGCCTAAAAGGATGAAGTCTTTCGTTAGGAGCAGGACACGTAAATGCATGGCATTAACGGACTTGGTATGGCGCACCTACATAGCCTCCCCGAACGACCATATCTGGGATGTCTACACAAAACAAAGGAACCACTGTGCCAAACTCGTCCTAGAGGATAAACTGAATAACCAACAAAGTCTAGTGGAAAAGTTTTGCTCCATTCCCAAACTGCTATACAGACACGTAAACAATTGGCGCCGTGTTAAGCGCGGTATTCCTGCTCCGCACACAGCATGCGGCTTAGCCCAAACCGCACAAGAAGCAGCCAACATTCTTGGACAACAATGTGGCCGTACCTTCCAAAGCGTGCAATCATAATACATCCTGCCTAAGCAGATAACGTCATCATCAGGGCTTACTCACATATCGTTCATCTCCGCAGCTGTACTGAAGATGCTGATGTCTCTGCACGAGTACAGCTCCCCGAAGGCGTTGAAAGTTGCTGCCATGAGTTTGGCAGGATCACTAGCAATTTTCTTTCAACGATGTGTGAATGAGATGCACGTCTCCAGGACGTGGAAGCACGGAATCATCACGCCAATCTACAAAAGTGGCAGTCGTGCTGAACCAGCAAATTATCTCTCGATAACACTAATTCCTATGATCTCCAAGGTTTTGGAGTCCATTGTAGTTGAGGCTTTGATGGGGTACCTGGAGAACAACCAAAGTCTCGTTCCGGAGGAACACGGATTTCGCCAAAAGCACTCGTGTACCACTGATCTGTTGATTGCTCCTGCAAGCTGGACGGAATCTGTGGACGCTGGTGTAGGAGTAGACTCGGCCTACTCGGAATTCTCAAAGGCATTCGACCGTCTAGACCATCGCGTTCTCCTCCACAAACTTCAGAAATATGGAATCGGCGATCCTGTTCTGGGCTGGATAGGAGACTTTCTTGTGAAACATCACCTGAATGTGTGGGTTCGAAGCAACTTGTCGGAATCCATCGAAGTTCAGTGCGGCGCACCTCAAGGCTCGGTAATTGGACCCCGCCTGTTCCTGGTTTTCATAAATGATCTCGCTAGCGTGCTATCTTCTAACTGTTTGCTATTTGCAGGTGATCTAAAGGTATGGCGTACTATAACTGCACTGGAGGATCACACAGTCTTACAGGAGGACCTGGACAAAGCGTACACATGGTCCATCGAGAACATACTGCATTTCAATGTAACCAAGTGCAAAGTTCTCAGCATACGACACAAGAGTATACACAAGTACCGCCTAGGACCACAAATTCTGCAGCGGGCTTCTCATGAATGCGATCTCGGCGTGATAGTTCAAGATGCCCTCGGTTGTTTGAGGCAGACTGAAAAGGCAGCTAAGAAAGCAAACCAGTACCTCGGCCTTCTTCGCAGAGCTTTCGGAAAGTTTGACCCTTCAGTCTTTCCAAAACTGCTTAGTGCGTACGTGAGGTCGCACGCGGAATGCGCTATTCAAGCGTGGCAACCCTGGCTCAAGCACCATCTCACCGCGCTCGATACTGCTCAACGTAGGGCAACGAACAGCGTCAGAGGTTTGACCAGCCTCCCCTACCCACTCAGGCTGAAGACTCTCACAATATACAGTGGACGTTATCGGCGTCTAAGGGGCGATCTCATAATGGTGTACCTGATCCTGAGAAACCCCAACCACCCATGCCATTCCCTTCTAATACTTAGTCAAAACACCCTGCTAAGAGGTCACCAGTTTAAGCTGTAAACGCAGTACAGCCGCCTGGAATGGCGGCGAAACTACTTCTCCCTTCGAGTGTCACAGCCTTGGAACGCCTTCCCGGAACATGTAATTATTGCACCCACTCCATCCCTTTTCAAAAAACGCCTTGACGATACTCTGTCACATTTACACTACATGCCCATGACCACCAGATGCTGACAGTAGTGCACAACAGACAGTGGATAGTGCCATAATCCTACTCGAGAATGACTCACCCCAAACCCCTTACACGAAATTCGATAAACGCTACTCTTATAGAAACTGGATTCCTGTATCCCGTCGACCCAAATTACTTGCACACGAGTAAGCGGTGTCCTTGCTATATTTTTTCTTTTTTTCTCGCCTATTATGTGATCAATAACCACTCCCCTTATTGCTTTGTGTGCGTACCTTCTCATTTCAAACTCCCTTTATACGGCAGTGCAGTTAAATCTGTAAGCGCCCGAACTGACGATTCCATTATCCCTTGATCTATCTTTTCTCACTCTAAACACCCTACGGGACATGTCAAACACCTGTTTTTCCCCTTTATAAATCATTGTTCATTATTCATAGTTCATTAATGTGAGTGATATTCGTAAGGTTACTTCACTTGAATCAGTGACAAGGACAGCCACTTGAAAGTCACGGTGCACTGCGCTGTACCTGTGTGAGCTAGATCCGGCATTCTCAATCTTTATGCAGTCGTGGTCACTTCTTTGATCTTTTCATCTCTCTTGGACCCTACCCTTGATCACCACAATTGCAGCAATCCGCAACACCTAACATACATAAATCTGTGCTTTCCAGTGGTCATATTGGTATCTTTTACTTTGAAGGCTGAATTATTAATGTTGGTATCAACGCTTTTTCTCTAAAACACCTCATTGTTTAGCTTTTACAAGCTCAAGATAACATTCACTTTCCGGCAACACTAAACCACACTTTTGTAATTAAACAAAAGATGGCATTAGTATTTGAAATTGTGGATAGCTTTTGTTGGCTTTTAATCCTAAGGTATGTCACCGTAACCGTAAAAATATGTTTATCGTGATATGAATGCGAACCTTAAGTCTGAAGTTCTTCAGCAACTTTGTTTATGTCTATCTCCGGACTTGATACCGAGAGCCGAAAATCTACTGTTGTGATGTACAATGCTTCTACTTTTTGTTATAGGGGGAAATCTGCTGAATTTTCATAAAACCAAGTATGCAGATGGAAAAGCAAGAAATATATTTCGGCTATTTCCCACAGTCTGGGATTCCGTTAGGGGCATCAGCTTTTATCCAAAAATCCCTTTTATATTGCGTGAATTTGAATCTTGCTAGGGTGTCAATTTGAAGCTCTATGGGACTTTCCCGGCTTTTAACTGCAACAGCGCAGGGCTGCAAATCACATGGATCCAAAATCCAAATCGGAATTTCCATGTTAATCAGGTCATGAAATCTGTTATTCATTTCTTTTCCGAGTCGTTGTAAATAACTGGTATAATTAATCAGGACTTCGTCCTTCAGCTCCACCGTGACTGTAGCAAGAATTGGGAACTGCGTAAATTCCAGAGATCCGATGCTTTGAACATACACTTTCCACATTTGAAGAAAACCTTACTGGATTCTTTGCTCGAGATGAGATTGCCCAACTTGCTATGAAGAGTTTTATATATTAAGTTGGGTTTATAAAAATCGCCAGATAAAACACGTCTGGCTTAGTTGTTAAGAGTTTTCTTTCATAATCAGTTCCGGATAAAACTGTGATGATGGTGTCTCAGAATGTAACAAAACGGCGAAAACAGTTGCTTCTGCGGGTGGCAGGTCAAAGGTTAATGCTCGCGAGAAGGAAACCAGCGGACTTACGCAGCTGCAGCAGTCGCTCACCGTAATCATTACCATTCTGGCTGCCCAGATGAAGCTCACCAGAGGACAATTTTCCGACTCGGGCATTTAGATCGCCAGCCAACACCACAGTACCATGATAATAGCGCTTCGCTGTCGCGCGACCACCGCCAATTGCGCGCGAGCTGGGTATACCGCGAGGACGCCCACTCCTACGCGGATTCGAACCAGTGACCTTATGGTTGCAAACCAAACGTGCAGACCACTGGGCTTAAACTACTTTTGTGAATTCAAATTCTCCAGGTCATACAGTATTACTGATGTTGTAGGCAAAATCTTTGCTCCAAGTTTATGTGGACTGCAATTTTGGCAAACACTCTGATGTTCTTTTAAAACGCTGTTGTTCCATTCCCCTTCTTTTTCCCTGTCAGAAACCATATTTTTTAAAGTTGGTCTATTTTCATAACTGTCCCTCAGCTTACTGCAGAAACCCACAGACTATCCACTTTCGTTCTGATAAACACCTACAAAAGGATTTTCTGTTTAGGTGTCGCATACTTTCATTCGAAAAAGTGTTTTGTTAACTTAGACACATAGATAGAGTGGGCTTTTGAGTTGATGCGATAAATCCAAATAACAGGTATTCCACGGCGTACTGCAGACACTCCTTTACCGAGGAGCTGGTTTCTGAACTACGTCCTTGTAAATTATTAATATGCAAGATTCATATATATATATATATTGCCATTGTTTTCTTTTTATTACCCAATTATATCATTGGGTAGTAAATAACATCTTTCGACATTGCGAAACACGCAGGTAGTATGAATGATTGGTGGTACTAAATTTATTCATGTTTGGCAGCAATATTATGCAATAAGACATTTGGTAAGCATACTTGTAACATCTGTTAGTGGCCACAATGTTAAAAATGTAAAGGTGTAAAAAAATTGTTTCTGATGACGGCTTTGAAAGTACCGTGAATAGTTAAAGTGCCTGAAGAAAACTTCTTGGCAAAAGCCCATGAAAAAAAGTAAATGGAACGCAGAGAATTGCGATGCTCACTGGACAAAATGCATTACGGAAAACTTCTTGCAAAAAGAAACCACAGGTAAAATGCAAGATAGAAGTGGAGCAAACAGAAGAACTTACCGAACAGTTCAAGAAAACGGCGTGAGAGAGAGAGAGAGAGAGTTAAAAACGAATCTAATAACCTTTATCGGCTATCGCCAAACATGTTGCCCAGTGCGTGCTGACAAGGCATTTAATTAGTCTGAGTATTAAGTGAAGTACCCTTATAATCTTATATAGTCACCAACGAAACCGGATGTCCACACGTATGATGCAAGTTAACAAAATTGCTAGCTGGTTTGAAAAGTTCAGCTGAACTGAATGATAAGAAAGTCTTACTCTAACCCGGAAAGAAAACGAACGTTCTTCAGAGTTAATACCCCACGCGCGCAGAGTAGCCACTCGAATTAGGAACGTTACCGGCTAGCCTGACCTAGCCGCCAGACGTAAATGCGAGCTGAGACTGGAGACGAAAAATTGTATAACCTAGCCCTAGTGAACTGAGATCTAACGAGAAATAAAGTCTGGCCAGCACATGAGTCGTCACACAGTGGTAGTGTCCTGCGTCTTTGTGCGATAACTGCCGCGGTGTTCTGATGAAAGTTCGCCAGATTAACTGCCGCTTACATTAATATCCTGGGTAAAGCTCAGTTGGTTCACTGTGCATAGGCGTCAAAGTCCTGAGGACGAATCGATTGTTAGTTGCGCAGTTTAAGTCGCCGTATGATGATTGTATGTTTGCAGTGAGCCCGGCGAAATCTGTGCAACTTTGGCGGGACTCTACCAGCTCAACAACGGAAAGTCTGCCCGGTCTGGATTCACACCTTCGTAAACAGTCACTTGCGCGCGTGAAAGCTATTCCCTTCATGGGTTACCAGGGGAGATTAGTGCGCGGAACGAAACGAACAAAAAAATGTTTAATGCATTTTGATACTTGTGTTATCACAACCCACTTTTCCCAGCATGACCACGTGTGGCCTCTCATGACCCACCTAACATATTTTCTCATCCCAGAACCCCCATGGCCGCTAGGGGGCCACAGAGATCCCGTTGAGAATGGCTGAGCTAGACGACCGCGTGGATCATATGCACACTAACGTGCAAACGGGTGAGTGGGATCAAGCTGGTGTTTCGGATGAGGGAATGCCAAACATTACGGATGAATGCGCACTACTGACGATGCCCAACAGGCTGAAACTGCAATCTAGTGCTTTTCCGGACATGTGGATGACTGTCTGATTTGGAAGCTGGCTGTGAAGAACCGTCAATTATTTACCGTTTACCGTACGAAGGGGGGTACAGCTGTGTCAGCCGTCCCTATGAGTAGGTAACGTGCCGAGTACCACCCAAAATGTGAAAATTGCTATGCGACATGAAGCGACTACACAAGGGCTACAACGGTGCTATTACATGAATGCTTTCAGAATGGGGTCATGCAGTGAAATGATATGGAGTACGTTCTCAACGAAGACCGTAAACACAGTTAGGATGTGCGTTTCTATTATTTGAGTGCTCAAATCCGATACCGTTGGAGGGTCGGATGAACTAACGTCACGTGCTGCACCCGGCTCGCGGTCGTAGTTTGGTGACACCTGGTAGGGCATGGTGGTAGACATATGCAATGAACATTTGCACCTGGTTATACTCGTCTCATGCTGTCGCTTTACAATGCCGCTGCAGGAAGGTTACTGAAAAGACACTTCTTTCAGTACAAGTGACTGAATTACGTCAGAGTGACTGTTGAGACACCCTGAAAGACCAATTTCAGCCCATGCCATTCCAATGAGACTCAGTCCGGTCACCTAACGGTCACACAAAAGCCTCCACCGCGACAAGACTGGACCTTAACGTGGAGGGATGGTTTGCCTGACTCAGTGATCCACTGAGCTATGCTGGGTGGTGCTTTTTTCGCACCTTCAGAGCCACTCATACCAGATTGGGCACTGGTTAGTGGCCAAACAAACTCAGTCTCCTGGGCCTCCAGGTTGCTCCTTATTCCATAAAATGGACTGTCTGTAGTCCAGTGCCAAAACCTCGCTGCCTTGCGGTAACGTTTTTGGACCAAACACCTTGGTTGAGAACCCTAATCGTTCTCCAGTCTATGCCTGGACAACCTGACAGTAATCTGCCCACGCAATAGACCATGAATTTTTCTTTGAACAATCTCTTGATGCTGTAGCCGTCGCAGAGGATAATCAACGGCGCCCTATCTGCTGTATCGAGCAGGGTGGATAGGGGTTGGATGCTACTGCTCAACCCTTCTCGTCTTCTTATCGCCTTCTTGCGAATTTTCAACCTTAGCGTCCCGCTCCAACTCTACTTTTATCCCCCGCCTTCAATCCCCAATTCTTGGCCCTCCACCACCTTGCTTCAATATTCGCTTCTCTTCTAGGTTCAACACACACGCAAGCGCAGGGCGTCGCCGCAGTCCAGTCGACTAGTCCATGTTCAACCAGGCGGACAACGTTAGTCCATCCGTTTCCCTTTGGAGTCATCGAGTACTGCTAAGAGTGGCATGCTTCAACGCGCGCATTTTGCTACAGATTGGCTAACAGACAGCACTTGTCCGCACACTATACCATTTCTCGGCCAAGTTGTCGTCTTGGGCAACAGAATTAATCTGAGGGGGCATACAACATGAGTCTACTCAATTAATTTGAGTCGTGCGTACGCCACTTACTTGTGCAGGTGTGTAGGTGTGCGTGTATAGCCCGTCGCCTTCAGCCAATTGGACCTCAGACGCACTAAGTCATAGGGGTGCAGGTGGGACGCTTCAGCTCCTACCAGGGACAGTGTCGCTGGCCCATGCACCAGGTTGGTCTTTGTTTCTGTGTCCTAGGAAGCGATTCCCACCAAGTAGAACAAGAGTAGGGATTTGAATGACGAATGGGTTGGTATAACGAGTCACAGCCAAATAAGTTTGCCGTATGCTTTTGAATGTGCAGTTCACCTAAACGCAATGGTTGGCTCGTATGTTCGGCACTCGAGGGAGGTGAAGAACGTCGTACTGAAAGCGTACGAGGAAGGAGATGATTGGAAGCAGGTCGCTTGCATACTGAAGGTGAACGTGAAAACTTGCCGCAACTAGATACGGGCGTACGAATCGACGGAACCGGTGGGGCAGCACGGGGGAGTCCGTCGCAGAGCACTGGGAGAAAGCCACGTCGACTCTCTGGTGGAGTGGGTTTCTGCAGAGCCTACCGTTACGCTTGAACTCCTTCGTTTGCGTTTGAAGGCGGAGTTGGAACTTACAGGAAGTACCAGCACTGTCTCACGATAGTTGGATGGTAGACTTACAACAATGAAGAAATTGCACACCATTCCGGAGTCAATGAACGCGCCGGAGGAACAAAAAGCAACGCAGGTCACTCGTTTTTCAGCTCATGGATTACGAGGTAGAAGGAAGGCAACAAGTGTGGATTGATGAGACCAACTTCAACTTATTTTTCTCTCGCACTCGTGTCCGCTCACGACGTGGTAGTCGAGCGCAGTGTACAGTTGCGAAGAGCCGGGACCGAATGTTCATCTTGTCGGCGTCAAGACAAACAAAGGCTTGATAGCATGTTCGGTTCTGAGAGGAAGTTACAACAAGCAAAGGTGCGCTCAGTGGCTGCGACAAGTGCTTGATACCAACGGAGCAGGATTTGTGGAAAGATGTCTTTTGATTTGTGAATACGAGCCCTGTCGCACGCACCTGGAGCACGTTTTTATGGAGGAACCGTACCGCCCTGGAAGACCTTCTACGCCTTGCGCCATACTCACCAGTTCTAAATCCTATCGAGGGCATCTGGAGCATAGTAAAAGCTCATGTAAAACAGGCAATGAGGAGACGGTACTCCGAGATGCTCCTGGGGATCCTGAAGACATTATGAGTAAAAGCGAGTGACGGATTCGCTTTTTGGAGCACGCGATGTCTGAAGTACGGTCCTTAGTGACGCAGCAGCACTGCCAACAAATGGTTCAACATGTCAGTAAGAATTATGGACGTGTTGTTCATTTGGCCGATCTGTAAAACATTCTGTTGGCAGTAAACTACCAGTTCTAGGCGAGTGCTGTTCTTACATTATTATGATGACGGGTCAGAGTGCACTTTATAACCTGATAGAAATAGCCAGTTCTCTATGCGGGGGAACATCGTGGAGTTCCGGTAAGTTGGTGCGTGTGATCGCGTCGCATACCCATTTTAGTTGCTGCGTTGTAGATCAATCACGTGGGAGCCTGACAAACAGATGCCACTCTAACACAGTTGTGTAACAAGCAATTATGTTCTATCGCCTGTCGTTGCTTGTGTTTGGAGAGCCACTGGTTAAGGACTTTGATAAGGTCATAATAAATACGAAAATTTAACCATGCAGGCCTGCATATTTCATTGGTCAGGCCAGGTGTGCACTCGTCCTATTGCTCTATCATCGCCTCATGCTAGGTGCGCCCATGCGGCCTTGCATGTTCTCCGCGGTCGCCATATGGAATTCTCATGCGTTGGTGCGACATAACTGTCCACGACCAACTGGACGAGACAAGTTACGGACTTAGGTGTCCAATGGAAAAATCTTGCTTTATGCACAGGAGACACTGATAAGTGTCGTCAAATCCAGTGCTATGTTGCAAGAGTAGTGTGTGACTGACGTAACACGGAAACAGCAAATTCCTCATCCATGCTACTTGGAGATGTCTGCGTAGTTGGATGCGTCATCTCGTTACAACGCGATGGAACAGTAGCACGATCCCCAGGTAGCATGGATGAGGAATTTGCTGTTTCCGTGTTACGTCAGTCACACACTACCCTTGCAACAAAGCACAGGATTTCGCGACACTTATCAGTGTCTCCTGTGCATAACGCAGGTTGTTGCCATCGGATACCTAAGTCCGTAACTTGTCTCGTCCATATGGCGACCGGAGAGCACATACACGGCCGAATGGACGTACTTAGTATGAGGCGGTGATAGAGCAATAGGACGAGTTGACACCTGTCCTGATCACATAGAAATATGCAGGCCTGCTCGCAATGAGCATGAGATGATCGTTGGCCAGGCAACTGGACCGCGGCCGTTTGTGCATTGTTTAACAAAAATCACTTATAATGAATGTGGAAAGTCAGCTAGGATCTGCAAAGTACGGAAATGTTTCTCATCATATGAATGAAAACACTGCGCAAGCGATATTTGTGATTCCCTATGAGAACAAAGCACAGGACTGTGGTGCCTATAGTCAGTGTGAACTGAACCCATATCAGTTCGGGGTGCGATAAAGTGGTACAAGGCCAGAATGAAACATGAGGTAGTCAAGAGATGCAGTTGAAACGCTGCTTCCAAACACTTGGTGGTTAGAATCCATTGTCAGCGGAAATCCAGGTGGGGAACAATTGAGGAATACAGAAACCTGACAAGGTTACAAATGCTGGAGACACTAACGTGCAATGTTGCAAACCCATGGGCGAAAGACACGGCCTCCCTTTACAAGGTGTATACTGATCGCAGGACATGTAAGCGCTTAACCCAGATGCAACATGAGTGTTGAAATGGCATGATAACGTGTTAAGTAACGGTACACTACATTGTGCTCCCCATTATAGGTGTCCGCGTACATGACTGCGATCACGCAGTATTTGGTATCCCATCATGAGGTCTCCCCGTGGCATCCACTGAGCAATCAGAGCCTCTGCAGTTGTTCGGGTTACGGGACGTGCCGCAAGCCCTTAGCAATCTTCGTTGCCCGGCATCGTTTGAGCGCAGCGAGGTCGCGCTTTAACCAGCGTTGTCAATCCTAGGTAGCTTATTCGACATAGAATGTACGTAGGCGTTCAGCACCCGAGAGAAGATGGAGGAATCTTCACTGTCGAGTACCCTTCACAAGAGATTAACATACTGGTTGCCTCTTGTTCGGGTGTTCGTGTGGAGCACCGTATTGATGGTGGGTTGTTGAACATCCGTCGTTTCGGTGCGAGAACCCCAGTCTGTGAGACAACTATCAGTATCTTGCTGTTTGCTGACGACTGTGCGTAGTTTGCACCCAGCGCGGATGAGTTGCAGCACATGACTAATGCTCTGGCTTTGACATTGGCCAAATTGGGGTTCTCCATCAACACAAGCAAAACGGTCTGTCTTTTTTAGTCTTCACAGGAGGTGCAATTTTCAATATTGCCGCGAATCGGCATAGGTGCTGAAATATTGGAAATTACCTCCCGCTTCTTCTACTTGGGAGTGTAGTCCTGACTGACCAGCAGATACACAGTGAGCTTCGTATCTGCGTCTAGAAGACAGTGGCAGCAGTCTGGAAACTTGAGTATTGAGTGTGAAACAACCATGAGCTTGCCGCTGACACAATGTTGATGGTGTACAAATCCATGGTGCTGTCCGTTCTTCTGGACGGAAGAGAGACGTGTGCTATGTACCGGCGGGATGTGCGATACCTTCAACATTTCCATCGGCAGTGTCTGCGACGGAGTCTGCGCATCGGTTGATATGACAGAGTTTTGGACACGTAAGTGTTGCGCCAAAGTGGAATGTAAGCAGTGTACTGCATACTTTTGCTGTGAAACGTTAGGTGGCTCGGTCATTTGTGTCGTATGGATTCGACGCGGCTACCGAAGTAGCTATGTTATTTGGTCAGCTGAGTGTTGGGAAGTGGTTTGCGGAAAAACCGAAGCTCATGTAGTGAAAAGTTTTGTCATGGTATCTGTATGCATTATTCGCATTATTATGTTTTTATGTTTTAATTTTTGATAATTGATATTGTCGTTTCAAATGATTGGCATGTGTGCCGCATGCTGAGACTGAGGTTGCATTCGTGATGCTTCTTTAACGCAGTTGGGCTAAACCAGTTTACACTTAAACTATGTCTGTTTAAGCTGGATAGATGTCATTCCACTTTATCTGGTTTGTTTTGCTTACCGAAATAATCTTCTATCAACTTGCACACGTTGCTTACGCTAATAGTTGTTATCTTCGTTAACTTTATCGCGTTTGTGGTATTTTTTGCATAACTTGTGGACATTATGTATTTATCGTGGATTCGTTGCTAACCAACTTACTTCATATGCTAATTTAGCGAAGAGTTATGTCGGCATAGCCGTATGCTACAACAGATATAGTTCTTTTGGTAATGCCATTTCAAGAGATTGCTTGTTATTTCACATCCCCGGTGTAGCTGCGCTTGATGTGAATGTTGGCAAGGTGCCTACCGGTCTATTGCTCATCACTTCTTCCATACTGGCTCCAAGATACAACTTATCATTGCTAGAGGGGACGGGGTGCACGGTTCTCGTGGCCGTGCTAGGCTCGAAGAGTGGTTCCATGCACTCAGTGTGGAGTGAACCACGGTCCAGCCACCGCTTTGTATGCGTTTGATTCCCCAAATACACGAGCTTGTGTTTGCCTGTGAAGGAGTGTGGGCCGGCTTCGTTGATGAAACTTGGCTCCCATCCGCATGCCTCCCGATCTTATTCCTTCGAGTTTACACTGGATATGGGTGTGTGGATGGAGCTGTGCGTGGTGAAGCGCAAGCCATCCATGGTCCCCCTGTAGGCGCAGGCGTCCTTTGGCTGGCCACAGTGACAGGCAAATCCGAAACCGGATGCCAACCATATATATATATATATATATATATATATATATATATATATATATATCGTAGTGAGAGGTAGTTTGTTTATAGTTTCAACCCACCGTTCATCGGACCACAGTGGTACATCTGTAAAGTACGACCTTTATCGCGGACTCCGCGAGCATTTGAGTAAACCCTAAACGTCCGATGTCATCGTCCTCGCCGGGAACTCTATTGCGCAAGCCCTTTACAACGATAGGCCAGCACACCTTTCCATACAGCCGGGCCACGCAAACGCAGGCTCTGTAGGACCAACCTTGTTCCGAGAGTGAAACCTTGCGACGACGCCACAGACACTTCAGATCAGCGAAAGTTGATCGGGCTTTGGCAGTACGGATAGAAATTTCTCTTCCAATGGTGTCATCAGATGAAACGCAGCTCCCAAGGTAGAAGAAGCTATCTACCTTTTCAAGATGTGCGCCTTCAAGAAGCAGTAGGGGAGCAGATGGATGTGGATCCTGGAGTAGGACCTTGCATTTCGATGGAACGAACGTCGTCATTCTCGGTCGTTTAAATAATCAACAACAAGCTGCATACTCTGTAGGTCGTCACCGAGTAGGGCTATATCATCGGCATAGTCCAAGTCAATCGCGCGGTTGCCTGGAAGAGGCTCTAGGCGAGAACCCTGGAGACCTTCCAAAGCGTCTAATAAGGTGTTCTCAGTCGCAAAGTTTAAGATAAACGGGGACCTTGGGCATCCCTGTCGCACACCGCTAGTGACGGCGAAACTTGAAGAGCACTTACCGTAAACTCACACTGTCAGTGACATTGTTGTATAAAACTCGAAGTATGGCGGTATACATTTTAGGTGCCCTCTTCCTTTACAAACAACGCCATAATGCAGGCCGATCGATCTAGTTAATGCAGCTCGGATGTCCAAAAAGGCGACGATGGTAGGTTGGTGAATAGGGTGGCGTTGCTGGAGGAGTTGGCGAAATGTATGCATATGGTCCACGCACGCTCGACGGGCGTAAACCAGCCTGTTCCTCATGGGTGGGTTGTTCCAGAATCAGCGTTATCCTACACACTAGAATGGATGTTAGAAATTTGGAGGCGACGGAGATTATACTAGTTTCTCCGTGGTTGACGCATGAGGTACGATCACCCCTTTTGAATATGAGTAAGGTAACCGGCCCGCCCCAAGAAGATAGAGCCATTTCTTCACACCAGATGCACGAGGACAGAGCTGTTAACCGGTTGAAAATCGCCTTGCCACTGTACTTGAACAGCTCAGGAGAAAGTCCGTCTGAGCCAGCAGCATTGAATCGTTTCAATTGACGAAGCACAAGACAGACCTCTGCTTCGTTGGGTGGTTCCAGTGAAACGTTCCAAGGCGCGCAGCTTGGCCTGCTTGTTAAATAGGCAGAAGGAGGATGCCAACTGAACTGAGAGTCGAAGTGCCTAGCCCAGCGGTCCAGGTACTTACGCAAATTAGTGCTTAGTGATCTATCAACTTCGCAACTAACTTCACTGACGCCAAGTCATCTGTGGCCAATAGTCTGATTGATTTGGAAAAGCCTACAAAAATTTCAATAGTGAGCTGCTGTCAGCATCTTCGAAACGAGTTAGGACCACTAAGTTTCGCGATCGTTACGCTGGTTTTGCTTGGGTTGTCGACTGAGGTTGCTGTGGACTTCATCGTAGCTAGCATAAGATGGGACAGTTTTTCAGCGGTTAGACAATTCCAAAGAGCGAGCAGAGAACCAGTATCTCATCGGCTGTCCAGTGATTGACCAGAAAAAGCAACGTCTTCTGCAAGAAATTCGAGTGATGTTTGACATCTGTAGGTGGGGCATGAGCGAGTGCATCTGATAAAGGAGGTTTGATAGCCAGGTTGAATGGAAGGGTTAGCTGAGCTGTTGAATCCAGCGTACGGTGTTTTGGTTCCGAGGAACCACCGAAGCGCATGCAGATGTCCGCACAGACCAGAGCGTACTATGAGTAAAAGTAGGTGGATCAAATTGCAATCCTGTACACTGCCCCAGCATATGAAGGTGAGTGCAATGTGATTAATTTGCGATCACACTTGTGTTGGCGAAAGAGGACAGCAAGCGGCGGCGCGTCATCTCTAACGCCTGAGATTCGTGCTCGCGAAAAGAGCCGGTTGTTCTCACATAACGGGAGAAACCTATCTCCGTTATCAGGGCGACTCTCATCAACAGCATGACGACCACACGATGAAGTTCGCATGGCATCAGGCGACAGACCAGCACAATGGAGTCTCAGGCACGGGTTTATTCAAAAGCTGGTGGAGTCCGCGATAAAGGTCGTTCTTAACTGATGCATAACTGCCGTCGGTTGGAGGGGGGTTGAAACCACAAACAAATTAGCTCTCACTGTACGATGCCTGTTGATCCTTACTGAGGCTTGAAGTCGGATGGCTGACAATCGGTTGTCAATCGGGAACCAAACAAGCAAAGAGACCCCAGTCTGTTCACTCAGTGCGATACCAACACCAGCCAAGCCAGCTACAACAGCCTCTGTGTCACTAGGCAAATGTAATGAAAATTTAGTCCCGAGGTCAGCAGGGTAATTCAACTAAACTGCGGTGCTAGCGTCCTGTAACAGAGTCTCAGAGAGACAACAGACATCAATAGTGAGGGCCCCGAGGGCATGTGCTAGGCCGGCTTGTTGTCCGATCTGAATAAGAATACTAACGTTGTAGGCTGCCAGTCGCAATGAAGAACGAGTCGAAGGAGTGCCACTGGTCGGAATCATTGGACATGGAGGAGACTGTCTACAGAGGTAGCTTCAGAAGAGGTATGGACGAAGTTGAGATTGGGGTGTGATAGAGGTGCGTAAGTACTATGGAGATCAGTATCGGAACGAAACGACATAGTAGTAGTAATCGCGAGATCCATGGTTCTGTCAGCGGGAGAGATACTACCAATTTGGCCAAACCGAGGTAGGGGGCCAACTGCATTCCCAACAATGCGACCACCCTATCGCTAGTGTTGCTCCTCTCAACACAGCGGAATTGCCAGATATCTTTATCACCAAACCACTCTCCTCAACAGTGACTCTCATCAACACCTCACTAGCACAACTTATAGTCTCCAATTATAACACATCGCTTCTGCATTCCTGCAAATTATGTCCGCGCACGTTTCGGACATGTTCGAACCTGAAAAGGCACTTGGTAGTTAATTATAGCAATTGTTCAGGGGTTCATTCCACCGCGTCCGGATACAGTGGCACACAATCCAAGTGTTATCCATGGTGGAAGATATTACTTTTTAAGTGTAGCTTAGCCAACATCGTCTCAACACTCGTCCCGTCCAGCACAATGTAAGCTGTTTAACCCGGCTTCCAACTTAGAAGACAACATAAACTTATATAGCGCAAGAGCGCTTGTACCTGAGCTATCTATATCTGCTTCTATATCATCGCTGACACATCCTATTCCTTCTTTTCATAGTCCTCGATGTGAGCTTAATCCAGGTCTTCCTGCGCGATCGACTGATAGTCTGTGAAAACGCCTAAAACTTTGCGCTGATAACACTATTGCCAAGCAACAAGCTCCGTTGTCACCCTGGGCAATATCCTGCAGCACTCACGGGATGGATTCGTCCCAGATTTTGTAAGGTGTAGCATCTGCTATCAAGGCTATTCCAATAATGTTACCATTACAGCCACCACTACCATTACGTACTGAAGATGTCACCTCGATTGGTGACGAAACGCCCCCAAACGAATCGATCAACTCGACGAGCAAACTAACGTTTCACAAATAGAATGGTTCCTTAGGACCACAAATAACATGGAACAGTTTCTTTGTGGGTGCTTCATCACCATCAAAGGCGACATCGCCAGTGCTTCACGGTAGAGTAGGCAATCGCGTTGAAATGGTAGTCGCCAAGGCGTTAGTTTGGGGGCATACAACGTATGTCCGTTCTCCGCTTGTCGAGGACGGCCTTCTTTGTTTGTCAGATATAAGGTGACGCAAACCTCGAGGTGCGCAACAGTTAACTTGGCAGCGGGAAGTGACTATAAACCTGACCATAAACATGAGTGTTGGTCTTTGTGTTTTCCGACCGTTCAGTTGTTTTGTTCGTGGTAGTCCCCCATCACCGTAGCTTTCCCATGAGTTGAGCGCCTCGCCGCCTTCCGCTCTCACTTATCTGCTCCAGCTTCTTTGTGGTCCCTATATAATACTTGCGGGGTCCTGCTACTCTTACTGTTTTCCGTTTGTTTGTAGCTGAAACGCGTGCAGATGATATATGAGTTGCATCATCATTACTCTAACCAAGGAGTGTTTGGTGAAAGTGATCCAGGGGACATATGCACTATAAGGTCAATCATACAGAGAGGTGACGAAATCCCAAATGATTCTGTTTTATACCACCACTGGAGCACTAATTGTGTGCGGTTAATGGCTCTCTCCAAATGAGTTTGTACTACAAGTCTTATGGATTGCCACGGTTGCAGAACAACAGTTAACTAGATGAAGAAGAAAAGACCTGTGCAGTTCGCTGATCATCACGCATCGGTTTGGTCGCTTTTTATCTCAAAATCCCGAATTCGCTCAGTGTCCCGTTCTCTTTATAGTTCCAGCATTTCACTGAGCTCATTGATGCACCATTCGACTGTCGTCATTTGCCGGTTCTGTCAACCTCACCCTGACCTCACTAATGTTTAAGATCTTAGTCCAAGCACTTGCTTAAACCTATCCTACTTTAAGTTCAACAGCAGCCATCGTACGTCGGCTGAACCGAACATCATCGCTATCACAGTTATCAATACACGTTAGCCGAGGGTGCGAAACCCACCTCAGCTGATGTGCCTCAACACAAAAAAACCGATAAGTTAACATACTGTTAAAATCACATCACGCATTGGGTTAAGATTGTTGCTGGAGTTGAAAGCAAAGGTGGAGTGGAGGGAAAAAGGGACTCACAACACAAGAGCCACTGCGGTCGGCTCCTCGCCATGTCAGCTAGTGTTTCCAACCAAACCTTTTCATCGTCCTTTTGTCCCCAATCAGGCAGTCGGGAAAAACCAACCGACGCCAAATTCTAAGTGAGGGACTTCTTCCACTTGACCAAGTCATCACTGGGCCTCGGCTCTTCTTCCATCCACACCGCGCGCAAAACAACGCATGCTGTGGGAGTCGGTGTGCTAGCATGCGCAACACGGGGCCCAGCCATCTGAGCCTGGTACGTGACATAATGGTGCTGAGCGGTTCATTGGCATTTCCTGCACCAAATACGCGAAGCCGAACATGCTCATTGCTCACGCGGTGTTCCCACCAGACATGAGCTAAGCTGGAAAGGCAGCGATGATCGAATGTGACAAGTCTCTTGATGTCGACTGCTTTAATGGACCAGATTACGCACTCGTACATAAAGTTTGGACGGACGGGCGGTTGCTTTGCAAACCCTACCTTTCAGAGCGAGAGTGATGTCACGCAGGCGCCACGGGTGGCGGAGATAGGCAAAAAGCACCCCGAGCTGTCGCTGTACAGTTCGTAACCTCATCTTCAATCCCAGGGGCGCTAATATAGCAGCCCAGATACTTCAATTTCTAGATGACTTCTAGATGATCACCGCCAATGGTCGAGGTAGGAGTGTGCCCCTGCAAACCTTGGAGTAAAACTTTGCATTTCGACAGTTCAAAGCATAACCCGAAACGACTGACAGCCAGGGCTAATCTAGCCAGTGCAGCTTGGCACGTTCGGGGCTGTCACATATGAGAGTCATGTCGTCCGCATACTCCCAGTCGATAAGTAAGTGGGAGCATCTCAATACCTTGTATTTCGTGGCCGTCGAACGCCGTTTGCAGGAGTTTGTCAATGGCGAAGTTGCAGAGGAAAGGTAAAGGCGGACAACCTTGTCTCACACCGCTGGAGATATTGTAGGGCGGCGAAAGCTTAGCGTAAACCCTAACTCTGTCCAAGCTATGTGCAGCGAGCGTTTGGATAATGTTTACCTATTCCTTGGGCACACATTTCCTGAGTAGACAGTCCAAAGGCCACATCGATTAATGGAATCAAAGGCACCTTTGATGTCTAGGAACACAACTTTTGGTCGCCAATAAACATGGCGGTGCTCCAACAATTGACGTAATGTGAAGATGTGGTCAATGCAGCCTCGATTTCGACGAAACCCGGCTTGCTCCTCGCGCAATTGTCTTTCACGGGTGGCAATTAGTCTACATAGGGCGACAAAGGTAGGTAACTTAGAGGCAGTGAAAATTAGACTGATTCCTCTATGATCGTCGCACTATGAACGTGAGCCCACTTGAAAATTGAGACTATAACCGAGCGGCTCCAGTCTGTTGGGACAATCTCCAATTCACAAAGCTTCAGTAGAAAGTTAGATAAATCGTCCAAAAGATCAGGACTTCAAAGCAACATCAAATTAATGTAACTAAACATCTTCAAGCCAATTTTCTTCCTTCTTCATCGCGCTACCGAAGGCGATGGGAGTAACTGTGGAGTTAACGATGTTCAATCCGGATTGACCACCCGCATTTGTCATTACTTACTCTGTGCGCATCGAGCGTTAGCCTAAGAATTGCACGAATCTTAATGCCACTTCAAACAGCTATTCTCACAAAGAAGCATCGCTTGTACGAACTCACCTCGCGAATCATCAGGTCCAATAAAGTGCGCGCTCGACGCTCCAGGTCAAGTTCATCCCCAATTTCTTCCATGAGCCAATAAAGAAAACCCTCTTCGATATCTGGAAAGTTGTACATGACAGTTGTTATACACTATTTGCCATGTAATAAAACGCGATATTTTCCGGTGTTTATATATATATATATATATATATATATATATATATATGAGTGAAATAGAGTCATGGGAAGCAAACAAAAAAACGCAACTAAAACAGTTATTTCCTTGGTTCTTATACGCCTTTTGCTTCAGATTTATTAAAAAGCTTTCAGAAAGAAATAGAAAACACTGCAAAACTACACAGGCGCTACTGGCGTTTTTTGCTGGACATTTCATCAAACGCTTCTAACTACTGTAAATTAGAGTCGTGTTGTACTGCGCACGGAAGGCGGTCGGGTCTGACAGAGGTTATGTTTGTGGTTTGCATCTTCACGAACTATTTCCACGTCCTTGGTTGTCCACCGAAACTCTTCTTCCATACACTTCCGGAAAGCACAGTTAACGCTCGATTGGAATTCAGATAGACTGACATGTTTACTATGTGGCCAAGACAAAGTATAAAATGTCGGAGAATGTTTCAGCGACAAAAAGTGTTTGCCCCAAGCGTTCGGTCACGAACCCCCGTAGTACTTACGTGATGTCACCATTACACATAAGCACTATTTCGCAGAAAATGCTAACTACAAATTGGCAATTATTCCATGTCTTCCAAGTGATTAGGTCAGGTCTCACGGCTTCACAAACCGACAGTACTGACGGTGGTATGAGCTTAATACTGTCATCGCGATGGCACCAGAGCTGTGTAAGTTTAATCAGTGTTAGGTGGGCATCTGCGATACGTTGTGTAACCTCGTCTCCAAAACCATCATCAACAGTGATGCAAATCAATAGATAAGTGAGACAAGAGACTTGTTATAGAATGTCGCAATCAATAGTAGTGGATGCATGGCAAATTGCCGGTCGTGGATCAGTGCGTTGCGGTTCTCTGGGATTAAATACGCGGCATGCTTGGCCGCCTCCGTCGACAACCGGTTCCAAGTGTTTTAGACATCTTGTGGATTTTCTCCAAGCAAAGCGATATCATCGATGTAATTTAAGTCTGAAGCCATGTCATCAGGGAGAAGGTCGACACCGCAGTTGTGGACGATTTCTAATGCCTGTTGCACGACATCTTCCATGGCGCAGTTAAAAAGGAAGAGTGAAATAGAGCAACATTGGCGAACTCAGCTGGTGACAACAAATCAAAAAAATGAGCCTACCGTAAGCCTTAAGTCTGCTAGACGCGTGCTTGTACAATTCCTTTAAAATGGAAACAAATTTATCGCACACACTTTTCTTTGGTACACAGCGAGACAACGCAGATAAACCTATTAAATCTAGCGCTGATTGATATCCAAGACCATTGCGATTGGTGGTTATCGGTGGACGTTCTGCAGTTTGAACAGTTGATGGGGAGTGTGGATTTAGTTGAAGCAACTAGACAAAAACCTGTTTGTTCCTCTCTAGAAATTGTTTCCTAGTCGCTGAAAGCCTGGGGAGCATGTCGGACACAAAAAGGTTGGACGCAATAGAGACCAACAAATTGCAGGAAAATTGACGCAATTGTCGCGGGAGCCTTTCTTAGGATTTGGTATAAGGACTAAATCTTCACATGAGTTTTGAAGCTTCTGGCCAGTCCAAACTTTCTTGAACAATGACAGGACTTCGCTGAAGGCACATACCAGTCATCTTTGTATAGAACCGGAAAGGATGGTAGGGCCGGGTGCTCTATGACGTTTAAAAGATTGGAATGGGATTTGGAACTCTTCTTCGGCTGGAGGATCTGTGGCAACAGGCCAACTACAACCGAGAGTAATGGGATTGTCACAGATTTGTTGTGCTGGGTGATTAAAGTAAAGCACGAAGTGATCTTTTTGGAGATACAAGCGTTTGCGTAGGTTGGTGATCTTCGTGCCGTCAAACTCGCAGATTGTTTAACTGATAGCATATGGATCGTAACTGGTTGGCTTGATGAGGCGAAATAAGTTGCGACAGATGCTAACCGATGCAGCGACTTCCATCTCAGCATCTAGTCTTGACCACCAGAACACATGGACAGAGCAAAGTTTTGTTTTCAGTTGCTGAGAGATAGACGGGCGGAATTTGTTGTGTTCCACACCGGCGAGCACTGTCCGTTGACAATCCCTCATTTCCGAGGATGTTACATAGATCGAGCTTTTAGCTGTACAGCGAAGGAAGCTGAGACTAGAAAGACCCCCCAGTAGCATGGCTGTCTGCAAGCCAGATTAACGCTGGTCAGAATCCAGAAGAAATAAGAGAACCCGATTTAGTGGAAGCTTCTGTTGATACTCCATATGCATCGCTAGGTCTTCCAATTTGCAAGGGTTCAGTCAAGTTTGTTTGTTTCTAAGTGAAACACCGAAACGCATGCAAGTTGTCACACGTACTGATGCATGACGGCGCTTGACACAAGTCAGTCGATTTTACCGACAATCCAATATGCTGTCATGCCACCTGAACTTTTGGTTATGTAATCAATTATCGACAAACGCAGAGCTGATGGTGGACACCACGTGGTCTAGTGGCGTCCAAAGTGATGAAAGCTCATGTTAAAAAGGAAAGGTGGATGTCAGCATATAGACTGAGGAGCCTTTCGCTGATGTCATAACGATACCATCATATCTAGTAGACATCCCGGGGTGACGTTCAATAACAGTGGTAAACTGACACTGGAGATGAGATCTTTTGTCCTAATGATGATGTTCGATTTAGGCGCCCTTAGTCTAGAGAGTACGGGCGGTAGGGACGCACAGTCTTTATTGCCAACGCACAAAGGGTTCACAGGCTAACATGCATGCGCGTACGTATAGAGGACATTTTCCGACATCCACGCACCACATAATGTCCTTTCGCTCGGTGTCACATTCATGACCCGATTTCAGCCGATCAGTGAAGTCTCTGCTCGCCGAGTTTACCTCGTATCTTCATCTCCGCACGTCCTATTCTGACCGGACTGGATTGGTTATAATGCCCTTGACTTGCTTAATCAGTGCTGCTTCACTCTCCTCGTGGTTATTCTTGGAAGCGCGGCCAAACGCATATCATTCCAGAAATTCGGACTGTCCACCACCAGGTCTACCGCTCTTCTCGGCCTAGGCCTGACATCATTTGTCATTTGTTCTCCATTTCTGGCTTGTTTCGTAGGCCTCGATTTATTTTGTCGACTTTTGTCTCCGGTGTCCTCGTTCGTTTTCATCTCCATTAGTATTCGCGGCTCGTCCGTTCCGTCTGTGCTTCTAGCTTTCTGTGCCACTACACTAGGAGTAGATCATGAATGTTTTGACAGAACTGGCCCATGAAGGTATTCGAGCTGCAATCAGTTGACTCGTATGTAGAGACTACAAAATCAGCATGTCTGTTAGGCGGACGTTTACTCCTCTTGCAAGATCCCCGGAAACACATGGCACAAGGACGGTTGTTTAGTAGCATCCGATCAGCGAGAAGGGCCTCGGCTCTAGCACTAAGGGCGATCTCGACACCAATTTTACCAAATGCGGGTGACATCGTCACAGGCAATACATAGATAGGCACGGATATGTGTGTGAATTGGTGACGACAACCGGTAGACTGTTAGAATCCTGAAGTCGTGTCAGTCACGCAGCAGACCCCAATTACAGTTAGCTCAAAGGTGCATGCCGGTCCATCTTTTTGTCTGATTGGCAGTAAAGTTCACATACGGGACGTTGTCAACTTGACCTGAGTTCCAGATTGCGGTAGGAACGATGGAAAGCTTCGCGACCCGTGTTTCGCTGTGAGGAAGTGTGGTTGATTTGGTTGATGTTAAGGGAACAAATTTACGGCTGAGGTAGAATTCTTCACTGTCGAGGTATTAGGTAACATAAAGGATGAAGGTCACAATGGGAGCGTAAATAAATAGGTGGCGTGTGATCGTAACGGCGCAGTGGCAGGAGTGTAAAACGTCATAAGAGTGAGAAAAAATGAGACTGCGGTTTCATGGTTTATTAGTGGGCAAGATAGTACCCGGTCGCTCAAACCGAAGCAAGTAGTTTGTCTTAAGTGACTACTGCCCCGAGTCTAAGGATAAATAGTAGAACTAACAGGACAGCTTCCGCACCCATTTGGAACCGGTGCCTGAGCACTCCGTTGTTACACCTTTCGGAGGGCGATTATTCATGCCAAGGATCCAACACTTCGAGGTCAGGCGAAATCCCATACTTGGATTAGTTGTCAGTGGATGTCATATTCAAAGAACATAAGGAGCAGGGGCTTCCATTTGTGGTAAGTCCCGTCCGCCAGATATTTGTGATTTTTGTAGGATGGCTCTTACTAGGTGAAAACCCATTCCATTCTGAAATATTGCCGCGGAACCATTTGCAGAAACGGGAAATTTCCGAACCACCCAACTGGCACCATGGCAAAGGTTTTGTTTAAACCATTGAAACAAAGCTTGGTGACAGTCGATCCTTGTTCCTAGCCGGCAGACATATACTCGTCAAAATTGTCATCAATGTAAGTAGTAAAAATAATGGCACTGCTTATTATTGCGTCAGTTATTGGTGTTAAGGCAAATCGATCACATTAGGTCTTGTCCTACAGGAGGTCGATTCGAGTGAAATTATTACGTAGTGTCCTTTGCTAACATCGTTAGACATCCACTCCAAAAGGTTCGTGTTGTTGTGTTTTAAGGTTACTTTATCAACGCTTGTTGGCCAATTTTATTAACTGCGCATTATGCTCCTCAATTAGAGGAGTAAGCGTTTCTTTTGTGACCATTATTACTAGTAAGTTTGTCTTGGTTATTATTATACCAACCTACGTATCAGCATTTTCACGTCGTTGTTTTGCACAACCGGCGGCTCAAAACTGTCATCAGCTGTACACAAGCGTCCTGGAGTGACGCTTCGTCACCATACACCAATGATCAATAAAAGGGGTACCAGGTCCAAAATAAATGCCCAGAGACTCGGTTAACCCTAACTTTATTAAGGACATTATCATAAAGCTCAGAGACAAAGCTCGCGTATAAAGATCTTTTGCCTGCAACTGAGAACAAATTTACATTTGTAAATAAATTTTTCTCAGTTTTTACTCTCTTTACAACACTTTCCACTCACCAGGCCAATCAACAGGCGAGCTTAGTGTTTTAACAACTAGTAAAGCTTAAACAGAGTCGTACCTACAGAAGTGGCAACCACATGGATAGTGTTTACTTTACATCACGTCGTTGAAAAACGGACCGATTGCTAAATCACTGGGGACTGTTATTATTTCGCCTTACAACGCGAAGGATTGACGTCCCGGTAGCAGTTAGAATTAATGGAACTTTTGTAGACATTACACTAAGGCATATCTGGCGCGAACCATAGCCGTCAAGAAACAATTGGTCTGCTTACTCGATGCCACGGACTTGACTTATTGTTCCAAAGGAAATATTTTCTTGAACTATCAGTGTTAAACGTTAGATTGTCCGAATATCTAGTTCTCTTTTTTATCCACCTATCAAAAACATTTACTCAGTGATTCTGCCCAAATTAGTTATTCTAGTAACAGAGCGTGTAAATTGCCTAATTTGCCAATGGTAGAATGCACTGAGTGTTCAGTGCCCAAGTTTATTCTGCGGCCTTTAGTCACTTCTCATTTGTTTCCTTATGTATCCCATCCCTGTCAGTGGTTAAAAATCTATGTCAAATGAGCTATCACAGCCGTAAGCTATGCGCTCCCGCTCGGGGACACCGAATACCAAGCAACCCTTCTCAGTCTTTCTCTGTTACTCATCACGATACACACTATAGGATTACAGAAGAACGTACTAGGTCATTTGGTCATCAATAGCTAACATGCGGCCTCAAAGCGTAATCTGCTCGATATTCCGTGTGGATACGTACCGTGTTATTTGCACTTGCGAGCAGCAAAGTTAAGTACTCACCCCGTTCCACTGGGTCGTAAAAGTAGCCATTTTCGGCTAGGTTGTCAAAAACAACCAATTTCAGATCCGTCAGATATGCCTTTGAAAATGCATAAGCGCACACTTTTTCCAAAAGTTCTTTTTCTCTTGCTGCTTGGATAATTTGTTGTAGTTTCCGGCGTTCCCTTTCCTCACTAAAACAGATACACATTAATCAGCAGCGTCATCAGCAACATACTAGCATAACTAATTAGAACTGATGCCTCATTGTCATACTATCGTGATTAGTCAAGGAGTACAGGGTTATAGGATGGGAGAAGCCATGGCTAGTGAAAAATTTAGATATCAAAAGCAAGCATTTAGGGTCAATGCGCCTACATTGTTGTAACAAAACATGTTCATAAATAACTGAAAGCCAAGAAAATATGTTGCGGCATACTAAATATGGTTTCCTTGCGTCCAAATTCGCCTCTTCTTACTGCTACCACAGTCGAGACACGTCAAGCAGATGATCACCTTAGATAATGACAGTGAACTCACTACTGGTGCCGACTGCGAGCCGTGTCCTTCAAAGTCTGGTGCAAAACACAAAATCGGTTGCGTGGGCCACAGCCTAGAAGGCTAAAGAGATTAACAGCAGCTCTTTTCCCGTTACCGAGTCAACCTTTGCCCACCTCGAGGATTGCGCCACTCGACATCAGGCAAGGAAAGCACTGCTATCCTCGGTAAGCAGTGACCAGACATACTTATCACTTGTTCAAGTCAACGCAACTTATTCAGCAACATTTGCCCGTTCTAAACAAAACCTTAACTGTCCAGTCCAGCTCGGTATTCGACTGCGCGCATCAGCGCTAGAGACACGCTGATACAATCCAACATCAGCTAGGCTCCGCAGAAAAATATGATCAAGGACTGGAAAGCATTTCAGATCCTCCAACCGAAAGGTCTAACTCGCAATAGTACAGAGTGGGACAATCCTCATTGTGACTTCGTGCACACAGCCTTACTTACCACGAGAAATATTTTCGGATGCCATACATGTCACATGTACGATAATGTCGTCCTGACTATCTTAATACGTGAAGTAACAGCATTTGGTTTGACGGTTTATGGTTTGGCTAAATATCGGGACTTAATGCATGTCACAAAACTAGGACTAGATCCTGGTAGACTACAGAGATGACAATCGTGAACACATAATTCAAAAGAGTGAACGGAACTACACCATAACTTTGTCGACGTATGTATGTGCAATGTAGAAGTTGTAAGATAAAGTTGTGCCCATATAGAAGTTATACACGAAACAAGGTAGGCCTGTAAATTCGGTCATTGCTGCTGTCGTTTGGATATTGTTCCAAGCTAACCATCTTCCTCCTCCTCCTCCTCATCATCATCAGCATCATGTACACATTAGCTAAAGATGGAAAACTCTTCATCTGATTTGCCACAATACAAACTATAAGATAGAGTAAAACCTTCGTAACTTGACCCTTTAAAGGTTTGAACCAAATTGGTTAACATGGAAAGGTCCAATACAAAATCTTACACTTCCTTAATTTCCCGTTGTGAATAGTACATAAAATTTTGGGTTTCCATTGCTCCTTTTTCGATTATATTACTTGACCTCAGACATGGTAGCAAACATACCAATCATACGTATATATTTGTATATACGTTAAATAACGTTTTGAAAAAATGTCGTTTTCGTTTACTTCTTTCTCTCATCACAAACATAACTAAAATTCGTTCGCAACACAGCCTATATTAATCAGCATGAGCAGACATTTTTCAACAGCAGTTAACCTCAGTTGTATTAAAAGATGACTAATATCATCTACATTTGGAGTTTCCATGATTTCCATGCCATCGTCACTTGGTTCTTCGTCTCCGTAAAGTGTTTCTTGTTTGTTTCGCTTGGGGTGTACCGAAGTCACTGTCTTGTAAAATTATATTCCGGATCAGGTTAGTGCAGGTTACCGAGTCACCAACCATTTAAAAGACTGAAAATCTGTTCCCACAGGACATCGAATATATGTGTAAGACGACAGTATCCTGGATGAGAATTTGGACGGATCCAAGTTTTTGAGGCCCTTGTGTATTGTTTCTAATTGCCCTTGTGTCAGGATGAACTTAACCGAAGTACAGCATCCAAGGCATTAACTGACGCAACCGATGAAGTTCTTGCCGCATGCAGGTCATTGCTATGCATTTAGCCTTTAACACACTGCCTGAGATGGGCTTAGTAGTGAGTTTTAAATATTTCGATCATTGCGCGTAAATGCTAGGGAACGCAACAAACGCACGTACGCACACACCTGATATATCTACAACCGTTTGCGGAGCTGTAAGGCGCAGTAGTTGTGTCGGCAGAGTTTCACACATTGCATAATCCAGATACAAATAACTTCTAATTTTAATAAACAAGTAACCTGGCCAACACTGCACAGCAAACATTCCACTGGTCAAGTTACACAGGTTAAATAATGACTGTGGTCAGCATAAAACCTGCAGTGGTGGCAAACAAGCCAAAGTCAGGTCAAAGGATGATCAGATGGTGAGCGTTCAAGCCGAAAAACGGTCAACTTAAACCGATAATGCTCTAGTGGTGGTCAACTTTGGCTTTACTGTATATGAAAAAACGAGACAAAAACAACAGAATATACAAAGCCACTGCTCATTTTCGGAAGGTTTAAAACGCAACTCGGTTGTTTAAAAGTTTGTATTACGGGTACGTTTAGCCGTTGACGCAAGCGCTCCTTCAGGTCGGGTGAACTAATAGATTTGGCTTGGCTTTCTATAACTTGGCATACTCATTTCGAGAAATAACTCGTGTCAGTGGATTATAATGGCTAGTTTCAAAGGGCCAAACGATCATTCTAGCGATACTATAAGCATGGAATGTTCTCAGATTTATTGGCGTCACAAATCACGTACATGTCCTGCACTTTTTCTTGCGCTGTTGATTCTGGTGATGATATTCCGACGTTGCTTGCTCCAACTTGAGTCCGTCCGCCGACGTTGTTCGGAGTGAGCGGGTTAAGGCAGCCCGCCACATGTTTGATACTTCCACCCAGTCTATTCTGTGCACCTAGTTATCTGTTTTAGCAATTTCTACCGTCTCAATAAGTAATCTTTGGCTTGTTGCTGGTTGCCTCTCCTTATGAGCTCTACATTATCCCAGACACTTCCGTGTCCGCAGTCTAGCGCGTACGCCAGAACTGACGAATGTTTTAGTATTTCCTTGTATTCGGGTTCGTTTCTCGGTGGACGCGAAACCTGCCTCTTGTATTCCACTATCCTAGTGCACAGTTCTCCCGCTGTTCAACCTATGTTCACGTGCGCACAGTATTTGTAATTAATTTTATAGAGTCAGTTGGTCATCTTAGCATTTCAAAAGCAATTTTTCAAACTCATCGGTGCGGAACGCAACGTTTGAGCTCTTTGGATAACCTGAACTATAATTGCGTGCTCTATCCGCATCTGTTTTGTACGATATATCGTTGTTCTCGTCGTCCTCCGTTCCTGTGATCTAGGCAGTGAAAGAATGGCAGTGTGCCACTGCGATATTCTACCTCCATAGTGAAATTTCTATTATCATTAGTTGAGTTTAAATAGCTTGTAAACTCCTCACTCTTATCTCTCTCAATAGTGACAAGTGTCATCTTGGTAACGTCACCTAATATTTGGTAGAGCCTTTCAGTGCGCTGCTTTCAAAATATTTCACATACAGATTTTCGGAAACGGGGGATATTAGCAATCCCATTGCGGGGTCCTATTCTTGAGCGCGCAGTCTCCATTTGATGGTGAACTAGGACATACGAAGACACTTGTTGCTTCGGTCATCTGGCCTACCGTGCGTTTCGTTCGCTTCCCCAGGCTATGTTCCTCAGTCAGACAGTGCTGGGCTACCCCAAGTGTCATCTTCGGGCAGGTGAATAGGGAGCTAACATCGGAACTAACCATTATCCGTCTGACGCGATGGCTAGACCTGCTACGTTTGGCTCGAACGCATATGAATTCCGTACGAACGTATTTGTTCTCTCTGTTATAGTTTGCAAACAATCAGTCAGGTATCTGGCTAGTTTGTGCGTCTGAGAACCGATACTATCTACGGTGGGCTGAAAGGGAATGTCGGGCTTATGTTTCTTCTGCAGCGCATAGATCCCAGTCGGAATAGTTGATTTCGAGTATACGTTATAGCACTTGCCCGACTTTAGATAGTCCTTCATAACCCTCAGGTAGTATCTGACCTCTGTTTTACTCTTATTCTTTGCGGACGATATAGTCTGTTGCTCAATCACTTTGTAGGGCCCTGTTGCTAAATGCTATTTTATTTTTTTCACATAATTCGACTTATTCATTATCACTACGGGCTCACCATATCGGCATTCGTGATGATCATAGTAAGATGTTCCCCTTAGGGCCTTTAATGCGTTACGTTTCGCCGTCGTAAGATTTGACTCCTCAGATTTCTAGGATCTGTGCAGTAACACACAGCTGTTGATACCGGTAATTTCGTCACCACAGACTCAACGCCAGAAGTAAATTCTTCTGCAGTTCGTTTAAACTTATTTACAGGAACGCGAAAGCGCATTTGCAACAGTATAACTACTCTTACACTCAAAAGCCTATCGGACCTATTAACTACATAGTACTAATCTCTGCAAGATTCAGACGTATCAACGAAAATAGTGGTCATGGCACGCACAGAACGAAATAATGTGCTAGTCTGAAGAACGAGCGCGAAACCGCGTCGTCTCATCGGGCTTCGAAGATGGAAATCGCCGCTGCCGTTGTGGACCATTTGGAACTTATTAAGTTTAATACGCGGAATAGGCAGAAGGAGACCAGCTGTTAGCGAGATCAAACGTGAATGGAGTGGACAGCCTATCCACAGCTTGTCAAAACGATTGAAGTGTTGGGTCGAATGGTTTGAAAAGCAGTCTTATCAACAAGCGTTACCAGCTTTTCCATCGGCCAATGATTGTCCTTCTGCCTGGGCCGTCCTCCTGAACTGGTCTTCACGCGCAGAGTGACCTGGTAGCTAAAGGGGTATAGGTTTCGGCTACTATTCCAATGGTCGTGGGATCGAGGCCTGCTGTCTCCACCTGATGAGATGAAATTACATCGAAACGCGTCGTGGTTGTGCAGTGTTTATGTACAACTCTGAGCGGTGGATCACTCGGCTCGTGTGTCGAAGAGGAGCGCAGCTAACTGTGTGAATTAATGTGAACTGCATACTGCTTTGAACATCGACATCTTGAACGCATATTGCCGCCATGAGTTAGCCTGTGGCCACGCCTGTCCGAAGGTCGGTTATATTTTTGCTGACATTTTGAAGAGCAACTCGCAGTAGCCACAAAGAACACCCCAAAGAGAAGCTTTGCATACGTGAAGCGACGCCTGAAGCCGGCAGTTGATGTGCCAGTGCTGGATGGCGCGGATGGACAGCCCTTAATTTCCAGCACTGAGCGTGCGTCCGGGTTGGCGGCGCACTTCGCTTCTGTATTTGCGAATAACCAGGTGTCTGTTCCGATTTCGACGTGTACCGCTGAACTCGATAGTCTGCATTGCGGCGTTGAAGACATAGGGCAACTACTCGCCAACCTTGACGGCACCAAACCTGCCGGACCTGATGGGCTTCACCCACTGGTTCTCAAGTCACTTTCAACCATTCTCTTTCCTGTCGTGACTGACCTTTTCAACAAGTCGCTGTCCGAAGGTTCGTTGCCGGTTGACTGGAAATCTTTGGTGGTGAAGCCTATTCCGAAAATTGGCGACTCTAGCAAAGTAGACAACTACAGGCCAATTTGTCTGACACCTATTTTGACAAAGGTTGCTGAGAACATCGTGAAGAAGGGATTGCTGCAGTTGTTACAGTCAAACGAGCTCCTGACGCCCGCACAGCACGGTTTTATGCAAGGTCGCTCATGCATTACGAATCTGAGTGTAAGAACGAACAGCATTTCTGCGGGATAACCTGAATTCAGATTATTTCGTGTCTTCTCATTCAGCCGCTTACAGTCTTGCTTTGCCCTGGTAAGACGCAGGCAATGACCTTGGTTTGCTCAGTGCTTTATTGACCACCTTTTTAATTGCATTACTTTACTCTTTCCACGATTTGTCTGTAAGCGGCTGAATGAGAAGACACGAAATAATCTGAATTCAGGTTATCCCGCAGAAATGCTGTTCGTTCTTGCTCTCTCGAAATTTCTGAAGGGAAATGGTTGCATGAGAATCTGAGAGTGACCAGCCATGAGTGGTAGAAGGCATTAAGCAACAGGGAAGTCCGTCGACGTGCTATTCATCGATTTCAGTAAAGCGTTCGACAAGGCCAGCCATGAGGTTCTCCTTCACAAACTCAGAATGTGTGGTATCGGTGGCTCACTGCAACGGTGGATCCGCGACTTTCTCGTTGGACGAAAGTGTAGGGTACAGGTCGACAACCATCTAACTGACTGGTACCCCTCGATAAGTGGCGTGCCTCAAGGCACTGTGTTGGGGCCCACTCTGTTCCTGATCCACATCAACGATCTACCGCAGCTTCTCCGGTCGCCATGTGCCTTGTTTGCGGACGACATGAAGATTTGCAGAGAAATTGACGCTCCCGATGACTGTGGCCTACTTCAGCAAGACCTCAACCGCCTATCCACATGGTCTGCAGCAGTTCATCTCCCACTCAAGCCAGCCAAGTCTGTACTTATGAGCCTGTGGAAGGGCGCTGACGGCCGAAACTAAACCCTTGACGGCCAACAGATATATCCTACACCCTCCGTGAAGGACCTAGGTGTACTCTCGCACTATGATTTGAAGTCCGTGGACAACACGAACAGGCTATATCGTAACGGACTGCGCATGCTTTGGGAGCTCAAACGTAGCTTCGGCGCATGGTCTGAAGAGGTTGCCACTCGCCTCTTCTCTTCCATCATTAGACCAATGCTAGAGTACGGTTCGGCCGCCTACTTTCCGATTACCCGAGGCTAGACACAAAAGCTCGAACGGGTCCAACACGTTGCTACCATGCTCATCCCTAGTTTACGTGGCTTGGGGTATGAAGACCGGTGCGAGAAACTAGGACTCTACACCTTGTCCTACGGTCGGATGCGAGTCGACCTCATTATGACCTACCGTATCCTACGTCTCGGTGACTTCCCAACGCTAAGGCCAATGCTGCACTTACGAGGGCCATGCAGCACACGCAGACACAGATAAAAATTTGTCGTGCCGGATGTTAAGCGTGTTCCCCACTCACTGTGCTTCGAACGGAGAGTGGCAAACATTTGGAACATGGGATTGAGGCAACATCTGTGCAGCAGTTCGAAACTTTGTTAGATTTATATTTTATCACTATTCGATTAGGAGAACGATTGCACACTTACGAGGACATATCACATTTGTGAGTCCTGAAACATCGTAAGTCAGATATTTGAAATGTTACATTTGAACGACTACGATATTCATGGTTGACAACTTTTATAACGTTTTTCACCATATTTCGAAAGAGTTGTACAAAATTCATTTCTACTTGTTCTGTACTACAGTATGTTGTATTCAGCAGAAGCCGAAGGTGTGATAAGACTGCTGAAATAGAATAAGGCCGCAGAAACTGATAGACTTCTACATACCCCTTTCCAATTTGGGAGCCTGTTTCCGTGGATCATAATCTGCATCACAAGAGCTGACGGTGGGAAACACTTTAACTATTGAACTAAAATTCATAAAGATAATACATAGAAAAATTGAGATACTAAAATTTATAGGATACAAACACGGTTGACGCACTGTTTGGTTATATAGTATGCTTCAAGAGATGGATCGTGTTTGGAGGGGAGGATAAGAGAAATTGTGAGGAACACAAAACACAACACAGACGCCCCTGAACTCGGCTCTTTGCCATGTCGACTAGTGAATCCCGCGAAACGTGTTTACTGTCCTTCCGTCCGTAGTGCAGCAATCAGGAAAAACACCAACCGACAAATTTTGAAGTGAGTGATTTCATTTTTATTGACCAACTCATCGCTTGGTCTTCCCTCCTCTTCTTCCATCCACATTCAGGTCGCGGAAACAACACAGTCACATAAATTGGTATTCCGGCATGCGCAGCATGTGGTCCAGCAATCGGAACCTGGTGCGTGAGATAATGGTACAGAGCGACTCGCTTGTTCTTCCTGTACCAAATACACATCTAGCATGCTAACTGCTTACGCGATGTTCCCACCAGACGTGAGCTTAGCTGCCAAGGCAGCGATGGTCGAACGTAACAAGCCCTTTTATGCCTGTCGAATTGACAGACCAGGTTTCCCAAGCGTACAAGAGCGTTGAATGGATTGCTGCAGTGAGGGTGTGATGTCGCGCCGGTGACACAGGTGATGGAGAATAGCAAAACGATATCGATCTTCCGCTAGGCGGTTTATGATCTCATCTTCCATTTAACCGGCACTGGTATTGCTGCCTAGATAGTTCTATTTCTCGACGATATGTAGCTGATCACCGCTAAGGGTAAGCGCATAGGTGGATCCTCTCCAATCTTGGCGAAGGAATTTGCATTTAGACTATGCAAAGAATAGGCCGATATGACGGACAGACAATGCTAAGCTGTCCATGGCTACTTGACACGTTTGGGAACTGTCATAGATAAGGGCAATGTTGTCAGCATAGTCCAACTCAAGAAATGGGTCACCGGGCAGTAGTTCCACACCTTGTATGTCGTGTCCAGTGATCGCAACCTCCAAAACGTCGTCATTGGAGAAGTTCTAAAGGAAATGTGACGGCGAACATCCTTGTGCCTCACCGCTGGAGATGTAGGTCCACGACAGCTTGGCGTAAGCCCTCACTCTACCCGAACTACACGCGTAAAGCACTCTGATAATGTTTACGTATTTTTCGGGCACACCATTCCTCAGCAGATGGCCCCAAAAGGCACATCGATCCACAAAACCGAAGGCACTTTGGATGTCTAGGAACACGCCTACGGTGTCGAAAATAATTATGGCAGTGATTCAACAACCGACATAAGGTGAAGATGTGGTCATTATATACTCAATTTAGACGTAACCCGGCTTGCTCCCTGCGCATCTGGCTTTTACGGGTGCCAGCAAGCCTATGAAAAAAGACAGAAGCAAGTAACTTAGAGAAGATTGAGCATAGATAGATTCATCTATGAGAATCGCTTCAGAATGTGGGCTTCCCTTGAATACTCGGGACTAAAACAGAGCGACTCCAGTCGGTTGGGACAGTTTCTGCTCCCACAGCTTCACAAGTAAGCTGTGCAGATCATCTACAAGAGCAGGTCCCCCGGACTTGAAGAGAGATAAAGGAAGATAATCAGCTCTTGCGGCCTTATTTTGTTTAAGCAGTCTGCTCTCACCTTCGGCTTCTGCGCAGGAAGACCAGTTCAGGAGGACGGCCCAGGCAGAAGGACAATCATTGGCCGATGGAAAAGCTGGTAACGCTTGTTGATAAGACTGCTTTTCAAACCATTCGACCCAACACTTCAATCGTTTTGACAAGCTGTGGATAGGCTGTCCACTCCATTCACATTTGATCTCGCTAACAGCTGGTCTCCTTCTGCCTATTCCGCGTATTAAACTTAATAAGTTCCAAATGGTCCACAACGGCAGCGGCGATTTCCATCTTCGAAGCCCGATGAGACGACGAGGTTTCGCACTCCTTCTACAGACTAGCACTTTATTTCGCCCCGAGGTCGTTGCGAGTTTCAATGCGTTCGCTGCCAGTCGGAATTTGTTGGCGAGCATTCAGACGTTTCAGAGACTGCATAAATTCCCAAAATCCAGGTTGACACTGCGATTTACCACATGAAGACACGCCAGCTGTTAATTGTGTTGGATATGCGACCAGCAACCCTCCGCTGCGTTCATTGAAAACTTTCATAGCTCAGATACCAGAGTACTTTAATGCGCGGTTAGTACGTCGAGTCTCCTCAGTCGAAAATTATCTATGCGTCCACAGCATCACCACATGCTTCCACATCTCTAGGACATCTCCAGGATAGATTATATATATATATATATATATATATATATATATATATACATATATACATATATATAGTGATATGATAGTGTCTTCAGAGTCAATACTTCTGCCCCAGATAGAGCGACATTTTTGGTCACAGTCTCACCAACGGTAACTAATTGAGAGGTGATCATTTTGCACCGATGGCTGTTCTGACGGGTTATAAGTTGGGAGTTGGTGCTCGCAAGAACTAGACTAGCATCTTCACACCTATGTAGCAATCGCTCACCGTTATCATTACTGACGCCTTCACCGTGTTGACTGCCAGATGGAGCTCATCACCAGACAGTCTTCCAACTTGGGTGTTCAGACCACCAGCCAGCACTGCACTGTCCATACTTTAACGGTAGCGAAGGAGCTCCTTAAGTTGGTGGTGGAACTCATCTTACACCGGCTCCACGTTACAATTTATGGAGGTGTAGGCCGCAATGAGAAAAGACACCTTTCGTCTGCATTGCCAGTATAAGGCTAGCGCGGGACAGTTGTAGCGAAACAGTGGATGTTGGTGTAGTTTTTGTTGTTGTTGTTGTCTACCACGACTTTACTAAGTTATTCAACCGACTGAAGAACCGCAACCTTGTAGGCAAGCTCCTGGTTATAATATGTCAGTAACTTCCTCTTGCACAGCGCCAGGAAGTGAAGGTGCGCTACTCAGTATCAGTTCCTATTCAAGTGGAATGCGGTATGCCACAAGGTCCTGTATTGGGACCCTGTCTATGGTTGATTTTCGTCACGATCTAGTGAGCTTAATCCCTTCGCACTATTTCTTTAAGCCGAGGACATTAAAGTTTGGCGGCCGATCAAAGCTCCAAATGAGCACAAACAACTTCAAAGCAACCTCGATAAGGTTATTGATGATCAGTCTATTATCGTCTTCAGTTTAACGAGACTAAATGTCGAGTACTCCATCCACGACACCAAAGGATTCAAACATATAAGCCAGGCGACCGCCATCTGCAGAACTGTCCTCGGGTAAAAGGTCTCGGTGTACCAATCCCAGAATACCTTGGTTGCTCAGCTCTATCTGAGCTGGCATAAAAAAGAGAATCCAAAACTTTACCTTACTATAAAAAGTTTTGTCACTTGGACCCATCCGTTCCTCCAACTGCTTTCAGCATACATACGCCGCACGTGGAATATGCAATTCATACATGGTACCCATGGTCGAAGCGGCACTTCATTGTCTTAGATATTCCAAAAAGTTGGACCACCAAAAACGGCAAAGGGTACACCAATTACCTTACGAACTGCGGCAGTGCAATTTGCGAGTTTGCAGTGGACGCTATCGGTGTTTTCGTGGTGATCTCACGGTCTGGCAAATTATAAGCAACACCAATCACTCGTCCTATCAGTCGCTAACCCCTAGTCATAACAACAGGCTGATAGGCGACCATCTCAAACTGACAGAACAATATAGTATTGACAAAATTTCTCCTTGCCAGGTGCTTGCCACATACGGAATTCACTATCAGAACCTGCTACTTCAGTTCCGACATTAACTGTGTTCCAAGATCATTTCGACAATGAGCTGGTCGCGTTACTCTACACAGTATAACACACCTGCGTCAAATGCGCACTCAGAAAATAAAACCAATCCAACCCACATCCGTATTTTTGGAAAACCAAAAGCGGCGAGATTTCAAGTTACATTAAACCATTTGTGAATGATTCAGACGGACAAAATTTTGTTAGGCAAGTTCACTGTTTTCTGTTGTTCGCTGCCCATTCGCTGCCCTTTTCTTTTGCAAACCTTCACTTACCAGCATGCGGGACTTGATAAGCCTCGGTTATTTATCCGCCAAATGCCACTGATTAATGACTTCGAAGTTTTGAACAAGGCAAACAATCTGACGTCGCACATCCGGTTGTTGATTCGGATCCAGTCGAACCAAGCAACTTCATCTCGGGGATGCAAAATAATGTCGATTTGACCGGAATTTGCAGTTGCGTCATCTACGGACAAGTGTAATGAGGAAGGGCCGCCAGTGTCGCATGTGGAGGATTTCACGATAAGCACAGAGCTTGCATTTTGCAGACGGATTTCTGAAAATATCTTTAATATTTGAGCAAGTGCTATCTTTTGGCCAATCTGTAACAAACTGCGTACATTGAGGCATGGTCGTCTTATGGCAAATCGAACGCTCCAAAAAGAAACGGATGAACTGACGTTGTCCGCTTGGTTGAACGTGGACTTTACGACTGGACGGGAGCGACGCTCTGCGATTTCGTATGATTTGAACCTAAAAGACAGGCTACTAATGAAGCAAGACGGGGAGGGCCAAGAATTGGGGGCTAAAAGCAAGATGTATGAGCGTGAATTTGGAGCGGGACGATAAGGATGAGAAAGTGCAAGAGGGGGATAATAAGACGGGAAAGCTTGAGCAATAGCACCCAAACCCCTATCCACACTGCTCGATGCAGCATATAGAGCGCCGTTTAGTATTCGCTGTGACAGCAAGAGCATCAAGGCATTGTTTAAACGGAAAGTCATTGTGTTATGGTACGTAGGCAGGATACTGCCAGGTTGCCTAGGTTTGGACGGGAGAACGGTTGGAGTCCTCAACCGAAGCGTTTGGTTCAAATACTGTATCGCAAGGCAGCGGGGTTTTGGCACCGGGCTACACAGAGTCCGTTTTATGAGGGGCCAGTAGACTGAGTCTGTTTGCCCTCTAACCACTGACCAATCTGGTATGAGTGGCACTGAATTTGCAAAAGCGCCACACACCATAGGTAAATGAATCGTTGAGGCTCGCAAACCGTCGCTCCCCGTTGCGGCCCAGTTTTGTTGCGTTGGCCCATGCTACTCACTGCTAACATTTTTCGTGTTCGATCAAGTTATTTTCCTCTTGTTAATTTAACTAATTTTGTGTCAAATACTGTTATCTTATTTAACTAGTTCGCACGGGCAGATGTACTCTTCTTGCGCTGCTGCTCCAGATAGCGGTACTATTCCAACCCTGAGCACGAGATCCTGTTCTCGCGCTCATTTGAATAAGTTCGACGAGTGCTATTTATTGGGTGCTAATTCTTAGAGCACTTCTTAGAGCTGCTTCATTTTACAGTTTTGACACATTCTCTGCCGGCAATCAGGTGTGCAGCCATACATCCTTGTGCTGTTAGAGAATAACTTTGGCTTCGTTCAGGCGAAAATGCTGAGTACTCTCAAGTGATACTGCTACCATCTATGGAGGCTGCAGCATAAACAACGCTTCCGGACAGTTTATGTTCGCCTTTCAATGAGCGCAGCTGTGAAGCCATTGCTTGCTTTGCTTGGTTCTATCCCGTAACGGAAACCGACCAGTACATGCAGCGCTGTCGTGCTCGTACGTCCGTACAATCGTCGGACGAATGACCGCTGAATCCGGCAATCTGTGGAACAAACATCTGTCCCAGCAGATGGACCTAGGTGATTAAGCACAGAACGTGACCACCAAATAGGGTTCAGTGAAGAACTAATCGTAAACACTAATTTCAGTCATTTCATGAGTATGAGCGGCCGATACACTGTGCCAAAAAGCGCCCCCGGAGCGCCAAATTAGGAACTGCATTGTCTAACTGCTGCACTGTCTCTATTAATAAGGCTAACGTTACAATTGTTGGAATTTGAAGTCAAGCTAATTGAGATTGCTCAACAGCAGGCCAGATTCGTTCCGGTACTGCATTAAGTGCACTAGCGTCCAAATGGCCAAAACCGTAATGATACCGTCCCAGTAGTCTGAAGGACTAGCAGAAATGGTTAAGCAAATATTGAACACATAGTAGAAAAAAGACTAGCGGAATACATGTCTCAGGCCTCTCCAGTGAGTCCTATTTAACACCAGTTGCACAACGCTGGGTTTTTCAATAACAAAGCGATACCCGCAAACACTGTAAACAAACCCTTAGCCACTACTTTAGGAGGCCCAGCCTTACCTGAAACTGTTAGCACTTGAACCATTTCTTCTTACTGGGCTTCACGGAAAATCAAAAACAAAAGATTGATGGCAACTGTTGTGACTGGTTATCACGAGCCACGATCTGTCTGACAGTGCACCTGACTTATGTGGGTGATTAAATGTCATGTTATCGAGCGAACCAGTTACTTGGTCGTGTGTACACCTTACAGTTGTGTACTTTGTTTATGCGTGTTCTTACAATACTGACGACCGTTTAACTGAACCCTTGGCCTCCATCGAAAAACTGATAGGGTACACTGAGGGATCCGGTTCCTGGAACCATTACATCCAGCGTATGAACTGCTTATCCGCTGTTACTGAAATCGTCAGTGACAACCGCAAGCGGAATATCCTACCGGGTACTTGTGGTTCACAGACATACGAATAAATTCGCAGCGTGGTGAATGCCAATTTGCCATGCACCAAACTATGTACTGAACTGGTCACACTGGTTCCCTATCACTATAACCCAAAACTATCAGTTATTGCTCAGCAAATTAACTTCACTACCCAAATACAGGTTGAAAGGTGGTCAGTTGCTTTCTTCGTTGCCGAGCTTCGAAAGCTGACAGAATATTGTGATTTCAGCAACTATCAAAACGAAATGATCAGGAATCGTCTGCCAGTCGGCGTGAAAAATGTTCCCACTTAGCGCTGCCTTTTGGCTGATAACGCATTGACGTTGGAAAGTGCCTTTGATATTGCGACGAGCATGGAGGCTACTGAAAGTAATGCCTTGTTTCTGCAGAATTTACAGCCCAATTCAAAGCTGTGTGCTGAATATGTCACGACCGAAATCAGCAAAGTTGATAAAAACACCACGCGCTCGTTTAACTGTTATCACTGCGGCTTGCGACACAGTCATCCAAGGGAACGCAAACATACCCAGACAGTTTGTAACAAATGTCAATAACGTAAACACTTGGCCCCTAAGTGCCGGTCCAGTATAAACCCATGTTCCCCGGTAGTAAACAACCAACTTGATGCTATTGAACCACAGCACTATATACTTAACACAATTATCCAGGGAGCACAACAGCCATTTCGCATGCTGCTTAGTGTTAACTAGGTTCCCGTGCATTACGAAATTGACACGGGCAGTGCAGTAACGCTGTGTAACGAACGAACTTGGTCACAAAGATTGGCTTCAACGAGCCGTACCAAACTACGTCGAAAGCCTCTGTGATTGCGTAACTATACAGATAGTGAAGTGAAACTGCTGGGGTGCAAGGCGAAGTATCGTAGGAGAATCGACAACCCGAGGAACCATTTACATTGTACTCGGAGATGGTCCAAACCAACTGGGTCGCGACTGGATCAGTCAGCTTCCAGCTCTGCAGATAAACCACATTTCCTTACCATTGGAGATCCAAACACTGTTCCAGCTAGAAGAAGGGAATTTCACTGGTGGACAAGTTACTACCTATATTCCACCTGGCACACAACCGTGATTCATCAATGCTCGAGCTTTGAAGCATTTGATGGGATCGAAGGTAGAAGAGGAACTTGATCGCCTGCAGAAGAACGGTGTTATAAAGCCAGTACAGTTTTAGGATTGGGCTGCACCACTTGTTCCAGTACTCAAGTCGGATGGATCGCTTCGTATATGTGTGGCCTATACATTTGCCGACAATGGCAGTATTCCGGATGAAGAATACCCGACCCCGAAAATTGAGGATGTTTATGCGCAGCTAGGTACCAACTGATTTTTCTCAACTTCAGAGCTCGCACGCGCTTATCAGCAGCTCGAACTACAATAACACGGTAAAACAACAACGACGATCACTACCCATCGCGGTTTGTTCAGATACAACACACTCGATTCCGACCATTTTCCGGCGAACAATGGAGAATATCATAACAGGGTTGCCTGCAGCTTTCGTATACCTAGACGACATTTTGGTTACGGTAGCGATAATTGACGACGGGTGTGCCCTAAGACGGAGGAATTGGATTTCCGTTCAGCTAAAAGTGCGTTGAGCCGTCCACCGATTTTGGCTCACTTTGACCCCGAAAAGTACATGACGCCGACATGTGATGCATCACTGTACGGATTCGAAGCTGTACTGTTACAACCTGATGCGAACAGAGTAAAAAACCACTGGCATTTGTTTCTCGGACCCTATCGCAGACCGAAGGAAATTACGCCCCAGTTGTCAAGGAGGCTTTGGCGGTCGTATTGAGGGTTGTACGATTTCACCACTAACAATTCGGGCAGAGATATGAAATACACACAGACCCCGAGCCATTACTGGAAATTCCTGGTGAATCAAAAGCGACACCCCAGATAGTATTGCCCCGGATACTTCGCTGGGATCTACTATTCACTGGTTATCGGTATCAATTTAAATATCCTCCCAGGAAGGAGAGTTATTGTGCCGATGCTCTCAGTCGACTCCCATTATGGGAAGTCCCGAGCCACACGCCAACTTTTAGAGAAATGGTCCAAGTAATATTTTGGTTGGATTATTCGCCGGTAACCGCAACGGAAAAAAAATCAGAAAAAAAGAGTGACCCATAACTGTCGCAAGTGCGTGATTATATTCTAACTGGTTGGCCAAACAGTGTAGAGCATTTCACACTCGAAGATACGAATTCATCCTGGATGACGGTTGCATATTTGGGGCTCTGGAGTCATCGTTACCAAATGGTATCGTCAAACAATCCAGTGGGAACTTCATATGGATCCTCAAGGAAATTAAATGTTAAGGCACCAGCACGTAACTACTTCTGGTGGTCGGGAGTCGATTAAGAGATAGAACAACTCGTACAAGTGTGTGCTAGCTGTCAAGAAAATAAATCATCCCTACAACAATAGCTCTCGCACCCGTGGGACAGAATACATATTGAGTTCTGTGGACCCATCGACGGCTTCATGGTTCTGTTTGCAGTGAAACATTCCAACTGCATCGAAGCTCGGGCAACCATATCCATGATTAGGTCGACCACTAAGGACATCTTAAGAATATATTCCCTACACATGGTGTAGCAGGAAGGGTTGTTTCAGCTAACGGCCCGACATGTACCAGCGACGAGTTCGGACAATTCCCACGTCAAAATGGAATTAGGCCTGTTCTCCCGGCACAATATCAAATTGTCCAATGGTCTGGCAGAGAGAGAGCAGTTGTGATAATCGAACAGAGTGTGGCCAAACAACGAACCGGAAGTTTATATAACCGCCTGGACAAATTGCTATTACAGTATCCTATTACCTCACAAACTACCTTGATCATCCACCTTGTGAACATCTGATGGGACGACATCTGCGCACTCGGTTGGAACGGTCTGCACACGCCAGTCTTTTATGTCGCAACGCTACGACATTAAAAAGAATGATCGTATGGCTGAGGCAGGCGACAGAGTGTAGGTTACACTGAAGCCAACGCATACAACTTGGACCCGAGGTAGTGCAGTGGAAGAAGAATTGGAAGACGGGCGTATACATCAATGTCATTTGGACCAAATGCGACGACAGAGGGGAGTCAAGAAGAGGAACAGGCAGATCGCCTGTGAGGGTCAAATCGCATATCATTTACCGATTTAAATGTGACTGTGGCGCCAGTTATATAGCCAGGACCAATAAAAATTTGAGTTCCGAAATAAAAGAGCATGTACCCAAGTAGATTCAAATTTCGGCCGTGCAGGAAACTGACCAAAGTCAAGCTGCTTGTCTGCGTAAGCCACTGGAATATTCGATCGGAAGAAATTTATTGACCACAGGTCACCGAGTCGAGGTAACTTCGGCGTTCACAATCCTATTACGGCCCATTAATTCTCGCCCCCTCCGTTTCGCAGAGGCGATTGTATTTAACCGGATTAAGCCGGTGCTTTCACCGCAGAAACAATTATCGGTCAGTATTAGACTGACCCAGAGATACGAGTGATAACGCCATCTCGATTATCGTGTATTAGTCCGTTTGTAGGTTTACATGTATGATTGGTCGCAGTCGGGCTAAACCAACGGAAACTAAAACTAGGTAATTTTAAGCTGCATAAATTTCATTCCACTTTATTTTGTTTGTTCTGTTTACCTGACTAATCTTCTATTAACTAACTTGCTTACACTAATTGTGGTTATCCTTGTTAACTTTATTGCATTTGCAGCATTTTTTGAGTAACTTCGGGACATTTGTACCTCCCGCAGATTCGTGGCTAACCAACTTACATCATATGCTGAGTTTGGATAGAGTTATGTCTGCATAGCCGTATTCTTTAACATATATATTTTATGTCATTACAATTGCTTGGCTGTTGTTTGACAAATCCGGTGTGGCTGCGCTTAATGTGCATTATGACAAGGTGCCTACCTGTCTAGTACCCACTACCTCGTCCATCTGGCTCCAGGAGACAGTTGGTAGTTGCTGGAGGGGACGGGGTGCACGGTCCTTGTGGCCGTGCTAGGCTCGAAGAGTGGTTCCATGCACTCAGTGTGGAGCGGACTACGGTCCAGTCACCGCCTTGTGTGCGGTTGATTCCCCAAATACAGCATGCTTGTGTTTGCCTGTGAAGGAGTATGGGTCGGCTCCGTTGATGAAACGTGGCTCTCATCCACATGCTTCCTGGTCTCATTTCTTCGGGTGTACACTGGATATGGGGTGTGTAGTTAAAGCTGTGGGTGGTGCAGCGCAAGCCACCCATGGTTCGTCTGTAGGCGGAGGCGTCCTGTGGCTGACCACAGTGACAGGCAAATCCGGAACCGGATGCCGCCAACCACCATGTTTGGTCGCGAGTCGAGAAAGCATATGGTACGTTGAGGCTGGTGGTGGCTAGCTCCTGACAGATGATCTACCCACTGCTGCTACAGTAATGCCATGGGCTCGTGTCCTGGACGTCTTCTCGTGGCAACCGCCTCATGGAAGTTGGGTTACGCCCTTCTCTCTGCTAATATTCAGGACACCAATCCACATGAGTCATTGAAGTGACCATGTGCTAGACCCGCAGCCTTCAAGGTGTACATTTAATCGAAGGCTTTGGCTGAGGACCCGAGTCGTTCTCCTGTCAGGTGTTGGCGCCCTGCAGGTATCCTAGTCCATCGGAGGTAAGGAAGTGGTCAATGGTCCTTTTCCCTTAAAACCTAGCCATGGGAGACAACAGGTCTATGGCTAACAAGTTCTCAGCTCGATTGGTGTAGAGTACGAACGTCACGCATTGTGTCTGACGGTGGGAGAGCACCTCCGGGTGTTCAGTGGTTTGCTACGGCCAGCTTCAAGCCAGGCAGCTTCTGGTCAATTTGGTGCAAACCCGCCAAAACCCCAAACATCTGACAGTGGTCGCAGGTGCGTTTCCTAACACGGTTGGAAAACACATATCAATTATCCCAGTACCCACAAAAGCTGCGTG
>OX104064.1:5981947-5998621 GCA_944474145.2 Dicrocoelium dendriticum | reverse complement strand
CAGCCCTTAATCGTTTTCGTGCCGTTGGCCCGGATTCCCTCCCACCTGCACTATTTAAGGATGGAGGTGAGGTTTTCTGCAAAGCACTGACCTCCCTATTCGAACGTATTTGGAAGGAAGAGATTGTCCCGGCTAATTGGAGCGAACCGATTATAGTGGCAATATACAAGAAGGGCAGTCGCACAAACTGTTCTAACCACAGGGGTATTAGCCTGACGCCAGTTGTGACAAAATTACTGGCGTCGATTCTCGTTCGTCGCCTCACTGCAGAACGGGAATCTCGGAATAGGGAAGAGCAGGCCGGTTTTCGCCCTTTACGTGTCTGTATAGACCATATACTAACTTCGCGGCAGGTGCTAGGGCAATGCCACGCATATCGCAGACTGACAATAGCTGTGTTCCTCGATTTCAAGAGTGCGTTCGATTCAGTCGATCGATCGATTCGGAAAGGTGTTCCCACGAAATATGTGAACGTCATTCATGATGTTCACGGCTGGCTGGCCGAACTACCTCCTCGTGGTGCCAGCTGGGTGGTTCGGGTGTACCCCGTTCCAGCAAAGTGTTCGGCGACAATGTCCCACCGAGGTGGAACATTGTATTCCAGCAGGTGTGCTGACTATATGGGGAGTATTGGGCCCCTGTTTGGTAATCTACCAAACAAAGACGCATGAACTGAACATTCAGTCAACGCCTCCCAATGGGCGCGATTCCCTAAATTCGCCCCGCTGCCTTGCGGGTAGGTTATTTAGCCAAAGGCTCGGGGTGGAGTCCCCTAAGTCAACTCCCTACTTCGGCTTGGGCAACCGGGTAGTATCACGCCCTCTCGCAAAACCATGGACTGTATTACAACTTGCTCATCAGCTGCTGTTTCTGCTAGTCACTTTCACGCGACTTCATCACACGCCAATTGTTTGTTTGTTAACAATCCTCACTTTCCTTTACCCGATTCATGTGCTCAGCAATCTGGCTGCGATTCCGGTTGCGCCGCAGACCAAGAGGTTCAACCCATGGCTCTCCTTCGTCCCCGATCCTCGTTCCGTCTGGCGTGCTTCAACGTTCGGACACTCATGCAGATTGGACAGCAAGCCGGTCTAGCGCGCACTCTAGATTCCCTAGACATTGATGTCTGCTGCCTTTCAGAAACCTGATTGCAAGATCCCAGCACTGTGCTTACACTGACATCCCCCACTGACCACGAAGCCAGATATCACCTACGTCTTTCTGGAGATCCAGAAGCAGCCTCAGCGGGTCTGGCTGGTGTAGGTATAGCACTAAGTGACAAGGCCGAGGCGGCACTACTGGACTGGTTCCCTATTAACAGCCGATTATGTGCAGTTCGGCTTCGGGGTTCGTGTAGAATCAACAGGCACCGCGAAGAGAGACACAACTTGTTTGTGATCTCTGTGTACGCTCCAACTGACTGCAGTGGCGACTCGGTCAAGGACGAATTCTATCGGGATCTACAACAACTCTTGACTAATGCTAAAAAGTCGGATGTCGTTATCCTTGCTGGGGATTTTAATGCACGGGTTGGCCGCCTGTTACCATACGAACGCCACCTTGGTGGTCATCACGCGCTCGATGAGAACCGCTCTGATAACGGAGAGAGACTTCTCACATTGTGCGAAGACAACCGTCTGTTTCTTTCGAGCACTAACTTCAGGCGTACGAAGAAGCGTTCCGCAACGTGGCGTCCCCCTTCTTCAACACAACCGTGGTCTCAAATTGATCACATTGCAATTAGCTTCAGATGGCGCGGCAGCGTACTAGACTGCAGGTCCTTTTGGTCCACATTCGTTGACTCAGATCATGCTCTGGTATGCGCGAAAATCTGTATGTGTTTTGGAGGATCCCGAAACACGAAGCACCGCAAGATTGATGTAAACAGATTAACTGATTCCTCTGTCCAGACGAGCTATCAGTCTTCATTGGCATATGCACTCAGTTGCAATCCACCTCAAGAAGTGGAACAACACTGGACTTGTATACGGAAGGCAATGACCATTTCCGGACAGTCATGCTGCGGCCTAACTAGACGCCCATTGAAGGCTTGGATCTCTGCTCGTTCTCTGGAGCTGTTCGAACGCCGCAAAGATATCCTGGCGGAATCAGATTGCAACGAGCGGCGCCGTTCTGCCAACCGGCTGCTCAAGCAAAGCCTACGCAAGGATCGCGAGACATGGTGGTCTGAACGTGCTTTAGAGATGGAGACCGCTGCCCTCTCTGGCAACACTCGCAGGCTTTTCCAACTCATTCGGTCCACTGGCCTCAGGAAGCCTGGTGTCAGTGAGGTCATTTGTGAGGTGGATGAGTCTCCGATCACCAACCAACAGAGGCGTATGGACCGTTGGGCCGAGCACTTTCACTCGCAGTTCAACTGGCCTCCACCATCCATCAGTACATGCAGTACACGTTGTTGTCCACCCTGGCTCGTCCCTCTGAATCCACCCAGCGAAGCGGAAGTCGGCCTTGAGATTCGACGCTTGAAGCGCTTCAAGGCTGCCGGCTTAGACGGACTTCCTCCGGAGCTATTCAAGTACGGTGGTGTGGCGATCATTAACCAGCTGACCGCGCTGTTCGCAAAAATTTGGCATGAAGAGAAAGTGCCTTCCTCTTGGGGAGAATCAGTCATTATCCCGATTTTCAAGAAAGGCGCTCGCACTTCATGTGCAAATCATCGCGGGATTAGTCTTATTTCGGTTGCCTCTAAGCTATTGGCATCCATTCTGCTTCGCAGGCTATCCCCAGTACGTGAATCATACTACCGTGAAGAACAAGCTGGTTTCCGTCCTGGCCGCGGATGCGTGGATCAAATCTTCACGCTCCGCCAGCTCCTCGAACATCGCCACATTTATCACAGGCCCACTGTCGTTGCATTTCTAGACATACGTGCCGCTTTTGACTCCGTTGATCGACCTGCTTTATGGCGTTGCTTACTAAAGAACGGGGTGCCAGAGAAATATACCGCCATCTTACGAGCACTTTACCTTCATACATCCGGCAGAGTGAGGGTCTATGGCAAGCTTTCCTCGCAATTCACTGTCAATAGCGGTGTGCGACAGGGCTGCCCTATGTCCCCATTCCTCTTCAACTTCGCAATCGAAGACGTTCTGTCGAATGCTCTAGAAGGTTTCCAACATTTTGGCCTAGAGCTTCTACCGGGTGAGCGCGCGACCGACTTAGATTATGCTGATGATATCGCCTTACTTGGTGACGATCCTCAGAGTATGCAACTCATTCTGGATCGTTTGGCGGTTGAAGCATCTAAGTATGGCATGAGCTTCGCCCCATCGAAGTGTAAAATACTGCTCAAAGATTGGCTTTCACCTGCTCCCGTACTCACTCTCGATGGTGCACAACTTGAACAGGTAGATAGTTTCGTCTACCTTGGGAGCTGTATTTCTGCTGATGGCACTATCAACAAAGAAGTTTCTCTTCGTATCGCTAAAGCTCGATCGGCATTTGTCAATTTGAGGCACTTGTGGCGTCGTCGCGACGTCTCATTCTCACTAAAGGGCCGAGTTTACAGTGCATCAGTTCGCTCAATATTGTTGTATGGGTGCGAGTCCTGGCCGCTTCGCGTGGAAGACATGCGTCGTCTTTCTGCGTTCGATAACGGTTGCTTAAGGAGGATCGCGCGTGTTTGGTGGCAACATCGAGTTAATAGTAATGACGTTCGACGTCACATCTTGGGGAATGCGAGTATTCCCTTCAACAAACTGGTTTTGTTGCGCCAGTTGAGATGGCTCGGTCACGTTCTACGCATGGCACCTGAGCGTCTACCGCGTCGCGCTCTATTCGCTCGTCAAGGACCTGGCTGGAGGCGACTGCGTGGTGGTCAGCCTTCCACTTGGCGGCAGCACATGAAATCGCTGACGTCGTGTCTAGCCGCTGTAGGATCCGTACGTCTTCCAGGATGGGGACCCAAAGATGAGGAGTGCCAATGGCTTAGCACTCTTGAAGATATGGCCCGCAACCGGAATCATTGGAAGAATTGTGCACAGTATTGTATTGATTCACATGTTTAATTCTACAAACATTAAAATGACAAAAAAAGAACAAAAGCGGCGTGTGAAAAACAAACTAAAAATGTTTTGTTCTGCTTTTTATCAAACCGTTCCATTCTTCCTGCGGCATATTAGTTGAAGCGTGTTGCTCACCTTCAACTAGCATGCCACGATGATTATGACGCTTTGAATCTTGTTTATCTCCTTATCTCCATGGTTTTAGACTGGCTCTTTGTCTAGCTAATAGACTGTTGAGAATACAATACAATACAATACATCATTCATGCTCTATACTCGAACACTACAGGCCTCGTCAGGGTCTACGGTGGCCTATCGGATAGCTTTCCCACCACAAGTGTCGTTCGTCAGGTTTGTCCGATTTCTCCAGTTTTGTTCACTTTCCTCTTGCATTCTATCATGGATTGTTCCCTTGCGGAATCTCACGATGTATGCGTTAAAGTGCTGCCTGGTGAAAGGGTAGTTGATCTAGATTATGCGGACGTTATCGTCTTGCTTTTCGACAATGTCGGGGCGGCCCAATCGACCCTGAATAGCGTCTCTGTAATGGTCCCAATATTTGGTATGCACTTCGCCCCTTCAAAGTGTTGCTGCAGGACCACCAACAGAATCGCTGTCTACGAACGATTGTTCTTTATAGACTGGGAGTTTATTTAGTTAAGCCTTTTTAGTTTGGTCCTTCCATTACGAGATCTCTTAATCTACACTTTTCTCTGGAAAACATTCCCAAGCTCTTTATATGTTCATCATACGGCTTTTCACGTTGGTCCTCAATCATTCTAGTCGCCAACTTCTGTACCTTCTCTATACAAATAGTATCCTTCCTGCGATATGGCGCCCACGCTTGTACACAGTATTCTAAGTGGAGTCATACCACCGCTTTATATAATAGGAGGAATACCTCCGATATAGTGTTACATAAGGTCCTCCTGAAGCGGAAGAGTCCTTGCCGCGCTTTGTTAGCAGCATGCTGACATTATGTGGAGGGTTTGAAGTTATTCTTAGTAATGTCACCTAAGTCCCGTGCTTTATCAACAGGCCGCAGTGTCAGGGGTCCAATAGAAGTCTGCACTGTAATCCCATCATTGCTGGAAATCGGCAGTTGGCACTTACTGGCGTTAAGGGGCAAATCGCATACGACAGACCACTCTGCTACAGAGATCCTTGGACAACGTGTCCTTATTACCCCTGCTAACCAGTTTCAGGTCATCGACAAAGATGTAACAGGGGTCCTCAAGAAGAGGTGCCAAGTCATTTATGAATATGAGGAATAACAGGGACCTAAAACAGAGCCCTGGGGAACTCCACTGTGAGCGGTGCCTATACTTGAGATGGCATCACCGACTCTAACGTGGAAGGTTCTTTCTAAAAGAAATGCTGATTTCCAAGTCAGCACTTGAGGGTGAATCCCAAGTCAGATCAGCTTCATTAATAGGAAACGGTGTTTTACCGAATCAAAGGCCTTGCTGAAGTTAAGATAACAAACCTCTACTGAAATCCCATTATCAAGACAACGTGTTACTTCATCCAATAAGCACAACAAATTGGTAAGACGACTTCTTTTTGACAAATCCGTGTTGTTCCACTTCTGTCAAGTTATGAGCAACCAAGTACTCACAAATTCGGCTTCTGTTAAGCTTCACCAAACATTTAGGCAACACGCTTGTGAGGCTGACATACCTATGGTTGACGGGTACAGATTTGGAACTTCACTTATGTATCACCACTACAGATGCCTCTTTTCAGTCTTGTGGTAATCTGCCTTCTCGAAGTGACGTGCTGAAGAGCTCCAAGACCTAGTGCTGGACTATGTCAGGGAGTGATTTAACAATCGCACGATGTACATTGTCCCGTCCCGCCGACTTGTTGGGGTCTAGGCTTACCAGCACACTAAAAACCTCTGACACTGTTATCGAAGTGACTGGCATTGTACTCCCGGTTTGACGATGTTGTTGTAAAGGGACTAGACGACCCTCATCGGCTGGCTTGCCTAACAACCTCCTCGTGGTGCCAGCTGGGTGGTTCGGGTTTTTCCCGTTCTAGCAAATGGTTCGGCGGCAGTGTTCCAGGACATGGTGGCTTTTCGCCTGGCAAGCGTTCTCCCTATAAAAAGCCACAAATATCCGTTTAACAACACTGTGACGTGCCGAATGTGACTCGCCATTAAATAAAGTCACTGCCCCTTGCCCCTTCCTGAGAGGCATTGTACTTCAAGGGTGTGTTGGGCCCCTGGTCCTTCACAGACCGAAAGGCGTATGAACCATCTGTTTTGTCACCGGCTCCCAACGGGTTGCGACGCCCTCACATCGCCCTACTGCCTTATAGATTAGATCCTTGGTCAAAGGCTCGGGGTAGGGCTCCCTAAGACAACCCTCTAGTTCGGCCTGGGCAACCGGGTAGTATCACGCCCACTGACGAATCATAGACCACACTGCTTACTACTGCTCCTGCTATGTCTATCTTCTATGCTAACTCAACCGCACAACCCCTACTCACAGATCACCCCATCTCCCCTCCTTCACCTTTATGTTCTCTTATGTCTTCTACGGTCACCGTCACAAACGACCCGCGTCTCACAACTGACGGAAGCAACAGTCAAACTCCCGGTTTTAAATCTCCTGCGATGGCAACCGCCTCTCACTCCACCGAAGCTCCAGCTCTTCTTCGACCTGGTTCTTCATTCATCCACGCAGCGTTTAATGTTCGAACTTTGATGCAGATCGGACGGCAAGCATGTCTGGTCCGTACTCTTGAAACGCTTTCGGTAGATATCTGTTGCCTTTCAGATACCAGATTACAAGACTCTAGCGCCGTCATCAGAATGGCCTCTCCGGTAAACCCTGACGCCAAATACCACTTGCGACTTTCCGGAAACCCAGAAGCTGCCGCCACTGGCCAAGCTGGTGTTGGGGTTGCACTGAGTGCCAAGGCTGAATCAGTTCTGCTTGACTGGATCCCAGTCAACGGTCGGCTATATACAGTCAGACTACGAGGCTCATGTAACGTAAACAAGCGTCGAGACGTTAAGCGTGCCTTGTTTGTCCTCTCCGCCTACTCCCCTACAGACTGCAGCCCGGATGCAGTTAATATAGCTTTTACCAGCAGCTACATGAACTTCTGCGTTCCTCCAAAAGCACTGATATAGTCATTCTTGCCGGGGACTTTAACGCACGGCTTGGCTGTCTTCCACCAAGTGAACACCACCTTCGGGGTAGTTTTGGTCTCGGTGGCAGTCAGTCAGACAATGGAGACAGACTGCTTGCTCTTTGCTCTGATCATCGCTTGTATCTTTCGAGCACTAGTTTTCGGCACTCGAGGAGACACTGCTACCTGGAGCCCCCCCTCACAAACGCGAGTGCTCCCAGCTTGACCACATAGCAGTCAGCTACAGATGGCGCGGAAGCGTAACGGACTGCCGATCGTACTGGTTAACTTATCTAGACTCTGATCACGCATTGATTCGTGCTAAGATTTGCATGCGTTTCGGAGGATCACCTAAGCGCGCTGTCTACCGACCGGACGTCGCAAATCTACAAAATCCTGCGATTTTAACCAGGTACCAAGCCTCACTGTCAACCTTGTTTGGCTCAACTATTGACGGTGATCTCGATTCGCAGTGGGCGCATATCAAAGATGCCTTAGTTTCTGCCAGTATCGACACTTGTAAAGTTACCTGTCACCCACCGAAGCATCGGAGTTCGCCGTCTCCTTATCGCTGATGAACAAACGCCGCTTGATCCCATCAGATTCCAGACCCAGTGACGAACGCCAATCCCTGGGTCGAGAGTTGCGCATGAGTCTGCAAATGGACCGCGGAGCTTGGTGCTATGAACGTGCTAGGGAGATGAAGCTTGCTAGTCTCTCTGGTAATACCAGAAAGCTTTTCCATCTCATTCGAGCCACCGAAGGTGTTCGGTCTGGTATAAGTGAAACAATATGCGAAGTGGATGGCACCTTAATCACCAATCTTCAACGACGGTTGGAGCGATGGGCCCACAGTTTTGTTGGCCCCCAGCTCCATCTTCTACCTCTGGCGCTCACGCTGGGGCCGAATGGTCTACCCCCACAGATCCTCCCTATTCCCAGGAAATCGAGCAGGAGCTCCGGCACCTGAAGCGCTATAAAGCTCCCGGCCCTAGTGGTCTTCCTCCAGCTCTATTTAAAGATGGTGGCGCTTCGCTGGTTCGAGAGCTCACCGCTTTGTTCTCGAAAATTTGGTCGAATGAGAAAGTTCCATCATCTTGGAGTGAATCGATAATCGTCCTCATCTTCAAAAATGGCTTGCGCACCATCTGCTCCAACTACAGAGGCATAAGCTTAGTCCCCGTCGTTTGCAAGCCGCTGGTGTTCATCATACTTCGCAGGCTATCCCCAACGCGCGAGTCGTTACAACGAGAAGAACAAGCTGGGTTTCGCCCTGATCGCGGCTGTATCGACCAAATCTTCACACTTCGCCAGATCCTCGAGCTCCGCAATGTGTATCAGAGGCAAACGACTGTTGTGTTCCTGGATATCCGGGCAGCCTTCGTTTCTGTCGATCCTACAGTACTGTGGCACTACCTACTGAGGAATGGCGTCCCCGAGAAGTTCGTCTCCATACTGCGCGCTCTATATAGTCTGACCTAGGGCAGGGTTAGGGCTTATGGCAAGCTATCGCCTACCTTTGTGGTCTCCAGTGGAGTTCGACAAGGATGCCCTATCTCTCCGTTCCTACTCAACTTTGCCATTGAGGATGTCTTGAAAAACGCTGTAGGTGATTCGTTGAACGCTGGCGTTGAGCTCCTCCCAGGTAGTCGAGTTGTTGATTTGGATTAGGCTGATGATATCGTCTTGCTGGGTGACGATCCACACGTCGTCCAACTTGCACTAAACCGCTTGGCGATTGAAGCATCAAAGTATGGTATGTACTTTTCGCCATCCAAATGCAAGGCTCTCTTCCAAGACTGGCAGGTGCCTCTGCCTGCACTCACTTTTGGTGGTGAGACACTAGAGGTTACAGAGAGCTTTGTCTACTTGGGAAGTTGCATCACTGCTGGCGGGGCTGTTAGAGACGAGATTTCGATGCGCATCTCGAAAGCACGCCTCGCTTTTTCTAGGCTGAGGCACTTGTGACGTCGCCACGACATTCGTCTCTCCATCAAAGGGCGGGTCTATTTTGCAACTGTTTGTGCTGTACTGTTGTACGGATGCAAGACCTGGCCCATTCGTAAAGATGACTTGCGCAGGCTATCCGTCTTCGAGCACCGCTGTCTGCGGTCCATTGCCCGTGTGTGGTGGCAGCACCACGTAAGCAATGTGAAAGTTGGACAGCGTGTCTTGGGACGTAGAAGTCACTCGCTCGAGGAGCTGGTCTCACTGCATCAACTGCGGTAGTTGGGACACGTATTTTGCATGCCTGCCCAGCGTTACCCGCGTCGTGCATTGTTTGCGGTTGCTGAACAGGGTTGGAGGAGACGGTCTGGTGGACAGCCTACAACATGGAGAAGCCGCGTGAAAAAGCTGACGAAACACTTGGCCTCGACCGGTTCTTGTCGACTGGTTGGGGTCCGAGAGATGCAGATACTTGCTGGCTGAGGGCCTTGGAAGCCATGGCTTAAGATCGATGTCAATGGCAGACGTGTGCATCCGTGTGTTGCGGTGTCGCTTCTTCTTCCCCTTAAAAAAACAAACTGAAAAAGATTTCAAAAACCGTGAGTGGTAAGTGGCTCTTTCCTTATTATTCACACTGTCTTCCTATTCAGCCATGATTTCGATGGCACAAAATCTGTACCACAGATTGTTTATTTTAAATATATACATGTATATATATATATATATATATATATATATATATATATATATATATATATATATATGAGCGAGGCCACTCGGGACCACTACCAAAGCGACGATGGGTCCTGCAGAGAACGTAGGCAGAACCGGCGCAGCGTTTGTAGCTACGCTGCATTCGATTTACTAACCGCGTGCTTGCATTCTAAGTCTATTTATTTCAGGTGGTGCGTTTGCAATTTTGTCTTAACGCTTTTCTTTCTCATATAAATGTCTACCTGTACTCTCTTCTATAAACTTGCACACGTCGCCTAAGGCAATTGTAGCTAATTTCGATAACATTTTCGTGTTCGTGGCATTTCCGTAAAATATACTTTCTGACCTCGTGAACTTATCTAGGATTCGTTTGTAAACAACTTATTTCATATGCTCATTAACTTAAGGTTTATGTCACCGTTTCCTTATGCATTAATCGAGTTATTTTCTTTGTATCTCTCTCTCAAGTGATTGGCTGTTGTTTGATATCCCCGGTGTGGCTGCGCTTGATGTGTATGTTAACAAGGTGCCTACCTGTCAATTACCCACCACCTCGTCCATACTTGCTTCAGGAGACAGTTTGTCGTTGCTGGACGGGACGGGGTGCACGGTCCTTGTGGCCGTGTTAGGATCAAAGTGTGGTTCCATGCACTCAGTGTGGAGCGGACTACGGTCCAGCCACCGCCTTGTGTGCGCTTGATTCCCAAAATACAGCGTGCTTGTGTTTGCTGTGAAGGAGTGTGGGCCGGCTCCGTTGATGAAACGTGGTTCCCATCCGCATGCCTCCCGGTCTTATTCCTTCGGGTTTACACTGGATATGGGGTGTGTGGTTTGAGCTGTGGGTGGTGCAGCGCAAGCTACCCATGGTCCCTCTGTAGGCGCAGGTGTCCTGTGGCTTGCCACAGTGACAGGCAAATCCGAAACTGGAGACCGCTAACCAAATATATATATATATATATATATATATATATATATATATATATATATATATAAATACATATGGTTGGCGGCATCCGGTTTCGGATTTGCCTGTCACTGTGGCAAGCCGCAGGACGCCTGCGCCTACAGAGGGACCATGGATGGCTTGCGCTGCACCACCCACAGTTCCAGCCACACACACCCCATATCCAGTGTAAACCCGAAGGAATAAGACCGGGAGGCATGCGGATGGGAGCCACGTTTCATCAACGGAGCCGGCCCACACTCCTTCACAGGCAAACACAAGCACACTGTATTTGGGGAATCAAGCGCACACAAGACGGTTACTGGACCGTAGTGCGCTCCACACTGACTGCATGGAACCACTCTTCGAGCCTGACACGGCCACAAGGACCGTGCACCCCGTCCCCTCCAGCAACGATCAACTGTCTCCTGGAGCCAGTATGAACGATGTAGTGGGTAATAGACAGGTAGGCACCTTGTCAACATACACATCAAGCGCAACCACACCAGGGATATCAAACAACAGCCATTCACTTTAAACGACAAACTGAAATAAAATAAATCCAATAATGCATACAGATACGGTGGCATAACTCTTCGCTAAATTACCATATGAAGTAATTTGGTTAGCAACAAATCCGTGATTAGTAAGAAATGTCCACAAGTTACTTAAATGCTACAAACGCAACAAAATTACCGAAGATAAGCGCAATTAGTGTAAGCACCGTGGCCAGTTAATAGAACATTATTCAGGGAGGCAGAACAAACCAAATGAAGCGGAATGAAATTTATCCAGCTTAAAGAGACCTAGTTTAAGTGTAAGTTGGTTTAGCCCAACTGCGGTGAAGAAGCATCAAGAATGCAACATCAGCCTCAGCATGGGGCATATATATATATATATATATATATATATATATATATATATATATATACACGCGATGCACTTTCGGAAAGACGCGTATCAGCTCCTCTGCCTTTCCAATAATCAGGTTCTCAACTCCATCAAAGATTTTTTAACTGAATGTACTTGTACTAGAATTTGGGCTTTGTTTTCGCATGCTGAGCTGATCGGAGCTCAAATCAGTACTTCGCTTTTCATTGCCGTTTGACTGCTACATTCCTGCATCTTTTGTAATGCAGCCAGTGTCTAAACTCTCTAAATGCCTGAAACTTCTAAGAATCGTTCCGCCGTTTAATCGCTGGATCTATTCGTCGGCGCCACGAACTCCGATTGGCACCATGTCTTTTCGGTCTCAACGGAGCAAATTCATCTAATAACTGGACAAGTCCATTTTTAATCAAGCTTCAACGATGCTCTAAGGTGGTCTGTTCTGGTTCAGGAAATCAGTCTATCTACAGGGCTCGGTCTGGTAACTGAGTGAGGTCAATGTGGCGTGATCGGAGTCCAAACAAGTTGACCAATGCGAACCGCAGCCTTGCGCGCTTCCGCGCCGTCTGTAGTTTTGCGCTATGTGGTCAAGCTGGGACCAATCTTGAGAAGGCGGGTGCCAAGTAGCAGTCTGCCTCTTCGAGTGTCGAAAACTGGTGTTCGAATGAAATAAGCGATGATCAGAGCCTAGAATCTGTAGTCTGTCTCCATTGTCTGATCGATTGCTACCAAAGCCAAAACTACCGCCTTCGCTTGGTGGCATGCGGCCGACTCGTGCATTTAAATCTCCGGCAAGAATGACAATGTCAGACATTTTAGCGGAACGCAGGTCATGTAGTTGTTGGTGAAAGCAATCCTTGACTGCATCGGGGCTGCAGTTTGTAGGAGCGTAGGCGGAGATGACAAAAAAAGCGCTTTTAACCTCGACGCTTACTTAAGTTACATGAACTTCGTAGTCTGACTGCACATAGCCGACTGTTGACTGGGATTCAGTCAAGCAGAGCGGGCTCAGCCTTGTCACTCAGAGCCACCCCAACACCAGCCTGGCTGGAAGGGGCAGCCTCTGTGTCATCGGAATGGCGCAAATGGTGTTTGACGTCAGGGTTAGCAAGAGAGGCCATTCTGATGATGGTAGTTGGGTCTTGCAATCCAATTTCTGAGTGGCAACAGATATCTACCGAGAGTGTCTCAAAAGTGCGGGTCAGGCATGTTTGCCGTCCGATCTGCATCAGAGTGCAAACATTGAACGCTGCGAGGCTGAATGTAGAACTGAGTCGAAAAAACTGGGGCTTCAGTGACGTGAAAGGGCTGTGGTCGCGGGGCATCGAACACTAAGAATTTGGCTCTGATTTCCGTCAGGTGCGACCAGTGGGCTGCTATTGTCGATGACCGGTGGGACATGAGTGTAGTTGCATAATGGGACTTCGGACGATCTGAGTGGAAATTCAGCAGTGGGAACAGTAGAGTAGGTAGACATAGCAAGAATGGAAGCAGTAGTATAGTCTTTTCATGATTCATCAGTGGGCGTGATACTACCCGGTTTCCCAGGCCGAAGTAGGGGTTATCTTAAGGGGCTCTACCCCGAGCCTTTGACCAAGGATCTAACCTACAACGCAGCAGTGCGATATGAGGGCGTCACAACCCGATGCGAGCTTTTGACCATACAAGTGGTTCATGCGCCCTTAGATCCTGCAATGCACCAGGGTCCTAACACACTGAAGTTACAATGCCACTCAGGGAGGGGCAAGAAGCAATGACTTCAGTTACTGGCGAGTCACATCCGGCACGTCACAGTGTTGTTAAGCGGACATATGAGGCTTTTTATGAGGAGAACGCTTGCCCAGGCGAAGACCCACCAAGTCCTGGTAGACGGCCGCTGAACCATTCGCTGGAGCAGAATAATCCAGAACCACCTAGCTGCTATCACGAGATTGTTCGGCCCTCTAGCCGAGAAGTATGCAACGATCCTTTGTGTTTGGAGGAGTACCTCCTAATGAATGGATCAGTGAACCCGCAAAGGATCAAAGTCCAGCCTTTTCCAGAAATCGAGCAGTATAACCACATTGGTTAATCAAAAGTATGTTCTTGCACAATCTAATACTATTATTAGTAGGTAAAGTAGAAAATATAACAGGAAAAAAATCAGGATAGTCGCCAAGAACAAATAAAGTTCGGTACTCTGCGTTATGCCTCATGTCTTGCAGTCATTAAACGGTTTCTACGAATTTGCCTTTTTGGTCGGCCAATCGGTGGCGGACAGATTTTCGTGAACAGCCAATCGGACCGGCCGGGGCGATCTTGATGACCACAACATTTTGAGTTTTATACAGCCATGTGTCTGATGGAGTGAGGGCTTACGGTAAGCTCTCTTCTTTTTTCCCCGTCACTAGCAGTGTGCGACTGAGATGCACCATGTCCCCACTTATCTTCAGCTTTGCGATTGAAGATGTCCCATTAAGCGCTCTGAAGTGTCTCCACCTTTTTCGCATAGAGCGTCTTCCAGGCAATTTCGACTGATTTGAACTATGCTGATGATATTGCCTTACTCATTGATGACCCATAGATTATGCAGGTCATTCTAAACCACTTGATGATCGAAGCTACTAAGTATGGCATGACATCCGCCCCATAGAAATGCAGTCTTACTCCAGGATTGCCATCCATTTGCCTCCGTGTTAGTTATTCAGAGCGCACAGCTTGAATAAATAGATAGCTTCATCTACCTTGGCAGTTGCGTTTCTTCTGATGGTATCATTGAAAGAGAGATTCCTCTCCGTATTGTCAAATCCCGATCAGCTTTCGCTGATCTAAGACATCTATGGTGTCGTCTTGACGTTTCACTTTTGTTAAAGGACAGGGACTATGTTGCCTGTGTTCACGCTTTACTGTTGTACGGAAGTGAGTCCAGGCCGATTCATGTAACTAACTTGCATCATCTCGGACTTTACCAACGATTGTCTGCGGTAGATAGCGTGTGTATGTTGGGAACACCATTTTTGCATCGACAAGATTAGACGTCGTGTCCTAGGTAATACGGACCTCTCTCGACAAGCTAATACGGATTCGCCAACTGAGAGGGTTAGTTTACGTCCTACGCATGTCGTGCGAATGTTTACGACGGCGGGGTCTATTCGCTCGCATAGAGCTGCATTAGAAAGAATTGCGCAGTAGTAGTCGGTCCCATGCGTCTTCCGGGCTGGGGAGTCAAACAAGAACACCGCTGATTGGCGATTCTTGAGGATGTGGCGCGGAATATGTTACCACGGAAGATCTGCTTTGCGTTTATGTATTGATTCTATTGATTAAAACTGCAATCATTAAACTTCCAAAAAGGACAAGACAGCGTGCGAAAAAGCATTAAACTAACTTTCCTTTGTATCTTTTCAACTTCGTGATCTTTGTACTTATTATGTACATTCATTTCATTGTTTTCCATGGCTTAATGCTTGGCGGGAGAGCCTATGGTGCGCTGAGGCTGGTGGTGGCTAGATGCTGACAGATGATCTACCCACTTGTGCTACTGTTGCGGTATTGGCTCATGTCCTGGACGCCTCGTGGCGACCGCTGGGTGGGAGTTGGGTCTCGCCATTCTCTCTGCTAAGATCCAGGACACCAATCCGCATGAGTCAGCGAACTGACCATGTGCTTGACCCGCTGCCTTTCGGGTGTACATTTAATCGAAGGCTTTGGCTGAAGACCCGAGTCGTTCTCCTGTCAGGTGTGGGCGCCATACCAGTATCCTAGTCCATCCTCTTCGGAGGTTAGAAAGTGGTCGATGGCTCACTTCCCGTAAAACCTAGCCATGTGATACAACAGGTCTACGCGATATAACCTCACAGCTCGATTGGGGTAGAGCACAAGCGCCACGCATGGTGTATGACGGTAGGAGGGCACCTCCGGGTGCACGATGGTTTGCTACGGCCAGCTTCAAGCCAGGCAGCCCCTGGTCAAATTGGTGCTAACCCGCCAAAACCCACCTGCGTCTGGTCGTGATCGTAAGTGTATCCCACTACGGTCGCAAAACACATAAATCGTTCCAGTACCTCAAAGGCAGCGTGTGACGGCCGTCAAGCAGATCCCAATCTGTTTCTGCAGTCACATTCCCAAGCTGGACTTGCTCCACACTGCCCTGTAGGCAAGGCTATTGAGCCAAAGGCTCCGGGTGGAGTCCCTCAAACAAACCTCCGAAGCACAACGACCACCTCGCTTGCGATTGCCCACCAATGTAATCGTATGCCTGCGCACAAAGCACTCAGCATCGGGTGCTGGAACGTGACACACTACTGGACCGGAACTCCAGCTAGCGCCCCGAGCGATGCACTGCATTCGTCGCGATGCAGCTGACGCGTTACCACACCGATAATGCGGCGCTCAGAGAAACTCGGCTCGCTGAGCAAGCTAAGTTGCATGAAGCGAGTGCTGGCTACATATACTACTGGGTGGGCAACGCCGCCTCAGCACCATATGATGAACATGGGGTCGGATTAGCAATATCCGATCACCTAAATGGCCAGCTCATGGGTGAACCAACAGGCATCAGCGCGCGACTGATGACTGTTCGCCTACGACTCGGAAGAGGTAAGTTCGCCACTTTTATAATCAAGAATGGTCCGACTATGTGTTATCCTGATGACACGCATGATCAATTCTACACTGTTATCCACCGTGATGTGATCTGTGTCGAGGAGCGACAAACCATTTCAGCTGGGTGATTTCGACGCTCGTGTTGGGCCTGATGCGTCGGTGTGGACAGATGTTATCGGTCCGCATGGTATTGGTTCAGCGAATGCGAACGATGACAGACTGCTCTCACTGTGTGCCACTCACGGCCTGCCCATCACGAACACTCGATTTGCAATGAGTGCGAGTGATATAGCAACTTGGACGTACCCACTGAGTGGTCACGCTCACCTGCTCGACTATGTCATCGTACGTCAGCGTGATATGCGTGAAGTGCGCATGACACGTGCACTGATCACAAATTGGTGCGGATCAAACTGTACATATATTTTC
>OX104064.1:5562801-5981449 GCA_944474145.2 Dicrocoelium dendriticum | reverse complement strand
GGTTTGTAGATCGTCAGCTTCTTGCCAACGGTAAGCTGATGGTTGTTCCACACTCGGTACTCAAGCTTCCTGAATGCCGCTGCTCCCTTCGATACGCGGATACGAAGCTCACTGTTTCTGCTGGTCACTCGACATCACACTCCAAAGGTAGCTGAAGCGGCAGGTGGTTTTCGATTCTTCAGTACCAGTGCTGTTTTGGGGCACCATTGTAGCTTCCACCTCCGGTGAAGGCTGAAAGAGACAGACAGTTTTGCTTGTGTTGATGGTGAGCCAGAATTTGGCCGCTGTCGAAGCCAGAGCACTATTCATATGCTGCAACTCATTCGCGCTGTGTGCAAACTCCGCAGTCGTCATCAAACAGCAACATACGGATAGTTGTCTCACAGACTAGAGTTCTTGCACCGAAACGACGGATGTTCAGCAACTCACCATCAATACGGTGCTCCGCACAAACTCCGTAAGCACAAGCGGCATCAAAAGCACGAGACATCATCGCATGAAGATAAATAGTGAACAGGGCAGGAGCTAAGAAACAGCCTTGCTTCACACCAGAGACAACTGCAAAGTCATCCGAGGTCTCTCCACACATCTGCACCCTCGCTCGCATACCACTGTGCAGACATTAAATTAAACTTACAAACTTACGCGAGCAACCAAACTTACCTAACACTAGCCACAATGCCTTGGTGAAATCAACGAACAACGAGTAAAACGATTGATGTCGTTCCCTACACTTCTCCTGAAAATGTCAAGCCACAAACACCATATCGATGGTGCTGCGACCCGAACGGAATCCACACTGCTCTTCCGCCACGTTAGCTTCCACAACCTCACTGACGACGCGGTTGAGCAGGATTCGGGCAATCACCTTGCCCACACAACTCAGCAAGTTGATGCCACGATAATTCGTGTGACATTGCTTGCTCCCTTTGCCCTTGTACAGTGAAAGCACAAGAGCATCCTTCAGCTCAGGAGGCACCTCATCCTCAATCCATACGCGTTGCACCAAGTGGTGCAGCGCAGTCAACAACGCGGGTCCGCCGTGTTTCAATACTTCAGGCAGAATCCCGTCGGCTGCGGCACATTTTCCGTTTCGCAGCTGAGCAAGTGCTCCCTGTGTCTCATCCAGTGTCGGCGTGTCCGCCAGACTCGTCTTCACATCGTGCTGCTTCAGGCAGTTAAATGTAGGCCAGTCGATCTTTGAACGGTTGTTCAAGAGACAGTCAAAGTGTTTCCGCCAGATCTGCATTATGTCTGCAGTCTGGGTGCAGGTAGCGCCTGAACTACCATCGATCAGCGTCCTTAACGGCTCTAATCTCGGACCATACACCGCCTTCAAGAAGTCAAAGAATTCCTTGTGTTGGCGGCGTTCGGCTTAGCATTTCATCTACTTCGCCCTCCGTCTTCCATACATTTTTTATGCGACGAAGCTTTTGGGTCAGTCGCCGTCGAGGTTTGCGAACCTGACTACTCTTCCCCAAATCACTGGGGTCTACCACACGTGCAGCAAATGCTGCATTCTTCTCCGACACCAATGCGCCAATCATGGTATTGTTCTAATCAAACCAATCAGGCAGCTTACAATTTGCGCTTCCGATGGTCTCCTCGGCGGCAGGTGTCACCTGGTCGCGAATGTGGTGCCACAGGTCGCCCACTGTGGCTATCCAGTCTACATTACACAGGCGTGCATCCATCGTCTTCTCCTGGTCAATACCTTTCGATACAGTACCGAGGGAGAGAATGTTAAATTTACGCCGATTCACGGCGGGAGTGCAATACATAGATTTACGAAAATATATGTACAGTTTGATCCGCACCAATTTGTGATCAGTGCACGTGTCATGCGCACTTCACGCATATCACGCTGACGTACGATGACATAGTCGAGCAGGTGAGCGTGACCACTCAGTGGGTACGTCCAAGTTGCTATATCACTCGCACTCATTGCAAATCGAGTGTTCGTGATGGGCAGGCCGTGAGTGGCACACAGTGAGAGCAGTCTGTCATCGTTCGCATTCGCTGAACCAATACCATGCGGACCGATAACATCTGTCCACACCGACGCATCAGGCCCAACACGAGCGTCGAAATCACCCAGCTGAAATGGTTTGTCGCTCCTCGACACAGATCACATCACGGTGGATAACAGTGTAGAATTGATCATGCGTGTCATCAGGATAACACATAGTCGGACCATTCTTGATTATAAAAGTGGCGAACTTACCTCTTCCGAGTCGTAGGCGAACAGTCATCAGTCGCGCGCTGATGCCTGTTGGTTCACCCATGAGCTGGCCATTTAGGTGATCGGATATTGCTAATCCGACCCCATGTTCATCACATGGTGCTGAGGCGGCGTTGCCCACCCAGTAGTATATGTAGCCAGCACTCGCTTCATGCAACTTAGCTTGCTCAGCGAGCCGAGTTTCTCTGAGCGCCGCATTATCGGTGTGGTAACGCGTCAGCTGCATCGCGACGAATGCAGTGCATCGCTCGGGGCGCTAGCTGGAGTTCCGGTCCAGTAGTGTGTCACGTTCCAGCACCCGATGCTGAGTGCTTTGTGCGCAGGCATACGATTACATTGGTGGGCAATCGCAAGCGAGGTGGTCGTTGTGCTTCGGAGGTTTGTTTGAGGGACTCCACCCGGAGCCTTTGGCTCAATAGCCTTGCCTACAGGGCAGTGTTGAGCAAGTCCAGCTTGGGAATGTGACTGCAGAAACAGATTGGGATCTGCTTGACGGCCGTCACACGCTGCCTTTGAGGTACTGGAACGATTTATGTGTTTTGCGACCGTAGTGGGATACACTTACGATCACGACCAGACGCAGGTGAGTTTTGGCGGGTTAGCACCAATTTGACCAGGGGCTGCCTGGCTTGAAGCTGGCCGTAGCAAACCATCGTGCACCCGGAGGTACCCTCCCACCGTCAAAGACAATGCGTGGCGCTCGTGCTCTACGCCGATCGAGCTGTGAATTTGTAACCGGTATTCCTGTTGTCTCACATGGCTAGGTTTTACGGGAAGTGAGCCATCGACCACTTCCTAACCTCTGAAGTAGATAGACTAGGTTACTGACAGGACGGCCACACCTGACAGGAGAAGGTCTCGGGTCCTCAGCCAAAGCCTTCGATTAAATTAACACCCGAAAGGTAGCGGGTCAAGCACATGGTCAGTTCACTGACTCATGCGGATTGGTGTCCTGGATCTTAGCAGAGAGAATGGCGAGACCCAACTCCCACCTAGCGGTCGCCACGAGGCGTCCAGGACATGAGCCAATGGCACAACAGTATCAGCAGTGGGTAGACCATCTGTCAGCATCTAGCCACCATGAGCTATAGCGAACCATAGGCTCTCCCCCGAAATGTTCAGAGCCCACTACTCAACCGATTTGCTAAAGCAGAGTGACGTCAACGTTTTGGTGAAGAAAGCCAAGGGGAAGTACCGCTTTTTCATGGGCCTCAGAAGGCTGAACGGAATCTCGCTGAGTCGATTCGTCCCGGTGCTTTCAGTCTCAGACAATTTTGGTAAACTGCAGAAGTCAAGGATATTTATGGTACTGGATCTAAGGTCTGGCTACTGGCAGTTGGCGATCAAACAAGAGGACCGATAGAAGACAGCGTTTACAGTCGGTGGCAAACAGTAACGGTTCCAAAGCATGCCGTTTGGATTACCTGGTGCCCCTTTTACCTTCCGGCTTTTTGATGCTGCGACTACTGGATGGATTAGAGAATGTGACCGTATACGGCGACATCGTTGTGTATAGTGAATCAGGGGCAGAACACTACCGTCATCTAGAAGCAACGCTGCAAAAAATTCAGCAGTCTGGATTACAGATAAATGAGCTGAACTCTCAAATCGGGAGGACGTCTGTGACACTGCTTGGTCACAAGGTGGGTCAGGGTGAACTCAAGCCGCTGTCGGAGAAACTATTGGCAGTTCGAGGCACAGTTCCGACCCCAAAGCGAAGTCTCTGGGCATTTTTCGGCCGCACTGGATATTACAGTAAATTTGTCAGGAATTTTAACATCTTGGTGTCACCTTTGTATGAGTTGTCAGGCGAAGGAAAGTAGTTCACTTAGACCGCAGAGGCATGGACACGATGCTACGCCTGTGCCGGTGATCCCATCAAATTGAAGAAGAAGTTGCTTGTTTCGTGTTAAGAGATGGTTCACACCGGGTGCACCAGGACATATGATTTGCTTAGACACCGAGCTTACCGGCCGAACATGAAGTAAGACGTCGATGCGTACGTGCTCTTGTGCCAGAGTGTGTGAAAGGAGACAATCAAGGGGCACTACAACCTATGTTGTCCATTCCAGTGTCCGAGCCCGTTGAACTGTGGTCAATCGACGTGATAGGGCCGTTCCCGTTAACCAGACGCAATCAGTACATAGTTTTGAGGACGGTGCACTTTACCCGATGTATTGAGGCCGCGGCGATTTCTGATCAACGCGATGGCACGATAACACATGCCATGATGAAACACGTGATTCCGAAAACCGTACTGACAGACCAGGGCCCATGCTTTGAGAGTGACGAATTTCGGCCGTTGCGAGAAACTGGGCATCAAGAAAATACTGACCACTCCCTACCATCCTCAGACAAACGGATTAACGGAGAAGTAATAGAACGATTAAAGAATGGTTGGCGTCGAAAGGGGATTAGAAAGAAGCCTTACCACTACTGTTGCTAGCGCATTGAGCGTCCAAGCAAACAAGCACCAAGGGATTCTCATTCCAATTAGTGTACGGCCGCTGACCACGACTACCGGTAGATCTGGAGGTAGGTGTTTGGCCGACTTGCTAGGTACCACCAACGGAACGACAGAAAGTTAGCCAACCGAAATCTGAACTCAACTCAGAACCGGAGGATGGAATATATATATATATATATATATATATATATATATATATATATATATATATATATATATATATATATATATATATGGTTGGCGGCATCCGGTTTCGGATTTGCCTGTCACTGTGGCAAGCCACAGGACGCCTGCGCCTACAGAGGGACCATGGATGGCTTGCGCTGCACCACCCACAGCTCCAACCACACACCCCATATCCAGTGTAAACCCGAAGGAATAAGACCGGGAGGCATGCGGATGGGAACCACGTTTCATCAACGGAGCCGGCCCACACTCCTTCACAGGCAAACACAAGCACACTGTATTTGGGGAATCAAGCGCACACAAGGCGGTGGCTGGACCGTAGTTCGCTCCATACTGAGTGCATGGAACCACTCTTCGAGCCTAACACGGCCACAAGGACCGTGCACCCCGTCCCCTCCAGCAACGACCAACTGTCTCCTGGAGCCAGTATGAACGATGTAGTGGGTAATAGACAGGTAGGCACCTTGTCAACATGCACATCAAGCGAAGCCACACCAAGGATATCAAACAGCAGCCAAACACTTGAGAGAGAGAGAGAGAAATAAAAAAAGAAAGAGAAAAACTCGATTAATGCATAAGGAAACGGTGACATAAACCTTAATTAAATAGCATACGTAATAGGTTGTTTACAAACAAATCCTAGCTAAGTGCACGAGGTCAGGAAGTATAGTTCACGGAATGCCACGAACACAAAAATGTTATGGAAATCGAATACAATTGGCTGAAGTGATGTGCGCAAGTTAATGGAATAGAGTACAGGGAGATATTTATATGAGAAAGAAAAGCATTAAGGTAAAAACTGTAAACCCACCACCTGAAATAAAGAGACTTAGCATGCAAGCACTCGGTTAGTAAATCGAATTCAACGTGCCTACAAACGCTGCGCCGGCTCGTCGTAATTCTCTGCAGGACCCGTCGTCGCTTCTGTAGTGGCCCCAAATGACACAGCGCATGGCCCACTAGACATTTATATGAGAAAGAAAGGCATTAGGAGGGAACCGAAAACCCACCACCTGAAATAAAGAGACAGCATGCAAGCACGCGGTTAGCAAATCGAATTCAGCGTGACTACAAACGCTGCGCCAGTGCTGCCTACGTTCACTGCGGGACCCGTCGTCGCTTCGGCAGTGGTCCCGAGTGACCTCTCTCATGGCTCACTAGGCCTGCCTGACTAAGGCACTCGCGACCGCATGTTCTACAGCACAATGCGCTCGATGTCGATGGAGTACAATTCATCGGTGCTTGCCGCTTCCGCACTTGCCGCTTCTTCTCTGCATGCATGAGGGCTTTCTCCCGCACCTCAGCAACTGCCTTCGTGATTAGATCGCGCCATGCACCACGATCAACCGCCTTCGATTCCCATGATCTGCAATCAAGATTAGAACGTGTGAGGCCCACTTTAATCATGTCCTGGTAACGTAACTTGGGTTTCCCCACGTGCCGCTTCCCTATACTCAGCTGACCGTATAAACGTTGTTTCGGTATTCGCGTCGAATCCATGCGGCTCACATGACCGAGCCATCTCAGATGTCGCAGTAAAAGTATGCCGTCCACTGCATACATCCCACTTCGGCGCAACATTTCCGTGTCTGTAACTCTGGCGCCCCAGCCGATCCGCAAAATTCGTCGCAGACACTGCTGATGGAACCGCTCGAGATATCGCACATCCCGCCGGTACATCGTCCACGTTTCACTGCCGTATAGAAGAACGGACAGTACCATGGATTTGTACACCATCAGCTTCGTGCCAATGCTAAGCTGATGGTTGTTCCACACTCGGTACTCAAGCTTCCCGAATGCCGCTGCCGCCTTCGACACGCGATTACGCAACTCAACGTGTAGCTGCTGATCAGTCGACATCACACTCCCAAGGTAGCAGAAGCGGGAGGTGGTTTCCAATACTTTAGCACCAATGCTGATTTGCGGCAATATTGAAGATTGCACCTCCGGTGAAGGCTGAAAGAGACAGACAGTTTTGCTTGTGTTGATGGTGAGCCCGAATTTGGCCGCTGTCGAAGCCAGAGCACTAGTCATGTGCTGCAACTCATCCGCGCTGTGTGGAAACAACGCACAGTCGTCAGCAAACAGCAACATACGGATAGTTGTCTCACAGACTAGAGTTCTCGCACCGAAACGACGGATGTTCAGCAACCCACCATCAATACGGTGCTCCACACGAACACCGTAAGCACAAGCCGCATCAAAAGCACAAGACAACATTGCATGAAGATAGATATTAAACAGGGCAGGAGCTAAGACACAGCCTTGATTCACACCAGAGACAACTGTAAAGTCATCAGAGATCTCTCCACACATCTGCACCCTCGCTCGCATACCACTGTGCAGACATTCAATTAAACTTACAAACTTACGCGGGCAACCAAACTTACCCAACACCAGCCACAGTGCCTCGCGGTTCACCGTATCAAACGCCTTGGTGAAATCAACAAAAAGCGAGTACAAAGGCTGGTGTCGTTCTCTGCACTTCTCATGCAACTGACGAGCCGCAAACACCATATCTATAGTGCTGCGACCCGAACGGAATCCACATTCTTCTTCCGCCACGTTTGGTTCGACAATCTGACTCACGAGGCGATTGAGCAGGATTCGGGCAATCACCTTGCCCACACAACTCAGCAAGTTGATGCCACGATAATTCGTGCAACATTGCTTGCTCCCTTTGCCCTTGTACAGTGGTAGCACAAGAGCATCCTTCAGCTCAGGAGGCACTTCCTCCTCAATCCACACGCGTTGCACCAAGTGGTGCAGCGCAGTCAACAACGCGGGTCCGCCGTGTTTCAATACTTCAGGCAGAATCCCGTCGGCTGCGGCACATTTTCCGTTTCGCAGCTGAGCAAGTGCCCTCTGCGTCTCATCTAGTCTCGGCGTATCCGCCAGATCCGCCTTCACATCGTGCTGCTTCAGGCAGTTAAATGTAGGCCAGTCGATCTCTGAACGGTTGTTCAAGAGACAATCAAAGTGTTTCCGCCAGGCCTGCATTATGTCTGCAGTCTGGGTGCAGGTAGCGCCTGAACTACCATCGATCAGTGTCCTCAGCGGCTCCAATCTCGGTCCATACACCGCCTTCAAGGAGTCAAAGAATTCTTGTGTTGGCGGCGTTCGGCGTAGCATTCCATCTGCTTCGCCTTCTCCGTCCACCATGCATTTTTTATGCGACGGAGCTCTCGGGTCAGTCGCTCGTCGAAGTTTGCGAAACTGACTCTTCTTCCCCAAGTCACTGGGGTCTGCAACATGTGCAGCAAATGCTGCATTCTTCTCTGACACCAATGCGTCAATCGTCACATTGTTGTCATCAAACCAATCAGGCCGTTTACAGTTTGCGCGCCCGATGATCTCCTCGGCAGCAGCTGTCACCTGGTCGCGAATGTGGTGCCACAGGTCGCCCACTGTGGCTATACAGTCCACATCACCACACAGACGTGCAGCCATCGCCTTCTCCAGCTCAGTACGTTTCGCCACAGTACCGAGGGAGAGAATGTTAAATTTACGCCGATTCACGGCGGGAGTGCAATACATCGATTTACGAAAATATATGTACAGTTTGGTCCGAACCAATTTGTGATCAGTGCCACACTCAGCTCCACGCAGTACACGTGTCATGCGCACTTCACGCATATCACGCTGACGTACGATGACATAGTCGAGCAGGTGAGCGTGACCACTCCGTGGGTGCGTCCAAGTTGCTATATCACTCGCACTCAGTGCAAACCGAGTGTTCGTGATCGTCAGGCCGTGAGTGGCACACAGTGAGAGCAGCCTGTCACCGTTCGCATTCGCTGAACCAATGCCATGCGCACCGATAACATCTGTCCACGCTGATGCATCACGCCCAACGCGCGCGTTGAAATCACCCAGCAGAAATAGTCGGTCGCTCCTCGGCACAGACCGTATCACGGAGGATAGCTCAGTGTAGAACTGATCACGCGTGTCATCAGGATAACACATGGTCGGACCGTACGTGCTTATAAAAGTAGCAAACTTACCTCTTCCGAGTCGCAGGCGAACAGTCATCAGCCGCGCGCTGATGCCTGTTGGTTCACCCACCAGCTGGCCATTTAGGTGATCGGATATTGCAAATCCGACCCCATGTTCACGTGATGCTGAGGCGGCGTTTCCCACCCAGTAGAATGTCTAGCCAGCACCTGCTTCATGTAACTTACCTTGCTCAGCGAGCCGAGTTTCACTGAGCGCCGCAATATCGATGTGGTAGCGCGCCAGCTCCATTGCGACCAGTGCAGAGCTTCGCTCGGGGCGCTCGCTCGAGTTCCGGTCCAGTAGTGTGCGCACGTTCAGGTACCTGGTGCTGAGTGCTTTGCGCGCAGGCATACGATTGCATTGGTGGGCAATCGCACGCGAGGTGGTCGTTGTCCTTTGGATTTTTGTTTGAGGGACTCCACCCGGAGCCTTTGGCTCAATAGCCTGACCCACAATGCAGTGGGTGGCTTGGAGGTTTGCTTGAGGGACTCCGCCCGGAGCCTTTGGCTCAATAGCCTGACCCACAAGGCAGTAGGTGGTTTGGAGGTTTGCTTGAGGGACTCCGCCCGGAGCCTTTGGCTCAATATCCTGACCCACAAGGCAGTGGAGAGCAGATCCAGCTCGGAAATGTGATTGCAGAGACAGATTGGGATCTGCTTGACGGCCGTCACACGCAGCCTTTGAGGTTCTGGAACAGTTATCGTATGTTTTGCGACCGTAATTGGATACGCACCTGCGACCACGGCCAGATGCAGGTGGGTTTTTGGCGGGTTTGCACCAATTTGACCAGGGGCTGCCTGGCTTGAGGCAGGCAGTAGCAAACCATTGAACACCCGGAGGTGTCCTCCCACCGCCAGAGACAATGCGTGGCGCTCGTGCTCTACGCCAATCGAGCATTGAGAATATAACCCGTAACCTGTTGTCTCCCATGACTAGGTTTTACGGGAAGTGGGCCATCGACCACTTCCTAACCTCCGGAGAGGATGGACTAGGATACTGCCAGGGCGCCCAATGCTGACAGGAGAACGACTCGGGTCCTCAGCCAAAGCCTTCGATTAAATGAACACCCGAAAGGCAGCGGGTCTAGCACATGGTCAGTTAGCTGACTCATGCGGATTGGTGTCCTGGATCTTAGCAGGGAGAAGGGCGAAACCTAACTCCCACCCAGCGGTCGCCACGTGGAGGCGCCCAGGACATGAGACTATGGCGCAACAGTATCAGCAGTGGGTAGACCATCTGTCAAGGTCTAGCCACCACCAGCCTCAGCGAACCATACACACACACACACATATATATATATATATGTATGTATATATATAAACCAACTTACACTTAAACTAGGTCCTTTTAAGCTGGATAAATTTCATTCCGCTTTATTTGGTTTGTTCTGCCTCCCTGAATAATGTTCTATTAACTGGCCACGTTGCTTACACTAACTGCGCTTATCTTCGGTAATATTGTTACGTTTGTAGCATTTTAAGTAACTTGTGGACATGTCTTACTTATCACGGATTTGTTACTAACCAAATTACTTCATATGGTAATTTAGCGAAGAGTTATGCCACCGTATCTGTATGCATTATTGGATTTATTTTATTTCAGCTTGTCGTTTAAAGTGAATGGCTGTTGTTTGATATCGCTGGTATGGTTGCGCTTGATGTGTATGTTGACAAGGTGCCTACCTGTCTATTACCCACTACATCGTTCATACTGGCTCCAGGAGACAGTTGGTCGTTGCTGGAGGGGACGGGGTGCACGGTTCTTGTGGCCGTGCTAGGCTCAAAGAGCGGTTCCATGCACTCAGTGTGGAGCGGACTACGGTCCAGCCACCGCCTTGTGTGCGGTTGATTCCTCAAATACAGCGTGCTTGTGTTTGCCTGTGAAGGAGTGTGGGCCGGCTCCGTTGATGAAACGTGGTTCCCATCCGCATGCCTCCCGGTCTTATTCCTTCGGGTTTACACTGGATATGGGGTGTGTGGTTGGAGCTGTGGGTGGTGCAGCGCAAGCCATCCATGGTCCCTCTGTAGGCGCAGGCGTCCTGTGGCTTGCTACAGTGACAGGCAAATCCGAAACCGGATGCCGCCAACCATATATATATATATATATATATATATATATGTATATATATATATATATATATATATATATATCTTTCCAGAGGCATTGTTGTCTGGCGCGGATGCAGCAAATGCTGCATACTTCTCAGATTCCAATGCGGCAATCGTCACATTGCTCTCATCCGACCGATCAGATCGCTTACAGTTTGCGCGCCTGATTGTCCCCTCGGCAGCGGCTCTCACCTGGTCGCAATTGTGGTGCCCTGCTTTTATCGGCTCTACTTATAACCACCTGCTTTGTCCCCTGCTTCCATCCGACTGTCTCCGTGACATTGTTGAATTTTTCCATAAACTTCTCTTCGTCTCCTTCCTCAAATCGCTCATTCTAAGGAATATTCCTATTTGTCACGGCACCCAATGTTGAGAACGCAATGTGGTGCAGACGGGTAGTGTATTAGAGTACTCTTGTCTAGATATCATAATACTCCGAGCATAGAAACCCTGGTCTATTTGCGCACTTTTTCTTGGTACCTTTCTGACTCTCCGTTCTGCTGCATCCTTTTTATTCACAGCATATCAGTGGAGATGGATTTTTATGCACCACGAGTCCTTCTTCCGGTGGATTTGTGCACCACGTTTTCGCGGCAATCCATGATTTCTCTGATTTGCTCGCGCCTGGTACTTTCTACTACTACATACTACGCATTGGTACTGCATCACAGTCCGGTTCTCGTTTGTTTGAGACTCGTTGAGGTTGCTTATTATCTTTGCAGCGAGACGTGTGGTAATTGATGGTCATTTTGTATACCATTGATGTCTTTCGATTTCCACGGTCATGCTTGACTGGTGACATTGAAAAACATCTCTCTCAACTGGCGACAGTGGTATGCTTGGTTGAACTCTGTCTGAATTTTATTTACTATGTAGTCATCCCTAGTGTAAAGTCGCATATGACATGAAGCTGCAGAAATCAGAAGGCATCTGTCCAGTCCACACCGTCTTTCTACGGCAGTCTGTTACTTTGGCCACACTACATTCGTGAGGCTGGGACACCTGATAGTTAATGCCTGCGCAAAGCTGTTTCATTGTTAAATCGCAGTCGTCACCCTTAATTTGCGTCTTTCTATTGTCACACCGCTCTTCCGCTGCTGCTGATGCTACTACTGTTGAAGAAGATCCCGTTTGACTGGATCAAAATCAAGAAAGCTGCAACTTTTACTGCGTGACATTGGCGTCATCGTGTACAGTTGCTGCTCAGCGATGTGTATATCAGTCGTATGGTAGCGTCACCCTGAAGTTGACTTTGCGTTTATCCCACTTTTGCATCGCGGTTTGGCTACAGCGACCTACACTTTGACTTGTTCTACCATTCGCAAGATCTGACTGATGCACTTTTATTATAAATTCTGATGTTAACCATCCGCATATCCCCTTTTTATTTCGCGCTAGTTGATATACCCTGAAGTACACTTACACTCCCCAAGGTTACCCTTACATGAGATCAGACGTAATACACCTAGTTTGTTGTGCTCTGCCGCACATTTACTCTCCTGTTTCCTTCATATTCTGTGATTGCTGTTTGATATCCCCGCTGTGATTGTGCTTGCTTTCAATGTTGACAAGGTGCCTACCTGTCTGCTACCCACCACCTCTGTTATGCTGGCTCTAGGGAATAGATGGTCGTTGTTTGGTGAGATGGGATGCATCGTCCTCGTGACTGTGCTAGGCTTACAAAGTGGTTTCATCCCGTGTGAAACGGTCTACGGTCTAGCCACCGCCTTCGGTGCATCTGGCACGCTTTAATTTCCAATTAGACACATAGAAATGCTACGGTGATGTAGGTTAAGGAAAATGAGCCGGCTCCGTTGATGAAACATAACTCGCATCCACATTCCTCCCGGTCCGATTCCTTCGAGTTTACACTGGAAATGGGGTGTGTGAGTGGTACAACGCAAGCCACCCGTGGTCCCTCTGTAGGCGCGGACGTCCTGTGGCTATTCCTGTAGCGGCCACAGTGACAAACAAATCCGGAATCCGATGCCGCCAACCATATATGATAGCTGCATATGTTACCTTTCGCTGATTCAGCTTTGCTAACTAATTCGGTTGTCCCTGGAAGGTCGAATTTTCCGACAGCTTGTTTCCTTGTCATCACGCTGGTTGGGGGGTTTTCCGCCTCTAGCTAACGTGTTTAATAGCTTGTCGCGCTTATGATCTGAGTCGTTTACACGGCTCATTGCGATTAAGCTAGCACCCATGATAACCCCACTGATTGCTACTTGGTGTTTTGATTTTGTATTTCACACTGTCTTCTGGTTAGGTCCCTTTTTGTCACAACTGAAGCGGAATAGAGCACCGCAAGCAACATCATCTCTGTTGACCTGGATGAACTGAATCTCATTCTACTTGTTCTCTTCCTCATTCCGTCTATGCTCTTACCTTATCTGCATAGCAGCGGAGTGTTAGCAAATGATCGCTGATGTTTTATCGTTATTTTTGCATAACTGATTTCTGAATTTTTACGGATCGGGCAACTTCACATTGTCTGTGGTTGTAACGTATTGTGGGTCTGTCGGTTACCGTTCACTCGACACTGCGTGCCCCGCTACCTTTCTTCAGCTGTTTTTATTTATGACCTGTTTACATCAACAACGCTCCATTTTCTTCTTACCCCTGTTGTTACATCACTACATACGCTCGTTCGCAGCGAAATATCACGCCCCTATTTAGATTAGTTGTCTCGGACATTCTTCATTCAACACCTGTAACTTGAATGTTTTCATCTCAGACCTTTCCGCTTGTTGTTTTTTTTCTTTAGAGGCTTGTGAAACCTCCCGTCCCATCGTACTTAAAGCGCCAACTCCATGGTGCCATTTTGATACGAGCTAAACCAACTCCAACAGATCCGGTGCGCCACTCTGAAATCCTGGGTAGTGATTCCAACGTTAGCGGCCCTTCAAACGCGAAAATTGCTAAGGTGTCTGAAACATCTATCGCAGAGGACGCAGACAATCCACTTCCAGGGATCACTTACTCCGATCACAGTGATAGCGAGTGAAATCGCCCCTGTATAATACTATTGTATATAGCAATACACTTTCTTTACTTAACCCTGCTCTTTCGGCACTTCTATCGTGTTACCATAGCGAACGGGGGTTAAGTATTTTTGTTCTGCCTCTCTTCCTCAATGTTTCTAGCCTACATTTATTATCCGGACAAATGTTATCTATTTTTTTCACTCACCTTCGTCAACTTTGTACTTCATCGGCCCTTCGCTCATTTCCACTATCTGATAATCGAGGTTGTTTAATAGCACTAATGGTTGTTGTTGTCGTCATCGTTGTTGTACTCATCATTCTCGTTATACACGTTAACTATAGGTGGGAAACATCTCGGATATGGTGTCGCAATACGTAAGAAAAGAAGAAAAATCCTGCAGCCGAGATACGCTAGCTGAGCCACCAATAACGGATGGTCATCGTTCCGGAAAGTCACCAGCCGGTATTGTGCAGCAACAAAATTCGGCACAATTTATAGAATGCTGGGAAATGAAATCGTAATTGGAGAGACAGGCTAAGCGGAATGGGGAGGGACAAATAAACTCAGAATACCAACGTCACCGAGGTCGGCTCCTAACCATGTCAGCAAGTTTCTCCAATCAAACGTGTTCGTCATCTTAGTAGTGGTTGCTGTTGATCTACTAATTGGTGTATTTCCCATCATGCGAAGAGTTGGGTCCGTTGTTAGCACTAGTCATATTTGTACCGGTGGTCCCGTATTGCATACATGTCTGTGTCTGTATGTGTTACCGCCACTGTAGCTAGCTCGTAGGACTATTTCGAGGACCACTGCAGCTTGTTTACCTTGTGAGTATTCCTGCTTCATGCATCATCTAGTGATTCCTCCCTGTGTCATTATGATCAGATCGGGGTAACTTTCTAACCTATCACGAAATGCTGATAGCTTACACCACACAGGACAGCATAATGGATTGAAAAGATAACATCTACCTTGGTATTATCAAAGTGTACTCCTTATTTTGAAGGTATCGAGTCCATCTGTGCTACAATTCTGGTGTTGACACATGGGAATAGGTTTTACGGTAACTAAAGCGGATCGAGTTGGTGGCATCTTTTCCGACATTTCTTGGCGGGATTTTTACCGAATCGGCTTTCAGCAACTGAACTTTGTGGGCTTACTACAGTTATTCTGCTAACTTTCCCATACTACAAGCAATTATGTCGTAAAAGTGATTGTGACTAGTAAAGATCTCAAAACCTTCGACTCTTACTATAATTGTATGGATATTCCGGGATGTCGTCGATTGTTTAACCTACTGAGAGAAGATGAGGTTACAGAAATGCCCCCTTCCGAGATCATGAGTAAACAGCTGTACATAAATGCGCCTATGGTTTAGTGGGATAGATCCTTTGCGTATTGAAGAACCACGGAACATGATTCTACTTTTTTCACTGAGAACATTATCCACCTGTCACATCATGTGTTTTGGATTGAAAGTCATCTTAAATGAGCAATATTTCGTTTTGAGCTTCAACCCATCGGAGCTTGTCCAAATTTTTATCTCATCGGCTACTAAAATGTCATCTCATTTCTACTAACCATACTGATATCGTTAACGAAATGCGCGTACAGCAAGTTACATCTGGGTGACTACCCCAGGCTGATGCCGTTACTACACATGCCGGTAAGCTTACCGTATCGGATTTGAACTAGACGGAATACCCTCTTTCGTTCGGGCGTCGTGTGGTCAAATATTGGAACAATTTCCCAGAGACTGATTGAGGCAAAATCGGTGCCATAATTCCTAGGTGTCCATTTTGTGCATCGCACCTGCATAGAACTTTGTACGACTCTGAACCACGTTGACGGTGCGCGGTAGTACATGACATTATTTCGCTTGTGTGCCGGTAAAGCAACACAGATTTATATCCTCCAGCAGTATTCAGTAACGGACCGAGTACTATTTCTTGGATAACATCACTAGCAACTCGACGTGGGAACCAATGATTTACAGCTTAAGTGGCTACTTGCGAGCAGTCACTTAACCATGACGACAGACAACCTAATAGTGTGCCCTGGATTCCAAAGGAGCCACCATTTTTCGCTTCCGTTTGTGAGGCCTTTTATTTTCCCAGAAACAAATTTGCTTGCACATCCGGAATCAATAAACAATGTAATGTACTTTAAGTAATTCGGTTCGCAGGTAGTGAAAAATTGTTTTCTTTGTAACTCACTGTGGCTCAGCTATAAGCTCTGACAAGGTGATGAATCCCATCACACTCTAATCACTAACTCCGTCGAATAATTAGGTGAAAATTGAGGACATTAGCTAGTACCTGTTAAATTTGATGATAGAAATACCCTACAGCAGTGAATACATTGTCAGAAAGAGAAATGTATCCCAGTCGAAAGATCGGCTTAACTGTTTCAGTTTATTTTATGGGTCGCATAGTGACACTCCACCAATTACCCAGCTGCCAGCTTTTTAATATATGTTGCTACAGGACTGACATAGCCCTGATAAACTCCCCCGGAGTTCACCGGCGTCATTAACCTATTCGACCCGATAAACGCGGTCGCTATGTAGATACCTAAACTGCGCAGTTCGGAGTGGATCTGTCCGCACGGCAACTAACTCCAGGGGTCCACTCATCTGCGCAGCTCACAACTGTGTTGTCCTCAGGGAACACGCGACCAACGTATCCCGCACAGTTCCCACGGAACTCGTCCCAGCGTCACCAATGTATCTACTGGGCTCTCTTCCAGTCATCACGGCCTCATGAGTTGTGTTCATGCCGCCTTAGCCACCGAACACACGCAGCAACTGTAATGTGCCTATCGTCTCAACCGCATCGCACTCACCCTATCTCTGCTCGGAGATAGGACCACCACATGGCAACTCACGTACCAACAAACGTACGCCGTCTCTTCCAGTTTATGCAATTACTACTGTTTTGATGAACTATAAATATGTAGGAGTAGAAAGCATGGTTGCCTTGGTTGAATCAGTAAAGCACTTTAACTATTGGCTAGTCTTCTTCAAGCCTCAGTATAGTTCTTCTGCACATACGCGTTTCATCAGTTGCGAGTTCACGTCTGCCTGCTAGTCCATAATCTTTTCCAATTCGAATCTTCCAGGCTATTCTATGAGTTGGAACCAACAAGTGAGAGGGCTCGCCCGTTCCGATTAGGACAGTCGAAACTAACTGAGACGTATATATGTTTGGTGGCATCCCCTTCCGGATTTGCCTGTCACTGGGGCCTCCACGGGGATGGCTACAGGTCGCCTGCGGCTACGGGGGGACCATGGGTTGCTTGCGCTGCACCACCCACAGCTCCATCCACACACCCCACATCCAGTGTAAACTGGTTTCATCACGTTTCATCAAAGTAGCCGGCCCACACCCCTTCAACAAGCAGTGCAGAAGCATTCATGCCCAATTGGGAAATGATTCGCACCAGACGCACACAAGGCTGTAGCTCGGCCGTAGTTCTCTCCACACTAGATGGAACCACTCTGTGATCCTAGCAAGGCCACGAGGACCGTGCACCCCGTCCCCTCCAGCAATGGCCAGCTGTCTCCTAGAGCCAGCAATTGAGGCGCACTATAGGCACCGTGTCAACAGTCACCTAAATCACAGCCAGACTAGTGATGTCGAGCAACAGCCAATCAATTGAAATGATAATATTAAATAAAATAACACGGATAAATCATACGGATATGCCGACATAATTCTTGGCTAAATTGTCATATGAAATAAATGGGTTGTCAACATATTCGCGATAATTTTAAGATGTCAGAACAAGAGATCGAAAAACATATTCAGCAAACGATAAAAATAAACGGATTTAATCACCTTTCGTTTAAACGACCGGTGTAATGTAATAGAAGAGTAATCAGGTAGATATTAAGATAAAGTAACAAAATAAGCCTTAAGATAATATAGCGAACCAAGCACCTGAAATAAAGAAACAGCACGCGGTTAGTAATTCGACTGGAAGTGCATGCAGCGTACTTGTCAACGCAGCGCCGGTTCTGCTTACGTTTTCAGTAATTTTGTTGCTGGTCTCGAATGGTCTTGCTCGTGGCTCACTAGACCGGCCTGACTCAGACGCTCAAGGCCGCATGTGCTACATCACCCTGTGCTCGATGTCGATAAAGTTCACTCCATCTTCTCCGCGTACACGAGGACTTTCTCCTGCACCTTGGCAACTGCCTTCGTGATCAGATCGCACCATGCTCGCCTATCAACCGCCTTGTATTCTCAACACCTGAAATCAATATTAGAATGTGTCAGGCTCACCTTGATCATGTCCTGGTAACGAAGAATCAGTTTCTTTACATCCTGCATCCACACACTAAGCTGACCGTATAAGAGATGCTTCGGTATCCGTGTCGATTCCATACGGCACACATGAGCGCGGCACCTCAGGTGTCCCATCAGAAGTATGCAGTCCACTGCATATATTCCACTTCGACGCAACATCTTCGTGTCTGTAATTCTGTCGCACCAGTCGGTGTGCAGAATTCGTTGCATACACTTGATGAAACCTCTCGAGATATCGCACATCTCACTAGGTGCATCGTCCTTGTTTCGCTACCGTATAGGAGAACTGAAAGCACAATGTACTTGTAGACCGTCAGCTTCGTGCCAACGGTAAACCAGTGGTTGTTTCACACTCGGTACTCAAGCTTCCCGAATGCGCAGAAACTCGAACAAATCAAACGGAGTCGTCACGGCAGTTTTAGTGATGTCCACTTCGGCTACCGGAATTTGGTTGTATGCGCGTACCAAGTCGATTTTGCTGAAGATATTTTTACCCGCCAGACTGGCGGTGAGATCCACTATGTGTGGGATCGGGTAGCGATCAGGCGTTGTAACCGTATTCAAGGTTCGATAGTCGCCGCAAGGACGCCAGTCCCCCATGACCTACTTCGGGACCACGTGCAGTGGCGACGCCCATGGGCTGTTAGACGGTCTGACGAAGCGAGCTGAAGCATGTGGACGAATTCAGCTCGTGCTGCGCGTAGTTTGTCAGGAGCCAGCCGTCTTGGTCGTGCGCTAACTGGCTGACCACGCATGACTATCTGATGAGCGACCTCTGTCGTGACTGGCGGAAGCTCTACAGCTGGTAGCACCAGCCCCATGTACTTCCACTTTTGACTACGGAAATTACACTGATTGATTGGCTCACCAGATGCGTGAGCTACGTCCACCCTCTCCTCGATCGCAGAAGACACCAGTGTACGTGCCCAAGAAGCTGTCTACGTGTTCACACGTCCCTCTTCGCGTAGACGGTGTTCGCCAGCCTCTTCAGTCGCCGTACATAGGACTTTTCAAGGTGCTACATCGTGCGAGTAAGGCGTACACTATTGACCGCGGTGATCGACGCGAAGTCGTCACCATCGACCGTCTGAAACCCGCCTTTATGGAAGAAACTACCTTGCCCACTTCGTCTAGTAGTGCTTCATGCGACGTCACAACTCACCGCACCAGCTTTCCGCATGCTAACGAAGTCCAACCAGACCACGATCAAGGTCTACAAGCTTCAGCCGTCCCGACATCTCCCGAACCTAGTCCGCCGCCTCCCACGACCAATCGCCATGGTCGGGAGGTGCGTGATCCCGTTCGTTTCTCCGACGATGTACAGTGTAAAGACTTTTAGCTTTGTATATATTGTATATATATATGCCCCAATTTTGGACGACTAACTTTTGAAAACAAACAAAAATATCAAAAACCTCAGAAAAAGCCTTTACAAAAATGTTCAAAAATCACAAAATATAAACACGCAGATCATTCGTTGTTCTTTCTGCGCTTTCTGCGCGTGTATTTCTATTTTTCTAGTCTCTACATGCCCCAAACCCTCCCCTTTGATCGACTGGCCCACACGAGGAATCTTTTCGAGGACCCTGACGGGAACGCTGGTCGTTTCTCCGCGGGACGAGGGTCGCTTCTTCGCGGGACGAGTGTCGCTTCTTCGCGGAACGAAGGTCGCTTCTTCGCGGGACGAGGGTCGCTTCTCCGTGGGATCATAGTCGTTTCTTCGTAGGACGAGTGTCGTTTTGGCGCGGGGCGGGGTGCGGCGAGGGGAGAGACCACTCCCAAGCGCACCGTTTGGCAGCAGCGGAGGTTGAGGTCCTGTCGGTCTTTTTCTGGGCTAGCCAGTTATTTTGTAGTCCAACAAGCCCGCTCCAACGGCTCGCGGGAATGCACCCTGCCCTGCAATCAATAAATAACAAATCACAAACGGCACAGCGGACTCCGACTTCCGGCGAACCCCCATTTACAGGAACGCTCCCTCATTTTCCTTGGCACGATTTTGCCTTACGAATCTTGATTCAAAAGTCCCTTTCGAAATCGAAGGCTTTCTATGTTCAGCCTTCTAGGGGGGAGCTCTGTCTGATGGTACATTATTCCTTCCTGTTTTAATCGTCCTTAAAACCGGCTCGACACACAACTGACTTGTAAGTTCCCGCGCTCAACTGTACTCTCTCGCCTCGCTTCATCCGTCCGCTTCTTATTGTAGCCCATGGAATAGAATCCGCTGTGTCCGACTCCCATTGCCTTCTGATATCCGCGCTTACTCTCGCGCACCGTCTCGGACTAGCATTAACTAGTCCTACAGTGTGCCTGTTGTAAAGCTGCCTTCGTCCTGCTGCACTGCTGCTAGTCTGCGCCTGCGAGACTACGACCGCCTGATTGCTCAATCACGCGCCCAACCAACTGACGGGATACAGAAGACCAAAGCTCGGTAAACAGGGAGTCTATTCTACACGACAGGGCAGTTCTATTTATTGGTGAACGAACATACTAGTTTTTGAAACGTCTGGCTCTCAGCCAATGTGGGTTGGTTCTGTCGCACGGATTTTCCAAATTTGGCAGAATGGTTCTCCTCCCTTGATTCCGGCTTGTAATTGCTGGCCAATCGGTTTGCACCCGCTTCCCAAATTTGGCAAAACGGTCGAAGGTCGTCCCCCGTTCGTGTATGTGACCTTCGCGTGCAGCAGACAACTCACGTGCTCCGCGGTAAGCCCGTGCGTGACCCAGTGTCTGGACATAGGCTCCGCTTACCTTTCTATTAGTGCCACTGCAAGACTCTAGTTACATAGTAAAGTTTATATTTCCAGTAATAGAGTTCAGATGATCTAGAAACGCCTCCTTCATTTCTCGCTTCACAATCACAAACGTATCATCCATGTAGCGCCACCAAATCTTTGGCGAACTACTGGAGTTTGTCAGCGTCCTTCTCTCAAAGTCTTCCATATACAGATTTGCCAATACGGGGGATATTGGTGACCCCATGGCAAGTCCCTGTTCCTGAGAGTACAGTCTCGAATGGAAAGTGAAATACGACATATTAAGGCATACTTTAATTCCATCGATTATCTGATATACCGTGAGTTTCGTTCGCTGCTCCAGGCTATTTTCCTCAGTAAGACAACGCTGTGCTATACCCAATGCGTCATCCTTGGGCACGTTAGTGAATAGGGAACTAACGTCGAAACTAAACATTATTTCATCTGGCGCGATGTCCAGACCTGCTACCTTCTGCGCGAACTCATAAGAGTTCCGTACGAAGCTATTTATTCTCCCTGTTAGAGGCTGCAACAAACCTGCCAAATATCGGGCTATTTCGTGCGTTGGAGAACCGATACAATCTACAATGGGCCGAAAGGGAACTTCCGGCTTATGTATTTTTGGTAGCCTATAGATCCTAGGTGGAATCGTTGATTTCGGATATACGCTATACCATTTACCCGGCCCTAGGTTGTGCTTCACATTTCTCAGGTAGTTTCCTACCTCAGTTTTGCACTTACTCATTATGGAAGATATGGATTTTTTCTCGATAACTTCGTAGGACCCTGCTGCTAATTGCTGTTCCATTTTTCCACATAATTCGATTTGTTCAGTATCACTACGGTCTTGCCTTTATCGGGTTTCGTGATGATGAGGTTGGGGTCTTCTCTTAAGGTATTTAATGCGGTACGCTCCGCTGGTTTAAGGTTTGGATTCCCAGGCTTCTGAAATCTGATGACGTCTACTATCTGTGCACGAATATTCTCAGCTGTTGTACTGGTAGTTTCGTCATCACAGACTCAACGCTAGTATTAATTTCCTCTGCAGTTAGTTTGGACTTATTTACTGAAAAGTTCAAACCCATTTTTATTAATCTACTTTCCGTCTCACTCAGCAACCTATCTGACATATTAAGTACATTGTAATAATTACTGCTAGGTTCAGACCTATCTACGAGACTAGTGGTCCTGCTATACATAGACATCAAATGATTGAACTTACGAACTTGTCTTTCTTTCGCAGCTAGCCATTGCGTTGATTTCACTTCCGAAGCCTTATTGTAAAGTCTATCATAGTCCGTCTGCGTTATAGCAGTCTGCAGCTCCCAGCTCAGCCGATTAGCATGTAGGCGGATTTCATTCAGGCGTCGAGTTGTCATACAAATCCGTTGTCTCAGAAATGTTTTGCTTGCGTTGTAGGCTGCTTTGGTAGGTGTGTAAGAAATGTCCGGTGTGTCACGTACGCGAATGACTTCGATCCGTTTACTCAGCCGTGCGTGGATTGGTTATCACACAAAACAGCCAGCCAATCATCAGACACACACCCCCTTACCATCGCAACGGCTCGTTACCGTTGAGTTCTTTTACCATCACCCAACTTACCATCAACATGATCCCAACTCCTACCATACATCCCCTACAATAATCCATTTCAACCTATACACTTCCTTATCTAAACCAATCCCACTATTTTTACCACCCTACAAACTACTTCCCCCTCCCACCCCATCCTCCCCCCCCATCACCCCACCCCCCCCACACACAAATTACCCCACATCATCATCCCCCTCCCCAACCTCCAATTCCCTCATCTCCCACAAACCACCACCATCACAATACATCACACTCAAATCCCCCCCCCCCACACTTCCCCCCCCCCCCCCCCCCCCATACCACCACAATCCCCCCACAACATAACACCACCAAAAACAACCCCCCACAACCCAACCCCACCCACCCCCCAACCACCCCCCCCCCCCCCCCCCCACACCCACCCCCCCCCCAACCCCCCCCCACCCCCCCCCACCCCACCCCCACCCCCCCACCCCCCCCCCCCCCCCCCCCCACCCCCCCCCCACCCAACACAAACACACACAAAAAACAAAAAAAAACCAAAAAACCCCCCCCCCCCCCCCCCCCCCCCCCCCCAACAAAAACACCCCCCCCCCCCCCAAACACCCCATTTTCTCCATTTCCCCCCCCCCCAATTTTTTTTTGTTCACCCCCCCCCCTTGTATCACGCCCCTCCCCATATTATATATCCCCCTCCCACCCTATAATCCCCTTTTTTCCCATATTCACCAATCCATTCCTGATTGTAAGTATAATGATATTCCACCTGGAAAAATTGAAGAGCAAATGAAAGTTCAATGTTTGATTGCGGGAATATCGGACGAAAGTGCTAGAGAGAAGTTGCTATCCTTGGATGAGTCGGCCACCACGTGGGAAAACGTTTGTCTCATCGTTCGCCAACGTGAGAATATTACACACCAATTACGCGAGTTCACCGGTCGGCCGGTAGCTGATGATGTGCAGGCGATCCGTAAATCAGACAGCAGTGAAAATCGAAAACAATTTGTGTGTTATCGTTGCGATTTGCGGCATTCTCACGCTTCCGATTGCCGGCACAAAGAAAGTATCTGTCGGAAATGTGGCAAGATAGGTCATCTAGCACGCGTCTGTAGATCGGAAAGTTCCCGCCCCACGAACATTGCCTCATCAAATCGTCAAAGCAAGATAGAGTTACGGGAAGATAATGTCCTAACAAATTTGAACAGTGAGCTTAACTCCGTGTACTTGAAGAGTGTGACACACAAAAACTGTCCTCCTTATACAATACGTTTGATGATAGAGGATGAACCGGTAGACATGGAGCTAGATACTGGGGCGGCGGTCACCATTGTAAACCGCGGTTCAATGAAAAAGCTACCACCTTTGCTACCGTTCAACTCGAGATTACAGACGTACACAGGTGATCCAATTCAGGTGTTGGGCAGATGTTTCGTTAAAGCCAGGCACGGGGAGCGAGAATTCACCCTGCCTTTAATCGTTGTACCTGGGAACAAACCGAATCTCATGGGTCAAGACTGGATACAGTTCTTTCCCGAGACCATGTAACTCAACCAACTCACTGTTGACGACGGCAGTTTGAATGGATTATTGAACGAGTTCTCATCGTTGTTTGAAAGTAAACTGGGGAAAATGCGTCATTTCAAGGCTTCTATCAAACTCCGAGAGGGTGCCGAACCAAAATTTTACAAAGCTAGATCATTACCTTATGCAATGCGCCCTAAAGTTGAGGCAGAGATACAACGTCTACAATCAGAAGGAGTCATAGTTCCGGTGCAACATTCGGATTGGGGCACTCCCATTGTACCTGTACTCAAACCTGACGGCTCCGTCCGTATTTGCGGGGACTACAAGTTGACAGTCAACCAAGCGTCGAAAGTGGAAAAATATCCCCTACCACGTATTGAAGATTTGTACGCGACTTTAGCCGGCGGCCAAAAGTTCTCCAAGTTAGATCTCAGTCACGCATACTCTCATGTCGAACTTGATGATGAGTCACAGGAACTGACTACAATAACTACCCACCTGGGACTATTCCAGTACACGCGTCTCCCGTTTGGAATAAATTCAGCACCCAGCGTTTTCCAACGTATATTGGTTAATATAGTTAAAGATATACCGTTCACCTGTGCATACTTGGACGATATCCTTGTTACTGGTCGCAGTGACTCTGATCACCTAAACACATTGCGAACTGTTCTTCTGCGCCTGGAAGAGTGTGGGTTAAAATTAAAAAAGTCCAAATGTGAGTTCTTATCCGATGCTGTTTGTTACCTTGGTTACAAACTGGACAAAACCGGTTTGCATGTCCTGCAAGATAAGATAGCGCCTATTCTGCAGGCACCTCAACCCAAGAATAGCGATGAACTACGATCATTCCTGGGAATGCTGTCCCACTATCGTCGTTTCCTACCTGATGCCTCGACCATTCTTGCTCCATTAAACGAACTGTTACACAAAAACATCCCGTGGATGTGGAAAAGTGAGCATCAATCTGCTTTTACTTGTGCAAAGAAGTGTCTTGCTTCCGCACCTGTTTTGGTCCATTACGATAGTGAAAAACCGTTAATCTTACAATGTGACGCCTCTCCATACGGAGTCGGAGCAGTTCTATGCCACAAAATGTCCAATGGTATCATTCACCCTATTGCATTTGCTTCACGAACTTTACAACCCGCCGAAAAGAATTACTCCCAGCTGGATAAAGAAGCCCTGTCAGTTATATTTGGCGTCAAGAGGTTTCATCAGTACATTTGGGGAAACTATTTCGAAATACAAACTGACCACAAACCACTGATATCTTTGCTGAGCGAGTCAAAGGGAATCGAGCAGATGTTTTCACCGAGAATGCAACGCTGGGCATTAATATTAAGTGCATATAAATATCGAATCTCGTATATTCCTGGGTTGAACAATCATACAGCGGATGCATTAAGCAGGTTACCACATGCGACCCCAGACGAAATACTGGAGGAACCAGTAGAGCTTGTAAATCTAATGCAACACCTCGACACCACTCCATTGACAGGTGACACCATACGTCAGTGGACCGATCGTGACCCAACGCTATCTTCTATAGTGCGATTTACAAAAACCGGCTGGCCTACTACAGTTCCCTTCGACCTAAAACCTTACGCACAACGGAAAAATGAGTTGAGCCTTCACGATGGATGCTTGTTTTGGGGATCGCGCCTGATTCCACCGCTAAGGGCACGGCCGTTCATCATAAAGGAACTCCACAACGCACATCCAGGCGTAGCCCGAATGAAAGCCTTAGCGCGCGGTTATTGCTGGTGGCCTGGTCTAGATACAGAGATAGAGAACTGTCTAAAAACATGTGGTTTGTGTCAGCAGTATCAGTCAAATAAACCTCCCGGTCCGGTACACGATTAGCGTTGGCCTGAAAAGCCATGGCAGCGCATCCATGCTGAGTACTTTGGACCCATTAATGGTGTATTCTTCCTGCTGCTAATTGACGCTCATTCGAAATGGATAGATGTTTATCCCGTTGCCCACCCTACTACAGAGACAACTATCTCCAAAATGCGGTCGTCATTTGCAATATTTGGGATACCGGAGACACTCCGCACAGACAATGGGCCATGTTTCACTAGCGAAGAATTTGAAATCTTCATGAATAGCAATGGTGTCCAGCATGTCCGTACAGCTCCGTATCACTCTGCTTCTAATGGGTTAGCGGAAAGGGCGGTACAGACAATTAAAAGAGGTCTCTCGAAACAAGCACCAGGAACTGTTCAGACGAGGTTAGATCGCTTGCTGTTTGCTTACAGGATAACGCCCTCAGAAGCCACTGGTAAATCACCCGCGGAGATGATGTTTTGCAGAACGCTCCGTACTAGACTGGATCTTCTGTTTCCAAATCATAGAGCACAAATGGAGAAGAAACAAGACAAGGCTGCCGCATCGCAAAATAACCACGACTCTAGTTGGCAGCCGGGTGATCCCGTATACACAAGACTTCCCCATGAGCACTGCTGGCAACCCGCAACTGTAATTAAAGGTGACTGTACCCAAGCAGATCTTGAATTAAATGGTCGAATAGTACGGCGACACTCGGACCATATACGATCACGTTTTGTTGGGACAACAGCAAATGAACGTCTGGGTGAATCAACAACCGTTCAGCCGGAAACGGAAGCAAACCCCAGAATTCTGTACAATCGTCAGATGAATCAACGCTTCGCAGATCTCAGCGTACGCATAAACCCGTTGACCGGTTCGTGCCAGGAGTATAAACATTTCAAGAGATGAAGGGATGTCACGTACGCGAATGACTTCGATCCGTTTACTCAGCCGTGCGTGGATTGGTTACCACACAAAACAGCCAGCCAATCATCAGACACACACCCCCGGTCTCGCAACGCGAGTTCCGTGAGTCTTGTATCTTCCTCAATTGATTGATAAACCTCCTGCTGTTTAGACGTCTTCTGCTTGCTGGGATTACGTGTCTCGGAAGCGTGCGTTACATGCCTAGTGGTACTACGTATTACGGTGGCCTGACAACAAGGCTTTTATGAATAATCCCACACTTGAGACATCTCGGGTTGAGGATACGATGGTTCCCCTAATTCGTTTCAACACCAGCCAAGCGCACGAATTCACTAGCCATTTTTCGAACACGTGGTCCGTAGATTGATTCAATATCTCGGAATATGCTTGGAACCGACTGGGATTTCATGATTTCCGAAGGTTTGAATACAAATCAGTTTTGCTAGGGTTTTATTGTGGCAACGTTTCGCCCTTGACACAAGAGCTTCTTCAGGCCAGGTGTATCTTTTCAAAATTGGAGCTGTTTATTTTTCCAAACGTGCATCGCAACAGCCCGAGGTCTTGGTTTCCAGTATTGGAGGCCTTTCCGGATTGCCTTGAGCAACCCAATTCACATTGGACAGTTGATTGTCGCAGTACAATGGTCCAGAGCCGTATGAGTAGCTGATATGATGTCTGATGGAAATGTTTTTTGCATTTACTCACGTGAGAACGCAGGAAAATTTTGGGTTGTCCATTGATATATTGTATCTATGTCACTCTGAAGCAGGTGCTAGTCGGCGTTCATTTGGATCCTGCGCCAAACCTTGATATCGTCGGCAAACATTAGAAGTTTGAAGCGATTCCCTTTGCAAGGTCATTAATAAACACCGTCGCCTGCACAGGGATCTTATTTTGGTGTTTAAAATGCTAAGATTTCAACCACGCATGTCGACACTTATGGAAATTAAACCACCACCTCATGCTGAGACCATCACCTGAGGTTAGCCACATAGTACAGTCGGTACCCGCCACCTGCTCGGCCCTGACAACGAGAAGCACTGATACAAGTTTTTGTTCACACAGTATCTGGCCAGATGACCAGCCCGATCGCATCTAAAGCATCGTGGACCCTCCTGGATTCGGTATTCCTTGCGTTGTGCATACGTTCTACGGGTATTCCTCAACGACCTCTTTTCCACCATCATAGACTATTGCTCAACCCTACGCTCCAGCTCCGAAGGTTCTGTTCGCTTCATCGTCATCGGCTCCAAATCCTTAGGCAACCGTCACCAACTCTTTCGCCCTGCTGATTCCCACGATCACTGCCAATTTTTCCTTATCCTATAAGTAACTGGACAGGCTACGAATAAATTGCTCCCCAGACGTTCCTTTGCTTCAGCTTCCAACTCGGGGAGCTCCTCGTCAAGAGTCTGTTCAGTTATTGAAAGAACACCATGATTTCCTTGCTCTCTTCCCATCTTGCTGAACGAAGCCGCTCCAATGCCTGTTGTCTGGATACTTCCTTACCAAACTCTGCGCACTGCGCCGCTTTCATATCTGAAAACAACCAGCCGGGTTTACCCTTTCGAAGCAGCATGTAGGCAACCTTCGCTCTTTCCGTCAGCAACGTGCCCAGCGCAGGTAATAAGTTGGCATCGCCTCTGATTCCATTGCATAACGCGATCGTTTTGAATTCTTCCATCCAAGTCCACGTCCTCGTCCGCAAATTGTGCTGGTCTGGTCAACTTTATTTTGTTAGAGTACGCCATCAGTGTATCAGAACGACGCGGTAAGGAAGCACAGTCTGTAATGATGCGACAACAGCCAATCAACTCACTCATGCTGGAAATTTTGCCCTTTATATTTGGTATCGAAAAATTAACGGTACTAAAAATGCCACCCCCTGTCACATTTCACCCGAAGTGGACTGCCCTTATTGTTACGCCTCTGAGTTTCAGTAATCGGAACGTAAGTGACTCAGAAAATAAGCTGGTTCGTCCCATTAGGTCATCGACATTCGTTCACATGTGCACTCAGATGGATGGACACCACACACACGCACACCATGCTGATCGTGTCGCCAGTGAATGCATCTCGAGATGTCCTGCCAGTTGTTGATTGTACAGTGCTCTGTCCAATCTGTTTTGCTTATCTAGGATTCTGCGGCCTAGAGAACACACGCTGTCGAACGTTTACTCACCATAACTAATTCGTATCATTTGGTGACGGAGACTACCATGTGTTAGGTGGCGCCTGGGATACTCGTCGATAATCAATGGCACATAAGAGCCGTGTCAAATACGGGACAGTATAGAAGTTACAGGCGACTGAGCCCAACGTGTATTGTGCAGGCTACAAAAATTGGAACCGAATCAACCAGAGCGAGAAACGGAGCAGCAAAGTACTCACGGAAGTATCTCCTACGGAAAGTGATTTGTGCTATACAGGTTGATTTAGCGTGCTTCGTGCTTCTATCTAGACGCGCCACTTTGTTATTTTTAACAGTTTTCACTGCTACGATAAGGTGCCCGATCAAGGATTCTCCGCGCTATCTGCTGGTCGTAGAATTACATCCACAGGATCATTTCTAACGAAGCTACGACTCAATCTGTGGTTCCAGTTACATTCGCCCATCGCCGGCACTTTCCGCTGCCATCCACCCACTACAAGTCACTTCCAACGGCTTTGTCCTACAAGAACCAGCGTGGATCAATAAGCTAGCCAAACTCCGTGTACGTGTGTCCTCATCGTGCACACTCACCTACGGCAATCTACGTCTACAGTGCAACTCAGACAAAGAACGGGAGCATCACTTGCCCTCTACCTCACTTGACCAGACAAGGGCAGTGTTCGTTTTTCAACAATGCCCCTCAATGGGGTTTATTCCACATTACGGCAAATGTGGAAGGCGGAACTGTATAGCAGCAGGTTAGAAAGGCATTATTGGTGAATTTTTCGACCCGTTCCACCACCTCTGTGCTGGTCTAAGTCAGCTGCAATACAAGGGACAAATCAACCTGACTGTTTCGCTCTGGTTTTGCCAAACATGTAGAGTAATCCTACTAGTCAAATGTATAATATCGCTCGAGAAAAAGTGCGAAAAACGGACTGAAATGCTCTAGCAGATGGCGAGCTTCAGGGCTTTGCCATCAGAATTTAACAACACCTATCTTGCTCTACAACGAACCCCGCAGAACTCTCTCTTTAAGTAAAAGGCTAAAGTCAGGCTTGCTAACCGCCCGACGGCATCTGCACTACCTATTCCGACAGTTATTAACGCCATATCTCATGAGTTGTTCACAACACCGACACCGACAGTCCAGAGCCGAGCAACATAAGCATCGATGACTTGAATAAAAACGCCTAACGTGACACCCTTATGTCCATTTTCTGGACCAAGCACGAGCGATGCGACGCCGTTTTCAAACCTTCTTTAGTGCCCGACAAACAATCCAAGTTAACAGCCACAAAACGCAAACCAACATTCGCTAAACAGAACAGCAGTGAGTTAACGGTCGTGTGCACTAAGGTTCCTGAGTCCAGTTCTGACACAATAAAGGGCAACTTGGTAGACGACCACAACCAGTGGTATTCCATCTGCGATGCGATTGGTATTCGGGTTGACCAAACTGGACCACGACGTGTAGCGCGTCACCCAGATTCAACGCACTACGGGGAACCCCGATTACTTCGAGTAACTTTGAATTCAACTGAGAAGACAGAGATAGTCCTATCCTCGGCAGTTCATCTTCGCAACTCATCGATCGGAGTACGCATACTACCCGACATTCTTTTGAAAAGACAGTCAAGGGAAAAGGAAAACCATGGCGGCCATTTTATGAACGAAAGCAAAAAACGTATTTCATGCTGTTCTTGAACTACTGGGCTCACCTGAGCATAAGCGCAAAAACATGACCGAGAGCAATGGTGCTACATCCCTGAAGCTCTCTCTCTGGACCACGTTATAGCTAAATCATTAATGAGAATTCCTTCATCTCCAAACTACAAGGGCTGTGGTCCAAAATTATTGGACCTCGTCCTACACTCTAATGGAATGGCAGAAGTCCTATTCGATAGCTGGTTGAAGTATCGCTCCAGGTTGCCTACCGAGATTAGGCTAAAGATAGCAGGTGCACGGCCACTAGTTATCAGCACGTCAGTGGAACATGCAACCTCAATAAAATATTTGCCTTCACAATCCTGCACAATGAACAATGATATATTACAGGTAAAAAAGCGATTGCTTTACAAGTCCCGTAGGATGGTTGAAGTGAAAGTAAGCATAAGTGTAAATCGTCAATTTAAACGTCTAGTGAATTCAAGTGCCCCTTATTCATATAAATGTTGTAGAATGTGTGCTGAATTGTTACTGTAGAGTAATATGGGAAGTAATATGGGGAAAGCATGTCTTAAGAACAAGCAAAACGACCAACGCTTACTCGTGCGCCGCTTTCTTCCACTGAGGTAAGTTGATGAATATAGTTGTAATATATCCGAAACTATATTCCACAACAGCAGTGTGTAAATAGTGAAGCACAAAAGCTGAGAATGAGCCCCGATTTTTTCGCGTTTGTTTGACGTCTGATTTTATAGCGTAATGTAGGTGGATAAGCGAATCATCTAGACGTCTTTTGAATACCGTTAGCGTGGGGGAAGAAACAACGTATGTGGGAAGAGCGTTCCAGTCTTCGCATACACGAAGGGGAAAGAAATTCCGGCGGCATTCCAATCGGCTGTATTGTGTGGCCAGCTTTAGCTGGTGTCCTCTGAGTGTTGTATTGCTATTCAGCTTTAGTAGGTGACGACAAGAATGGTTTGGATTCTTCAGGATCATATAAGTCATTATCAAGTCGCCACGCAGGCGTCGATATTGTCCACTGTATACCCCGAGGGTTTTCAGCCTCAATCGGTAAGGGAGATGAAACAGGCCCTTTACGTTCTTGGTTGCCCTTCGTTGCGGCAGTTCAAGAGCGGTAAGGTCTTGCTTTTGTCATTGCTGCCAGGCGTGAATGGCGTACTCAGAATGAGGCCGAATGTAGGAGTTGAGCATCTGAGAAAAGATGGAAGGATCGAAGCGCCCGAATGCCCTCCGCAAAAGGCCAAGGTTTTGGTTAGCTTTTTTAGTGGCTTTCTCGGCCTGACGGGAACAGCCCAGATCTTCCTGCACTACCACTCCTAGATCGCATTCCGTTGTAGTTCGCTGCAATATTCGATCCCCCAGTCTGTATTCACAAGTGGCTTTATGGCGTTTGCTCAACACCTTGCACTTTGTAGCGTTGAACTGAAGCAGGTTCTGAGTCGACCATTCGTAGACTCAGTTATGATCATTCTGAAGTGCTGCATTGTCGCTGGTTGTTCTAGTGGCTCGCCATATCTTGAGATCATCCGCGAAGAGTAAGGAGTTGGAGGTGATTACTGTTGTGAGATAGTTTATGTAGATCAGAAATAGTCGTGGACCACGTACTTAGCCCTGGGGCACTCCGCACTTAACGTCGATTGGGTCAGAGATGACGCCGCCAACACTTGCATTCAGATGTCGCTGAAGCAAGAAGTTACCTATCCAACCGAGAATTGGGTCACCAATTCCACAACACTGCAGCTTGTGAAGGAGGATACGGTGGTTCAGACGGTCAAAAGCCTTTGAGAAGTCCAGATATACTGCGTCAACACCTACGCCGCTGTCAACGGTCTCAGTCCAACTGGATCTGGAAGCAGCAAATTTGAAGTGCAAGATCGGCTCTTGAGAAACCCATGTTGTTCTTGTGGTATGATATTGCGTTCTTTCAAGAAGTTCATCAGCACTTCGGCAACAATCGCTTCCATAATTTTGGAGAGCACCGGAAGTAGTGTTATCGGGCGATAGTTTGCCGGATCTGTACGACTTCCCCCCTTATGGACGGAAGTGACGTTGCCTTGCTTCCACATTGTTAGCACGCGCATCTCATGGAGGCATCGTTGGAAGAACTTGTAGTGTTGTAAACAATATGGCATTAGTGACACCCGAGGGGACAGGGCGACACAGTAGGGAACATCTCGATCTGGGATACTCCATGCTACCACTCAGCCTAACTGAAGTTTAAGAACCAAAGACCAACTCAAAAAACGATTAGCGGCTGATCGACGAACGGTTGGCTTTAAATTAAGCACGAATATGTTGTCCACCAACACACTTATGACATCAAAACACTATCATGTTTGTATACTAACGCCCAAGATCTTCTTACTAAATTGGCCGAAATTAGAGAACGCCAGACGTCACAACCGTGGGATCTCATTATGATTACGGAGACCTGGTTAGGCCTTGAAGATGCAGATTCCGAAGTCAATTTACCTGGTATGTTACTGGTTTGGGATGACAGAGCTGAAAAAGGTGGTGGCGTAATACTGTATTAAAAGGCTAACCTCCGATGTGAAGTTATTGACCACCCAGAGACCCGTGCCCCGTATTCGCTTTGATGCCGGCTATGGTTACGGAACAAAGACACATGTCTTATAGCTGTGATTTACCGTCCACCAAACTCTACGTGTGAAATGGACTCCAAACTAAACCACATTCTTCAGGTTGCTTTAAGACATACAGTCACATTCTCGTCGCAGGCGACTTTAATGTGTACGAGGTGATAATAGCGACGACCGATAGCATGCAGTTCAAAGCCTCCTTACAAGAGGTGATTTCCAGCTATCCTTTGTATAACCACATGACCACTTCCACCAGATTTCGAACTGCCAACAAGCCGTCGATACTTGATCTTGTCCTCACAAAGAAGAACTCATGATAGACAGAATAATTACGAGCACATCACTGAGTCGCAGTGACTGTGTGACTCTAATGTTTAACTATGTATGTTATGCGGAATATCCTGAGGAAGAGGACGAGAAAGTATATACGGTCACGCATTACAACGTGCTATCCGCACTTAGTAAGGAGGTATCTTGGACCTTATTAACGGAAAGCCCCCAGAAATCGCCTGGGACACTTATACAAGGACATTCACCACAATGGAAACGCACGCGTCAGAGCAGAAATCCTTCCATCGTCAAAGGAGAAAGAAGTCATTTCTGAGGAGCAGAACACGCAAATGCATGTCCTGAGTCCCCGGGCTGAAGCTACTCTGGTTGAGTGGATTCCAATTAGTAGCCGGATGTGTGCGGTCCGATGGACTGGATCGTTCAAAGCTTCGAAGTCGCCTGTGACTAACAAGTGTCTATTCGTTATCGTTGCCTATGCACCGACAAACTGTAGCGATGACTCGGTAAAAGACGATTTCTATCGTCAACGGAACGAGCTCCTTAGCCACAGAAGAAGGTCGGACACTGTAGTGCTGGCTGGGGATCTAAACGCTCAAGTTGGAAAATCATCCACAGATTGTAGAGGGGCCGCTTCCAAGAATGCCTCGGGGGAGCTCTTCGGAGCTGGCTGAGGGCGGATCGAGAAGGACGGCTATCGACGAGCCTGGGCCCGGAACTACGGAGCGGGAATATGTGAACAGCGCAATAAATTAGACAAATACGCCGCTAGCGCAGCCCACAGGACCGAGGCCGAGCCGATTGACACAACCTAGAACAAGCAAGTCGAGAGCTCTCGAACGACTCCTGGCCGATCCAAATCGGGTACAGAGAAGTGGAGTTCGAGGCGAAAACAGGAAGGCGGGACTTCCAAGTCAGAGCTCCCGAGGCGAAAGGACTGGCTCGTCTCTACCATCCGTACCTGTGTTGCGTGGTGGGACGGAAATCTAGTTAATATTCGATGGCGCGCGTGAGACCCTTATGTGCCCATTTTCGGTGTGCAATGAACGTCTACCCCCCTGTCTTGTCGTTCTCGCTACAAGATGGGCTGCATCTGGGCAGCCAACATGGTGTAGTCTCCCGTAATGATAACTGCGAGCGGTTACTTCATTTGTGTGAGGATGCTCGCTTATTTCTTGCGAGCATTAATTTCAGACACAGCACCCGCCGGAGGGTGACTTGGCGCCCACCAGGTTTGAACCAGTTATGGACGCCAACCGATCACATTGCGATAAGTCACCGATGGAGAGGCTGCGTCCAGAACTGTCGTTCGATTTGGAGCACATGTGTAGACACCGATCATGCACTTGTATGTGCTGACCTGCGAATACGCTTTGGCGGACGCCCACGACGACGTTGTGACCGCATTGACACCAGCCAATTTGCGAAGTCAGCTGTTCTGAATGCCTATCAATGTACGCTGTCAAGCGAGTTGGATAAACGCTCACTGGATGCAATTGAAGGTCACTGGTCTCATATTCACCAGACCTTACTAGCAGCAGGAAAATCCTCATGTGGTATGTCTAATGACCAACATGGACATCGGGTCTCTTCGCAGTCTCTGGAACTTATCGATGCTCGCCGGCATCTTCCGGCTGGAAGCGAACACAATGAAACTCGCAAAGAGCTCCGGGCAAAACTCCGTGCTAGCCTGAACAGAGACCACGAATCCTACTGGTCTCATCGTGCATCAGAGATGGAAATGGCCGCTGCCCTTGGTAACCATCGTAAGTTATTCCGGCTGGTACGGTAATCGGGCAGCCGGACACTTGGTGTTAGTTAAACTATACATGATGAGAGTGGACAGCCTATGCACAAATTGTCAAAGCGCTTGGAACGTTGGGCTGAGCACTCTGAAAGGCAATTTAATCGGCCGGAATTGTTATATTTCTCGCCGTGATCGAAAACTAGTTTGGCGCGTGGTTGAATTTAAATTGTTGCTCTGACGGCACCTTTTCTGTCTGCATTTCAGAAGGACACTCCTGCGCAAGTATCGAAGAAGGACAAAAACCTGAAGTGAACAGTTGACTGTAACTTTCCTTTCACCCCTTCCTATGTTTCTGATTCTTTCTTATAGAGCCTACGTTTTGCGTAATAGACGTTCCGTCTCAATCTCTGGACTTCTCCCTTGTCTGTTTGCTATATTATGTTACTGTGACACGGCCCGAATACTCGCTCAGCCCACGCTGAACAGTTTCTGCCCACTTGCATTACGATTGCAAAATCTATTCGTAAGTCATGTACTGTATTTAATATGCCTTATAGAATCACGGTTACAGGATACTTCGTTTTGTTCTTCTGCCCAGACCATGCATTAAGTCTAGGTTTAATTGTCGTAGTTTCTAGTTTAGTTTTCGTACGACGTACTTAGTTTAGGCTTAGTATCGTTGGTATATAAGTTGAATAGTGCAATCGTGCCCGTTTCTGATGATTCTCTTGATGATGTTAACATTACTGATGCTGAGAAACTTCTTAGAGCTTAATCCCGTATTCGTATGTTGGAGTCGGCTTTAACGAGCATGCGTATGTTGCAGGCGATACGGTTTATGTTAAGGACTACTGCGAACCTGAATTTGAGTCGGATGCGCTTATTAATGAACCATCGCGATTTATTCCGGCAGACCATTGTGTGCTTCCTCCCGAAGGTTCCGATAAGTCGAAAAAGAACCTCCTCCGTTGCCTAACGGAGAGAGCGAGGAGAATATGTACAGATGATGCGCTTTCAGATGAGCTGAGCTTTATACGAGACGTACTCGAGCGTAATGGGTACCCTGAGAAATTCGTCCAGAGGCACATAGAACCGCGAGTACAAAAGCTCAAACCCGTTTCCGCTGAGAAGCGGATGATATACTTATCGTTATCATTTAAGGGTGACGCGATAGCGGGACGGACCACCCGAAGACTTTCCTTAGCAACAGAGAGAACATATTTTGCCGCTAATCTCCGCGTAAGCTTCACCTCAACACCGATTGTGTGCCAGCAACTTAAAGGCAGGATACCTCGGTCGCAGACCTCCTTCTGTGTGTGCCATCTCTTGCTCGTGTCGAGCAAGGTATAGTGGAAAAACGACCAGGCGACTGTCCGTTAGGGCTCGAGAGCATTGCCCAGCTTGGCTCTACAGCGGCGCGAGGAAGAATGTAACGAGTGCAATGTTGACGCACCTAGTAGACTCCGATCGATTCGCATGACGCATTCACACCGATCTAATGTGTCCCCGGACGTTACACACGGGCAGTCAGATGTCGTCTGCTGTCGACAACAGAGGCGATCGCAATTCGGCTCAATAACCCGCACCTATGTGCACAGAAAATACTCGTCCATACGTTAACCTTGCCTTGGCCTCAGATCAACGCGACTAACAATGGCAGTCACGTCACTTCACCTGACCTCGCCTCAATCAGACCAAGCACGTAGACTTATCGGTTAGTTACTCTTATTTGAAGATGACAAAGTGTATAATGCAGTGGATACATGTCTTTTTTACCGAGGAGCTCCAGAGGGTCCTTTGTGTTTTTTGCCAACAGGCGCGGAGGATCTTAAAAAGCGATGGATGATGTCAGTCTGATGTGCTGCGCTACTGTTAGACGCGGAGAAATTAAAACTGGTTTTGATTAGAAAAATAATAAATCATGATGTTTTTATGGCTTTAAGATGGACACGCTTTTCGTTACTTACAGGGCTAACAAAAGTGCATGGATGACAAAAGAACCTTTCGCATAGTGGTTCCCCAAATGGGGCAAGGAGCTACGCCAAAGTGGCCTAAAACGTATGTTGCTCTTCGAAAATATTATAGCACATCCACAGGTAGTATGCCTGAATAACATACGAATGGAATTCTTGCCGACAGACACGACCAGCATCTTTCAATCCAGGTATTAGTGTGTGGTTATGAATCTGAAAATCCGTTACACAAGGAGATTGTGGGCCGAATTCCTTATCCCCTCGAAAACAACGTGATATCTGGCTCGTCGTCGGCGGTGGGTGTCAGCACCAATATTTCGGTGCTCGATGCCATACAGTTCGTTTCAAGAAGTTGGAGCCAGATTACAAGTGCAACAATAAAAGCTTCCTTTCGGTTTGCTTGCTCCACTCCGCTGACATCCTGTGCACTTTCCGATGACGCCGTCATCGCTGAAAACGACATAAGCGCTTGCCGAATCCCAGTCTTCATTGCAGAAGAGTTCGTCGCCATTGACAGCCATGTGGAATGTACCTCAAATCTGACATCTGTTAAAGAAGAAATTGTCAGTAAAATTTTAGTGAACCAGATAGAACTGAAAGAAGGCAGCGACTCAGATGATGACGTGCCAGATGCCTCCTTGAGTAACAGCAATCAGCGCGTGTCCCATTCTAGTGCAAAGAACTGTGTGAATGACCTGTATAGCTACGGACTTTTGCATGTGCTAGACAACGGTTTCTTGTCCAAGTTGGACTTAATCGGTGCAAAAGTGATTGGAATAGCAGCTCAAATTAATGTGCAACTGGCGTTGGAATGTTTTCTCGGCAAAAACATAATGTAGCGCCGGTTTCTATAGCTATCCATGTGATGCTTTACGCTATACTATTTTATTTATAGGTCGTACTCTTCTAATGAACGTCTTTTGTAGGCTTGTTACAAGTACATATTTTACCCTTCTTAGCACGATACAATTCAAGTGATATACCATACAATAATTGAATGGTTGTTCCCCTTCTGCAAAAGTGGTAATATCGGTTACTTGCCAATTTTTGAAATATCCGGACGGTGGGCAATAAAGCGGACCTGACTGTACTTTATAATCGTCTGAGTCGCATCTTCCGAGCGAAATCTTATATTTGTGGCTGGGTGCTTTGGTACGAAATTGGTTAATATAACAACTAAGTTTGCTTTCAATACAAGCTAGAACTAATAATTTTCTACACGTGTTTCTCAATTTTTGCTGTTTATTAACAAACAAATGCTTGCTGAATTTGGTGTGGTCGCAACTTCCTACTACGTGCAATTTGTAAGTACTTATCACCATGTATAATGGATGTGAGACTGTCGGTCTACTACGTTTCAACTGCAGCTAAACTAATCGCGTTACTGCTCTCAATGGTTTTCCTGTCTTCTATTCGAGGCAATATGTATGCACCTGTTGTGCTCTCGTTTTCCGCTCCGATTCACCCATTTGTAGACCCTTCTTGGGTCCCAACACAGAGGAAAAGTTCCGCGAGGAATCGCACGTGTTTGCAAATACCCTTACTGTGATTGGTTTGAAATTCAAGCCGGAGCCTTGCTACTGGGTGGTTGCCTCTCCTCCGGAGGAAAATCAGGCGCGGATTCAAATTTGGTACCTGGTTGCATAGTAAACATGTTCGCAGTTTAAAGTGTTGATTTGGAATTTGTTAGCGCATTGTGTGATCATTTCTTGTCGAACTATTTTGCCACTATATCTCTTTTCTCTGAATAATATCTTTTGCTATTCTTGTCTTTATTCTGCTTTATTCTGGTTGTCATTTCCGTCGTGTATGCTTGCTACGGATCACCTGGTCTGTAGCCATCATGACAGTTACGTTCCACTGGAGCGGAGTCTGAACATAGGCCCATCCTGCTTTCGGAATTCGGTCTGGTGACGGAAAGTCTCCACGAGCTTTGTACTTGAATATTTCACAGTCTGCATCTCAGTTCACTTCTTCAAGTATGGTCCAAACTATAAAACTCCGGGGATTCGAATATCATGACCCTTGTCGCCATACTGCTAACCCTACTGCCAATAACAACGTCAGTCTTTTGTACTTTAGCTGCTGTATGAGCTCAACTATCCATCAAAGAAAACGAGGGCATGCGACACAAGCAGGGAATTCTATTCTCAAGTCAATTTGTGATTTTATATATATATATATATATATATATATATATATATCCATATTTGCAACGGCCTACGAATAGACATAAAGCCATCAGTAACCATGGGATTCAAAAGAAGGTACAGAAATAGTAAAAGATAACACAACACAACAATGCCCATGGTTTCATCAGAGGGCGAGATAGTACCCTGTTACACAAGCCGAAGTAGGGTGTTGACTTAGGGGACACCACCCCGAGCCTTTGGCCGAATAGCCTGCACGCAAGGCATCCGAGCGAATTCAGGGAATCACGCCCATTAGGAGCCGGTGACTGATTGCTCAGTTCTTGCGCCTTTCATTTGTTCGTTTGTCAAACAGGGGCCCAATGCTCCCCAGAATTACAGCACAACATTGCTGGAATACAATGCTTCGCTAGGATGAAGCAAGGGGCGGTGATTTTATTTAGTGGCGAATCACGTCCGTCACGCCACAGTTTTGTTAAACGGCCATATGTGGCTTTTTATGGGGAGAACGCTTGCCAGGCGAAAACCCACCACGTCCTGGAACACTGCCGCCGAACTATTTGCTGGATCGGGAGAATCCCTAACTACCCAGCTGGCACCGCGATGAGGTTATTCGGCAAGCCAGCCTTTGCAGTTTTTTTTCTTTATTTAATGAACGCCCAAATCTGGTGCTCACATCGATTCCCATGTTTTTTTTTAAAAATCAAACCACCCTCTGGCTCCTTGGGATTGGCGCGAGCTTACCGTCCGCTTTGTCTGATTTCGGTACCCATTCACATTTCTTGAGTATGACATGCACTTGCCTGTCGGCTACGCGTGATCTCGTCTCAACGTCCTGGGAATGAGCTTTCCTCCTCCCTAACATTTTCGGTATACTTTCTCCGCCTTGAGTCAACCTGGAACACTGTCGTTTGCTCTCGTCTATTGGTAGACTGACATCTTTGCTCCTGATTGTTATGAGTTTTTGATACCGATATGAGCCGTCTCTACATTAGCTGCCTTTTCCAGTTCTAACTCTTCTAGTCGCTCAAAGCTAAATGAGCCATAACCCACCATCTTAAGCACAGCAAAATCTTCGTCGGAGTTGGTTAGTTTGTCGCCTGTATTTGGGATCACTCCGTCTTTTAATGATACCGAAGACCCACTTCCGATGTCCATAGCGATAGTCACTGGCTATCACGCGGTCTACTTGACGTTTTTGATAGCGAAAGTCGACTATTATCTCATAATTGGTCAGATAACCTCATGTGCTAGACGTATCTGTCTGTTCATCAAGCTCTCAGTTGGAGAGCAGCTTTTCGGATACTGCGGATTTGTAGTGGCTCTTTAGTTCAGTAGAGATCTGTCTAAGTTTTCCGCGGTCGTTCCTTCTACACTTTAGTAGGGCTCGTTTAAATGTGTCGACAGATCTCTGTTTACCCATCGGATTATGGGTGAGAGTGAGGCGCCTTGATGTGGGTGATGCTGCACCTTTTGAAATCAGCGGACCTTGAAGTGTTTGTCGGACACATTTGCCTCCGGAAAACCAAAAGCGGAGGATAGATGTAGTCGTTACGCTATTGTTGTAGTCGTAGTGTTTAAATCCATGATGAACATTTAAGGACACTTGCTGACCGAAATTTTGTTCGTCAATATGTCCTACAGCATCAATCTGGGGTTCACCCATAGTTTCTCTGGTTCTGCTCGATCTTCTGCTGGGTATCGACACAGATGTTCCAAGTGTTCATCCATATCATGCAAATAGATAACTCCGTGTCAGAGCTTTCATTCGATTTGTACCCGGGTGTTCTGCGTGAGGCTGCGGCGGAATACCGATTGAATGAGGGTGCGGTCAGCAAAAAGGATAATGCGTTTCGCCGTGGAAAAGTTGCCGCCACACTCTAGCTGGGCAAAGTGATGACCGGGTAGACCGATGATACATGATCGTCTGTTGTAGGGTAGTGTCAGTTGCCTTGCGGACCGCGTCAACATTCCTCGCTTTCTGGCATATTGTCTACAATTTTTTGAATTCCTTATTCCAATGCAGTCATCCAAGCGGATGGCATTTGTTCCATGGACTACAGAGACTACAGAGACTTACACTAGCTCGTGTTTGGTGGCAACATCGAGTTAATAGTAATGACGTTCGACGTCGCATCTTGGGGAATGCGAGTATTCCCTTCAACAAACTGGTTTTGTTGCGCCATTTGAGATGGCTCGGTCACGTCCTACGCATGGCACCTGAGCGTCTACCGCGTCGCGCTCTATTCGCTCGTCAAGCACCTGGCTGGAGGCGACCGCGTGGTGGTCAGCCTTCTACGTGGCGGCAACACATGAAGTCGCTGATGTCGTGTCTAGCCGCTGTTGGACCCGTACGTCTTTCGGGATTGGGACGCAAAGATGAGGTGTGTCAATGGCTTAACGCTCTTTAAGACATGGTCCGCAACCGGAATCAGTGGAAGAATTGCATACAGTATTGTATTGATTCACGTGTTTGACACTTCCAACATTGAAAATGACAAAAAAGAGAAAACTCGGCGTGTGAAGAACAAACTAAATGTGTTTTGTTCTACTTTTTGCCGAAACGTTCTTTTCTTCCTGCGGCATATTAGCTGAAGTGTGTTGCTCATCTTCAACTAGCATGCCACGATGATTATAACGCGACGACTCTTCCTTATCCTCTGATTTCTGTGGTTTTCTGTTGGCTCTTTGTCTAATTGTTAGACTGCTGAGATCACACACACTGGCCACGGTGTCGCCCGTTCTTCTGAGAAGTCTCTTGCTTCTGGGACGAAATACTCTGACAAATGACCAGTTATTTTTCGTTCCAGGCAAATACCCAGGTAATGGCGCAACCACTTATCTCATAACACCATAGCTTCAACTTGATTCAGAAATGAGTGACATTGTGGAAAGCTATGGAAGTGCCTATGACTGCTGGTGCCGTTGTGACTGGCGCTGATACTCCCCCAACCTTAGTACGCACAAATCACCAGTACCGTTTGAAAGCGCTTACCTCTTATATGCGCAAAACGTACGCGCGCCTATTCACTAGTGCGTTGTTCAGGATTGCGTTTTCATCAGTGAAGTGCTCACGTGGAAAATTCCCACTTGGTCAGTAGTATATTGCGGATAAAAAGAGCCGAAGCTTGACATGTCCCGCCGGATGATCGGTTAGCGGTAAGCAAAATGAAGGCAAAATAGCAATAGCAAATAGTGAACAACCGCAAATTGCGAACTTGCTGGTAATATTGTTTCCGTCTGAGCAGTTCACACTTGGTTTTATGTGGTTTCCGGGCAAAAATGGAAGTGGATTGGTTTGATTTTGTTTTACTGCTGTCTGTTGTTCGGATTACGTGGTATGGTGTATTGTGGCCAGTGCACGGTTGACACGTGCTTTGAACACGGCTAACATGGGAGCTGAAATAACAGCTTCTGAGAGGGTATTCCATGTTCGGGAATCGCAGCGCCACTCCAACCGACTGTATCGTTCTGCCAATTGGAGATGATGACCTCGCACGTTGTTGTTGTGACTCAGCTCCAACAGGTGATGGCACAGGTGCTTTGTGTTGTTTTATACTTGGTAAGCCATGATTAGGTCACCACGCAAACACCGATAACGTCAGTTGAAAATACCAAACACTCTGAAGCGTTGTTCGTATCACAAGTGGCGCAGCCCCTTGACATTTTTGGTCGCCCGACGTTGTGGAATCTCCGAGGCTGTGAGATCCCGATTTAGCTATGGGTGCCATGCTTTAATTGCATATTCAACATGAGGGTGTATGTACGCGGAAAGTATTTGGCGGAAAATAGACAGTTCGAATTGCCCGAAAGCTCTCCATAACCCCCTCCCCACCATTTGGATCCACTTCTTCGATGCTTTTTTGGACTTCTCCGAGCAGCCGAGATCTTCCTGGACCAACTCACCAAGATCCTTTTCGAGAGAACAGTGTTGCAGATCCTGGTCCGCCAGGTTATATGTGTAAAGCATTCGGTGTCTTAAATGGAGCACTCAACATTTAGCCACATTGAATTGAGGCGATTTGGACCGGAAATTCATAAATATTGTTAAGGTCGTTTTGAAGCTGGTTACGGTCTTCTAGAGCTCTAGTCACTCGCCAAACTTTGATGTCATCGGCGTATAGTAAACAGTGACTCAATTTGGCTCATTAGATCGTTTATGAAGACCAAGAATAGACGGGGCTCCAGTACCAGACCCCATAGCACACCGCATTCGACATGGATTGAGTCTGACCTGGATTCACGTACTCTTACCTACAGACGCCTTTGCGAGAGAAAATTGCAGTTCCACCCGAGGTGTCCCCAATCCCACGTCCTTGAAGTTTGGCAAGAAGGATACGATGGTCGAATGTCTTGGGGAAATCAAGGTAAGTCACCGTCTTCGTCCAGATTTCTCGTGTACGACCAATTCTGGCGAAAACCGTGTTGCTGCTGAGCAATGTGACCAAAGCCGTCCAGATAAACATGAGGGCGTCGGCAATGATAGTTTTCTTAACTTTTGAAAGAATTGGGTAAGAGTCACTGGTTGATAATTAGCTGGGTCGGAACGATTACCCTGTTTCAGAGTTATTATCGCATGTTTGCACACTGCATGAACATGCCACTGGTCAAGGCATTGGTGGAATAGCCGCGCCAAAGGTTCAGCCAGAACATTAGCGGCCACAGCAAGCGTCTTTCAACGCATTTCGTCGATTTATGGACAGGCGTGCAGGCGCATGGATAGCAGCTTTCTCATCACGGTGTCCGACGTAAAATTTATGTGAGTGAGTCCTGGTGTGGACTCCATAGATTTCAAAGATTCAGGAGACCACGGGATGCAAAGAAACCTTGGTGCATATTGTTGTTGCAGAATATTCGGCGTTTCTTTGGCAGTCCGGGTTAGACCGTCCGTTGTTTGAAGAGGGGGAAATTCGCTTTTCACCTTGCGGAGGCAGTCCACGTGCTTGTACAGAAGCTTAGGATTTGGAGTTAATCATTCTGCTAAAGCATGTTGATAAGCTACTTTGTCCTCGCGCACTAATTGGGTACAGTGGTTACGGTGGACAACATAGGCATTTCAAGCACTCGGATCGGTTTTGTGGGTATACCACGCCGCGTTGCGCATCACCATGCATTTACGTGTCCTACTCCGTATAAACGACGTCATGTTTCTCGAATTGGTTTCTGATGCCCCATTATCCAAGGTGTTAAACTTACTGACGAAACGTTCCCAGGCAATATTGGGTGCATCCTCGGTTAGAAAACTCCATTCGATCGCTTCAACCAGTCGAGTTATGGTGTCGTAACTGGTTATGGTTCGCGTCGTTTGTGTTCTGTCTTCGGGATATTCAGCATAGCAAGTGTACATAAAATGCAAAGTCGCATGATCACTGTGGCGTAAAGGAGTATCTATTATCACCCTCTCCATCATCCGTTCTTCATTTGTAAATATCCGGTTCAATATGGATGGTCTGTTCTTTCCCTTAAATCTGGTGGGCGAAGTGACGCGACCATAAAGCGGAAAGTCTGGGACCAGCTCTTGCAGCTCTGCTTTGAATTACTCTCCTGGTGTGGCCTGAGATTCTAGAGCATGTAAGTCAAAATCGTTGGCAACTAGAACGTGACTATACTTTCCGTTTATCACCTATCTCAATGCAGCCACCAAGTTGCAGTCCATCTCAAGTGTAGACGATGATGGGCGGTAAACAAAAGCCACTAGGCCAAGATCGTTCCCTCTCAGCCGTAAGTTGCACCAAATGGAGTCAGGTACATCGGTTTCCGAGTCTTGTCTGGGTTCGCATTGTAGGTTGTTACGAAAGTAGAGAGCTATCCAACTACCGTTCTGGCTCGATCATTCCGGACAACGGACATACCTGTTAGCCCGATTTCGGCATCCGTTCTCTCACAGCGCAACCATGTTTCCGTGATAGCGATGAGGTCCCAAGCTGCTGATGCGTGTCGAAGTCTTAATTCAGCTAATTTGCTGAGTAGACCTTGGGCATTTGTAAACATGCATGAGAGCTTTTCAACGACCAAGGATGGGATGGATGAAGCAAGTGAGGTCACGCTGACCGATGAAAGGTCAGCGGCTAATCGATTTTGGATGGGTTGCAGGCTCTTAGGACGAATTTGGTATATATTCAAATATCAGATGCCACGGATCCCGGTGTTCGCTCTTCCTCCGCTGTGTCCCTCCAGGTGTTATGACTACTGTTTAAACCGTCACCCAGTCGGGTCCTACAGTTGGTGGTTTCGTTGAGAGTTGCGCCCTCACTGAATGGCAGTTAGAAATTGATGGTGTTCTTGCTGCCTACAAATAAATTTCTGTTGGCAACCTCCTGCGGGACTTATTCCAGTTCTGTAGAAGAGTTTGTGCCATTAGTTCTGATTGTAACACCAGTTTCAGCATCCTGGGACCGCACCCCTTATAATTCGCTGATACGGGAATCTTTGTCAACAAGATGGCGGCGACGTTTTCGAGAGAACGAGCCTCACGGATGTAGTGCCATTGCTCCTAGTCGTGTACCTGAGCATCGTCGGAAGAGGAATCTGCAAGCACAGAAACACCGTGAGCAATCTCAGTTTTCTTTTCTTGACTTTTTCTCTTCCTCCCTCTGTTACTGTGATCCGCTGCACGTTCTTTCCACGGGATTTCAGGTAGTATGCGAACTCTACTTGAGGCGTTGCGGAGTCGATTCTCAGACAGCAAAACGGCCTCTGTCTCATCCACCGAGTTTAATGGTACCTGAAGTTACCGGGCTTCACCGTAGTGCTTTGAGTCTGGGTGACGCAAGATGTGTTTAAACGTCGTGGGGTCAGCCTGGACACCGATCGCCGTACAGATGGAACTCCATTGCTTTCGATCGTCTATCAGCCTACCCATAATTGTATTGGATTCGGGGACATTAGTTCACTCAAGTTTTAAGGCACCATAGTTACGCCTGGTGGATACTGGTTTCGGAGCCTTAGTTTCCAGTGCTTTCGGCGAATTTGCGAACGGCACTGATGGAGACCATCCTTGCTGCGACATTTTAGTTTTGTCTAGTCCGACCACCAAGGTTACCGGTGCTATTTCCGGTGTTTGCTTGGCGGCAACCAATGCGTATCTTACCTGATTCCTCACTATGATTGGTTGACTGCAACTTAGGGTCTCCTGTATAGCGAACAAACTACTAGGTGTAACACACTGTACAAAACCTGAAGCAGGCAAGCCGCATGTAATGTTTTTACTTATGGGATAGTGAGAGAAGGGAATTGGTACTGGTGGAGACCGAGACGATGGGGTAAGGTTGGGACGCCTGGCTCTCTTCTTCGGCCTAAATGGAGAATTTGGGGCTTTATTTCACATACAAGTGCAGGTCCGCTTCCTCCCATAGGTGTAACCTTTGCGCTCACCAGTTGCTCGACTGTTTCTGTTATTCTTTAACACTTCTTTAGACAAGTTGGTTTGGGACCCAGTAAATGAATCTAATCACAACGCTGAGCACAGATTGAGAGATCACATATTCCTTCACAGCCGCGTTGAGAAACACCGGATTTGAATATGCTTAAGGTTTTCGGACTGCCTGGAGACTTCTGCACCGAATGATGTTACACCGAAGGGCAATGGGTACAAAGTGGATGAGTTATCCGCTTGTGTTCAATCACGGATGACAGTCAAATCCATTAGTGATGGTTAGGATTTTAGTGGTAAAAGATAATTTCACGTATGATGGATCACTGTGTAGAGCTGGTGAATCTGGTTCGTATGAGCGTATGGTGACTACGCTGCGAGAAGATAGAGAGGATTATTCAAAATTACCCGGGTGCACGAGCGTCAAGCGTGTGAATCGGACAACCGAGAACGAATTAATCACTTCCAAAAATGATTTCCTACTAAAAGAGACGGAAATGTATGCAAAAGTAGGTTGAAATATAGGGGTATGGAATTTGTTCGTACGAGCAAGTTGCCATCCTGCGCAAATAGGTCTAACACCAGCAGAAACAACAAGGGTCATTATTGTAAATTAGCGAATATTCGCAAGTATTTAAGTCTGTCTTCCGTTGATTCATAATCTCGGACACAAGAAGCGATGGCAGCTTGCCAGCCTTACCTCAAAACGACGGTACGTAAATTGGCTGGTGTAAGTCTAGTCCATCAAACAAATGCCATCCACTTGGATGACTGCAGTGGAATAAGGAATTAAAAGCCCTTCGCAGCAGTTGGGGGTTTTCGGTGACCTCTCAAGAACGGTGTCGTGATGGTTCCACATTTGGATTGGGAACTGCGGTTCTCGGCCTGTTGCTCCTTCACTGTAAGTAAAGAACAAATCAGTGAGCATCGCGTTATGTGATACTTCATTTGAAAATGTGCTGGCAAGCTCATCAGACACTCCTCTTACTTCAGCGACTGGGACAAAGGAAATTGCAAGCAGGGACCTAAGCTGTAGTTTGATATTGACATCTGTTTCAAAAGCACTCTTCAGACCGACATTGTAGACTTTTCTGATGACACCTTGGCACAGGTAAAATTAGCATCCTTTTAATGTCCGTGTCAGGAAGTGCGAATCTCCCAACCTTACTATAAACGTTCAAATCGACTAACACCTTTCGCGGCATCAAATCCGGTGACAGTAGTTTCCTTATTTCAAACATGTTCCTATGGGTCTGCAACAGATTATAAAGGCAAGGGCGTGCCACGTATACAGATGATAAAATATATTGGGAATTTTATCAAAAATGCTGTCCCGGGATATTGTATCTTTGCGCAGTGCAAGTATGTGTACCTTATCACCTAACACGAGAATCCTTTCTGGATCATCCATACCTGAATCATGTAGAATTAGCTGGGAGTACTGCTCAGGAAAAGCAAAATGCATACCTGTTGGACAAAGTAAATGACCGTTTTTTCGATGGCTCAAAAGCGTTCTTGCAACATCTAACATTTTCATCCCTATTTTCAATATATCGCCTTCATTGTTCCTCTCAAGTCGTTTACGTCTAACATACAGTCAAACGAACACGCCTGAGGCATTAGACAAGTAACAACGACGCTCGCCATTCTATTTGTCTCAGCCCATATGTACGGCTGCTGAACTGAATTTAAAAACTACCCCATCCTGTATTCCTTTTTGAAACTCCGCAAGGTATAGAAAATGTTTAGCATACATCAGATGCTATGTTCAAGAAGTATGATTTCAGCGTTTATAATTCTCTTATCACAACACAACTGCTCTTCATCCTTTACCTGAGGAATGCAAATTTGGTTCCGTGCGTAGGCGGAGCTCTCCGTTAGGACGCCATTCAAGGCATTTTACTATAAACCCATAGATGTTAAAAACTTTTCTATTTATGCTTATAAAATATGAAACAGTTGTAAACACTCATCTTGCAGCCTAAACCCTAGAATATGCATTATTTTTGTTGTTATTATTGTTATTATTATTATTATCGTGAATAAGCTGAAATTGATGTTGCTAGCTTTTTCGCGTTTGCTTCAGCCCGTTCGAAGTTGAGCTCAAGATTACACCAGTCGGAACTCTGAGGAGTCCAGGCGAACTATCAGTGCATTCATACGCCACTACAACTGAAATGACATATGAGCTGATAGCGCTGCAAAGCAGTGCATTAAGTTCGTGATAGAGTGTGCCCTTGGCAGAATCATAACTGCAGTCATTGAATGCGTAAACGACAACCATAAACAAAATAGCGTCTAGGTACTGCTCCGTGCGCCAGCCTCAGTTGATATCGTCAAACGGCTGTGCGCAATCGGCTGCTCACGGGAATTCATCCAACCAGCGATGGTTCACCCTTGCGGCTGAGAACGATGCCCACCACTCTAGCTTGGCCTGTGGTTGCTGCATCAGCCATGTGCAGTTAGTTCAACAATCGCAACGGTAACAGTGTGTCCAAACTTAGTGTGTACTGTTACCATATTTGTCTTAGGATGCAAACGTCGAACGCCACCAGAGAGAAGTGGCAGTGTGGCTTGAGAATGGGCTGTTGACGATGGACGTCCCGTTGTAAATGCGGGAAAATAACTTCAAATAGTAGGCCACCAGTTGTATTGTAGCCACCGTCAATTAAGCTAGGAGTTATAGGACGATTGGGATATGATAGAAAGAGGTGGAAATGAAAGAAGGGAAGTATCGGCCGCACCCTGAGGTATGCAACGACTCTTCTGAAGTTACACGACGACTGAAGCTGGATCTGATCAAGGTTTTGCGGGACAGCCATAGTTGTACTTGGGCTGAGATGCCGTCAGTACCAAAGCTCAGGCAAGAACGATTAGGGACCTCAACCAAAAACCTGACTGCAAAGCAGCGAGACGATAACGGTTCCATTTAGCAGAAATGAACGACATCCCTACTCACGTTCAACATCTCTGTCGCTTTCGGACAGCATTTAGAACATTGATACCTCTATTTAGCGGGATCTCCTGCTTCACTTTTTCATTCCTTTCATCTCCATTTGCTGGGTCCTTTTCTGCCTTCCTTAACTGTAATGTCTTTTCGCTCTGTACCTATTTATGGTGCTTCTCTCTCTTATTTATCCCATAAACTGGAACAATTTTATCGGCAATGCATGGAAGTCCCTTGTCACACTTGTTTCAGGCAGCCTCTAGACTACTGACGCCTCTGCTTAGCACTGACTTTAGCAGCAACTCACTTATTCAATTCGAAAGGTTTTCCTATCCCCACCTACCTAGGCAGCTACATCGGCAATGATGGGCGCATAACCACTAACATACAGCAAAAGCAAGAACCGCCTTTTTGAATCTGCGACATCTGTGGCGTCAGAAAGGATCTTCTCACGTTTTAAAAGGCCGTGTTTACAAGGCCACACTGAAAGCCGTCCTATTCTGTGGCAGTGAGATTTGGCATCTTCGGTCTGATGCGCCTTCATCTATTTGATCATCGATGTCTGCGAACCGTTTCTGTTGTCAGATGGCACCAGCATGTCCGCAACGATGATGTGGTTAAGCGTGGGATAATCATGCTACTTCCATAGAACAACGGTTAGCACCTTATAGAGTGGGTTGGCTTGGACACGTGCTATGTAGACCTGATCACCGCTTACCGACGACCGCATTGATTTGTTTTATAGATGTAGGGTGGCGCAAGGTCCGAGCTGGGCAGACCTTAACATAGCAACGAGAAATGAAGTCAATGACAACCAAACTTGGTGCTGCCGGTCCGTCTCGCCTTCCAGGCTGCAGTCCACATGACTCGTCTTGTGCATGGCTTGAGATCTCACAGGACCAGTGGCGCGTTTGCTGCCGTCTCCTAGCCGAGCTGCCTGTTTAAAGTGTGTCTGGTGCTGCGTTATCTGCGGAGTATTGGTTGATTATGACGCGGGGCAGTGAAAGGCACAAGGAAGCCGTCTCGCCGATACCGCCTCATCCTTACTTGATAACCAGCTGTTTGTGATAATATGTTATTGGCATGGTGTAGACGCCTTGACCCTGGGTGTTTGTGTGTGGTATTATGGTTTTACGCTAGGTTCCCATTCTCTCCCTCTTATTGTTCTTCGTTCCATAGGTCACTATGGTTGTACGGCAGCGAAGCATCAATTCAAATGCCTGACGTACTGCATTTGATGATAATGGATTTTCGTTCCGATCCTAGCTGTTTGCCTACTTTTTCCCGTCCTCAGTTGCTTCAGTACGACAAGTTGCCATTGTTTACTCCTCCCCCTACGTACTGCTTTTGCTTTGATACACACATATTGCAACCTAGTGCTGTATCACGGGTATTCCATATTCCCATGTCGGAAGACGTACGTAGCACCGGATTTACCACGCGCATGTAAAATCACCATTTCACGAGTCCTCTTCACTTCCTCCATTGCTTAGGAATGCTCCCTTTTTGCTTATCCTTTAGTCCTCATCCCGCCTTTCGAGATCCACATAGAAAAGTTGAATGAACTAGCCCAGATCGCCCTGTCACCGAAATGATCTACATGTAATCGTTCGCTTGATGAGAGATAGACATGCTGATAGTTCAGTTCATTGCATCGGTAAGCCATCGTTTTAAACCATACTTCTATGGGATCGGAACAATCGGGTTCGGCCACATTCATCGTCGGAAAAACTTTAGCGGAAACATTTCAATTACTTGCCAGTGGGTCTAGTACTAAACTAATTCCCATTGGGCCGGAATTTATTGTTGTCTTTTACCTTGGATCGTAGTTGTCATCAGTTGAGTACTTAAGAAGTTCAGTCACCTAGCGTCACTTCGGCGCACTACGATGTCCACCTCGCCGGTGCGCAATTTTCAAAAGACATCCATGCTTAAGCTGCTTGTTGGAACAAAGACTCTCACAGCATTGAGTTTGCAATCTCACAGATTTCCGGTCACTTTCCATGGAGGATGTTTCGGTATTTCCGTGATACAACTTCGCTTAACCTTGCTGCAAACACTGTGTTACGATATCACTAGACATTACTCCCCGAGAATGTCCTGCGAAAACTGAACAGCCAAAACAGTATGTCTCACTTATCTGGGATATTCTACCTTCATCATTCGACGTGATCATGCCTACCATGGTCGAATGATTCTGCGGCATGAAACTCTGCAACCAGTTAATCTTTTAATCGAACGCCGCACTCTACTTTCGTCAGAGTTTGATCTAACTGCACACAAGTGGCACAAACCATTACGAACACATCTTGCAATTCGGTTGTCAATTTACCCCATGTCTGCTCAATTAGCTCAATACATGTTTCCTCGTAACACTACCTTCTCAGATATTGATTTCTCCGATCAGCCTGTAGCCACCGCGACTATGTGTGTTTGCCAAACATGTGGCGCAGTGAACGTGCTTCCTTCAGAAGTACTCAATTATCACACGTGCTCATTCAAATAACAATGACTGTGCGGTTTTGAGCTGTTCTGATCAGCATTTAAAGTTTTGTACCTGACTGCACCTCGACGACCACACTGATGTGGACGTACTTCGCATCCAACCTGTAGGCCGAATTTGTCTGACCTCTAACAACCGACGAAAAGTTTTTGTGCACAAATCTCATGCAATGAAAATACATACTTAAGCTTTTCCTTGATAGTGGGGTGTCGTTTGATACACCTGTTACCTCCTTTTAGCAGCCTGACCTTTAAAACTTAATTATTGCCTGCATGTGCGGAGCAATCGAGGGCCTGGTTGAAGAACTACAAGTGCGTATGCGTGAAGGAGACAGGCTTATATTAGGGGATTGACTCAAGTACAGTAAAACCACCATAAATTAACTATTCAGGAGACCGGACCAAAGTGATCAGCATAGTTGTATGGATCCATAAGGTTTAACATGGTCAACGTTTAGTAAATGAGATGGTGGTCAGGAAATAGAAGTGCTAAACTTCGAAAGTTTCACTGTACTTAAATATCCGCGGAAAATGTTTGTCCAGCCACTTAATAGACTGATGTCCCCACCGGAACGTCTGGCGAGATCAAAAAAGCACCCCGCACTGAGCACAGTGAGTGGTTCTTGAGAAGGTGCATAACGTTGGATAACTGAACGCGGTTGGTTTGTATCAATCATTGCACCTGAAACGGTGGATTTTTCTGTACTCCACTGTCTACTTATCGTACACTTTAGATAGGTTTTACAAACCCTAAAAATTTTACTGGTATTTCACTAAAAATGCTCGCTGGCTCTGTAAACGCGACAGGCTCCATCTTTAATTCAGGCAAAAGATTTGAATCTCATGAAATACTCGCAAACCTCCCTGTTTATAGCCTACCTGTAAGCACTAAAAACGTAGGTTTATCCTCTGCAAATTCCCCTGCCATGTGGTCTCAGTTACCAGAAGGTAGATTGATTACTAATCCATGCCTTCTGCCTTCTACGATAATCCATAAGTCCGAAACCCCCTAGCTCCTAAAGTACATAAAGGTGTCGCATGTAAATGTTCAGCAAATAATGCTGATCTTATATCCTCTTATCCTCTTATATCCTCACTGGCAAACGGAGTTGCATTTAAACCAAAGATTGCGCGAAGAATATCCTTTTCAATAAATCAATTCAGGCAACTACGGTTACAAAGCAAAATTAAAGCGCGAATAAAAATGCGAAAGCCTGGTCACAGCTGGATACATGAACATAGAGGAAATAACACTTGGGTGCAGCGGTATGAAATACCAATCAATGACTTGTTCATTCGGATCAGTTAGCATACGCCAACACACCTGATCAACAGGCAATAATTTATCTTGGAGCGAGTTCATGGCCAAGGTAAACCCAAAGCATATGACAGCGCCCGTTGTTTATACAGCTCTGGTCTCAACGTCTTGATTGCGATGGCTTCTGCGGTGTCCAATACATGTTTATTAAGAATTTTCGGGTAGCGTCTATGGATTGTAGAGGACCCTAAAGAACTCATTCATGCGGAACTGATGGCCAGCTTTTACCAAGTGCTGCAGTATATTCTTCACAGTGCCTTTCCGCAGTGATGCAGGGCAATGTTCATCAATCCGTTTGAACAAGCACCTGGTCATCTTTCCAGAATACCTTGCACAACAGGTGCAACCAAACTGGTCTAAGAAGAATTCGGACCGAACCGGGAGTTTGGTATTTTAGGTAGTGAGGCATCAGTGACCCAGTTTCCCCAAGTTGTCATAGCGTATCAGCCAGATACGTCTGTGCCACTGCGGCTGAAAGCAATGTCTCCATTAAAAAAAGACAATAAAGAAAGACATCATTTTTGGCACCGTAACGACAGATTTGGCAGCACCAGGTGGAATGGAATGCTTTCGGATGAAGGAGATAGAATACCAATTTACTTACAAGGTGCTGAAGATAAGCTTTGTTACAATTTCAAGCGTCTCAGGGCTGCAGATGTCTCTTGCGCGATGGTATAGACAACTAACCAAATTTCTCCTGTAAAAACTGTGGAAGTGTGTGCACTGACATACCCACGTCCACATGCAAAAGACTGTTCTTCGACTGATTCGTCCTCAAATCTTGCGCAGTAGATTGTCTAGGAAGGAGAGGCAGCCATCTTTTTTGAATTCACTATTGAATTACAGTGAGGGATGCACTCGGTAACGGATCTAGTAGACCGACGCAATTAGTGGATGAGCCACAGATAATAAATGTATCATCCAAATAATGTTAGGAACAATGAAGCGAAGCGATGATGTTGCTCAGGTGCCTATGTTCGAGTTTTGCAATGAAGATGTCTTCCAAAAATATGTAGAGGACCGTTATCTAATAATTTCGAGTGCGGAGGCAATCGTAGGCAAAACTCACAATATAAGAATAGTCAAGCACACTTGCGTTATAGTTCTTCCTTCAGTCAATGTTATTCCGATGCCGACTAGCGATTCGAAGGTATAAATCCGTCTACTGGAAAGACGTGGCAGCAGCAAACGAAAGCAGCACGACGCGAGCGCGTTGAACTTGTTATATTCAAAATTTGTGAATTCGAACAAATGATACGAAATGGTCAGTAAATGAAGTGATAAAAACAAAGATAAAATATAGTGATCACAACCACTACAGAACTCCTCCCTTAGAACTTGAGCTGGTAAGCGACGTTCGATATAGCGTTCATGAACACATTGTGCCAGTTTGGAGGGGTATGAAACAACACGACCTTAACGTGTGTGGGTAGGATCGTTTGTTGGGGGGAACAGGGAATGCGAGGTTTAGGAAACGGGCATACGTTTGTCAATGGGTAACGCACTAGGCACAGGAGGGCTGTGAATGGTTGAGATTGATTCGGAACTATCAAACGTCTAATCGACGTATGCGGGTTTAAGACGAGCCACGCTCACGGACTCCTTAGATCCATTCTTATCAAGAACGAAGTATTTCGGTTTCCGCGATAAGATTTTGAATGGACCTTCATAAGGCGGTGTCAAGGGTCTTCGAATAGCATCGATTCGGATGAAGACGAATGGACAGGTGTGCAAGTCAGGATGTATATGCTACTCGCGCGTGTTTAGTCGAGGTGGTGTCGGTCTAATGGATCGAAAATGGTGCTTCAGGAGTTCAGCATAGAACGTAGGATCCAATTCGCCGGTGATTCGTGAATCCAGTATCATCTCGCCTGGGAGTCTGAGGGTTGTGCCAAAGACAAGTTCGGCTGGGCAGCATCCGATATCTTCTCTGATGGTATTGCGAATACCAAGAAGAATAGCTGGAAGACATTCAGACCAACGGGCATCAGGCAAACTAGCTGTAGTGGCAGCTTTCAGTTGTCGATGGAATCGTTCGACAAGGAAATTGGCAGCGAAATGATAGGCAGTCGTGTGAAAATGTGTACAACGGAGCAGTCGACTCAATTCAAGGAAAAGGGTGGAACTGAATAGAGATCCTCTGTCAGTAGTGACAGTGGCTGGCACACCGAAAAGTGTCCACGATTCGACGAAATCACGAGCAACAGTTTCAGAGGATATATCACGTAAGGGAATTACGTGGAAAAAACGAGTAAAGCGATCAACGCAGGTTAACAGATAAGTGGAACCGTTAGAAGCTGGTAACGGTTCTATTACATCAAGGTGAATGTGTTTGAATCGGGCTTCAGGGAGTAAAAAGATACCAGGAGTTGTAAGAGTGTATCTGTGAACCTTGTTGGTTTGACAACTAAGACAGGTTTTGGCCCATTGTCGGATGTCTGTGCGCATTTTGGGCCAGATGTAACGGTCAGTAATTAGTTTCACAGTAGATCGAATACTGGGGTGCGATAATCCATGAAGATGGTCAAAGCCCACTTGCTGGTAGGACTGTGGAACAAATGGTCTACGTTTACCGGTGAAAATGTCGTAGTAGATTCTTGCGTCAGAATTGAGCACGGGCGATCGCAAGTTTTAACGAAGTGTTCGATCGAATCTGTGTTAATTCTGGGTCACTGGCTTGGGCAACAGACATTTTCTTTAGATCGACGCGCGAGCGTGAAAACTGATGGATGTGAGCACAGGGTAGGGCATCGGCAACAAGGTTGTTGGGCCCATCAATATAGGGAATCTTAACACAAAACTGGGAAAGATAATCAAGGTGTCGAGTCTCTCTAGGGGAGTAACGGTCAGAAGCTGCACGAAAAGCATATACAAGGGGCTTATGATCTGTCAAGATGACAAAACATCGGTCCTCAAGGATGTGACGAAAATGCTTTACAGCCAGGTACATGGCAAGAACCTCTAGACCGAACGTACTGTATGTGGTTTGGGCAGGTTGCAGCTTTCGTGAGAAAAAAGATAAGGGTTGCATTTCGTTATCCACGAGCCGCTGCAATAAGGCACCGACAACGGATTGTGAAGCGTCTGTCGTGAGAATGAGAGTGACGTTATCGTCCGTTCTAAAGTAAGCAAATGAAGTAGCTTGGCTTAGCTTTTGCTTGATTGCGTTAAATGCTGCTTCGGCGTCTGGAGTGAACGTGAACTTTTTGGGATTACCTTTGAGCAAATCAGTTAAATGTTGAAGAATTGCAACGCAGCCATGGATAAACCGTCCATAGTAGTTAGCCATGCCAAGAAAACGGCGCAGACTCTTAAAGGATTGTGGCGATGGATAATGCAGTATGACTTGCGTTTTATCGGCCAAGGGGCTAATCCTGTTAGCGTCAATTCTGTGGTCTAGGAAGTCGATGGAAGGTTAGCCAAATACGCATTTGTCAGGGTTAATGGTGATACCATGATGTTCGAAAACTTTTCGTAGATGTGTTAAGTGTTCGTCGGCAGAAGCACTTGCAACTAAAACATCATCGTTGTGAATAAAGACAAAGTCGAGACCACGGAGAACTTGGTCCATGAAGCGTTGGAAAGAATGCGCGGCATTTCGGAGACCGAATGGCATACGGAGAAACTCGTACAAGCTACAAAGGGTGGTCATTACCGTTTTTGCAATATCTTCCGGGGCCATTGGATTTGGTAGTACGCCCTGACAAGATCAATTTTAGAAAAAATCGACTTTCCAGCCAATTCTAACGAAAAATCGTGTATATGCGGGATCGGGTATCTGTCGGGAACTGTGGCGCTATTCAGTGCTCGATAGTCGTCACATGGGCGCCAAACACCGGTCTTTTTAAGCACAAGGTGCAGTAGAGATGACCAACAACTGCTTGAAGGACGAATTATGTCGCGATTTTCCTCTGGTTAGCAGTCTGTAGCGTTATTTCAGCCGGCTGTAACGAGCGCTTTTCTAAGGAACTGGGCATGACGCTTATCTCCGCGCCGGTGTCAAGGAAAAAGTGGAGTTTCGTGGTGGAATCAAACACGTACAGGAGGCGACTGATACTCTGACCAGCGGCAGCCGTCGCCATTACTGGCTGGCTTCGACGTTTCCCGATTTGAAATTGGCAAGTCTCTGGGTGAGTATGCCCTGGGCGGCAGTTTCGTGCGGCATTACCGAAGCGGTAATGGAGGTAGCAGTAGGAGCACGATGATTGTTTGCGGGAGTTGCTGCGACGCCTGCTTCTGGCATAGGATCTTCGGTTTCATATTCGACCGCGGCTAATGTGGGAAATACTGAACTCCAAGTTTGAGAACCTCTCACTAATGGTCGAGTATGGCACTCCTTGAAATGTGCTTGCAGTGGACGCCTCAGCCACATGATTCACAGAGTTTTAAAAGAAATTTTCGTGTACTTTGTCGACAGCTTTTGCCAGTTTATTCAGTGGAAGGTCTTCAGCCAAAACAGCTAGTATCGCCATCGTGTTTGCTGGAAGGCGTTTAATCCAGAGTTGACGAAGAACGGAAAGGTTGATAAACCGCCAAGTGATCGCATGTGTCGGAGGAGCAGAGGCGGTGTACGATCACCAAGCTCGGCTCCAGAGAGTAGCTGTTGGAGGCATGCCTCGTCGGATAAGGTCATGCGTTTAAAGACAGCTGCTTTAAGATTTTCATAACGTGAGTCAGTCGGCATAGGGTCGAGGATATCGATGACTTCTGAAGCCACGTGTGTAGGTAAATGGGCAGTAACATATGAAAACATCGTAGACTGCGAGGTGATCTTACGGAAACGAAAGATAGATTCCACTTGAATAAACCAGACACGTGGGTTGGACACATCGAAGGATGATAAAGAAAAGGTAACGGAATTTTCAGTTAACTTTTGACGAAAAGGTTGATCAAACATAATGAAGAAGAAGATAACATGTTCCCAAAAAATACAGGGTCACCGATTAATGTAGAGGACCGTTATCTAATAGGTTCGATTGCAGAGCCAAAAGGCAATCATAGGCAAAAACTCACAACAGGAGAACAATCAAGCACACTTGCGTAGTAGTTCTTCCTGCAGTCAATGTTATTCCGATGCCGACTAGTGATTCGAAGAGAAAAATCCGACTACTGGAAAACCATGGCAGCAGCACAAGGTGAGACAACAGCAAACGAAAGTAGCAAGACGCGAGCGAGTTGAACTTGTTGTATTCAAAATTTGTGAATTCAAACAAATGGTACAAAATGGTCGGTAACGGAAGTGATAAAAACAATGACAAAATATAGTGTAATCACAACCACAACAACCAGGCCCAGGGAAGAACCAGTAGCGATCCCATCGATCTGCCTGCAATACATCTTTATAAAACAAGAAGTGAGCACTGTATGTGTGATGTAAGATCCATCCTTTCAGCATACGCATTTGAATTCCAACATCCATGTTATTCTTACTTACGTACATAAAAGGAATTTGCAGATAAATGAACAACGTGTGAGACTTGTCCAACTGGATTCTTCCGCGGACAGTCTGATATCTGTTGTCTATTCAACTGATCCACCACTTAGTGCAGAGCACAAGCATATTGATGAAACAAGGAACCTAAATTCTGTAGTATCTGTGGTAACTGAGAGATTCAAGCGTTCTACAAACCCCAGTGCTCTCAACATTTGTGGCAGCAGGAGGAAATCTGACAGAGTATCTCTGGAAAGCATACAAGAATCACTTGACAAACGTCTGCTAGGCAAAACATCCATTAAGAACTATCGGGAGCGCTGCCAACAATTCCAGTTCGATCCGCTTAGCTACGAAGATTGAAACATAACCTGATGCTTCCGTACAACATGATTCATCAAAAGTTCCACTAATATTTATCCTCCCTAGAACTACAACATAGTTCGACAAGGGAGCTACGTAATAAGGAGTTTACCTTGAGTGTACCCAGGTGCAAGGTAAATCTGTGGTCTAACTTTTTCCTTATCAGACATGCTGTCCTGTGGAATAAGCTCCCAGTCACAATCAGATCGTGTGAGAGCACAACGGCCTTTCGCGTCAAGCTCGCCAAGTACCTAAATTTGAACACGATTATGACCCTGTTCTCTTGAGAGAGATCACTTGGTGATTTGTACCCCGAAGAGCCAGATAACATCTAATGAGTTAGACAAAAAATTGCATACTGTGTAACACACCCCTAGTGCTTTTATCATCCACTATTCCAACATTGCGTTGAAACACACTTTTGAGTTAATACAAACCGTTGAAAAAGCAAAAGCCGTGCAAATCACACATCTGTTTACCATTCAAGCATGAGCACGACATATTCTGTAAGATATGATCTGTGCCAACTATGATCACAGTTTCTCACTCGACGAGAAGTAACCCTATTATTATTATTACAGTTATACCAGACGATAAGCAGCTTCCAACTACCAGGAATACGGTTGCAAAGACCTACAGCGATAAGTGGTTCCAAAAGTTGGGAAACTACAAGAAGTAACGTTATGGGATGGTAATTTGTTGGGTCAGTGCGGCTACCTCCCTGATGAATAGGACTAATGATCTCTCGCTTCCATATTGCTGGAATTTGACTCTCCTCTAGACATCGCTGATATAAAACGGCCAGGGGTTCTGCCATATCACTGGCTGCTGCCCATAAAGCCTTCCGTCGAATGGTATCGACACCAGGAGAGCTGTGGATACGCAGGGACAACAGCTACTTTAACATAACTTCTGCAGCAAAAGCGATAATTGAATAAAGCTGACAGTGGGACAGTAGAAACAGGAATAATCATTGGGCCCATTACTCTCTGGAACGTATGGGAGTAATGGAACCGTAATTGATCGGTTGTTTCCGTTGGTGATCGCGTGCAGTCGTCAGGCGTGACGAATGCTGGAAATCCACACGTTACCAAGGCCATTAACATGCCTGTACACGAGCTTACGTTTCGTGCAGGATCGCTCCATAACTCCTGCTGATGCGTCACCTTGTACTCGTGGATCAATTTCACGCAAAATTTACGCTGTGCGACGTAAGCAGTCCAGTTTTCGAAATTTCTGAGTGTCACCAACAGTGGCGTCTATAGCTGATGAAATAAGTCTTCGGTGGAAAGATGAAACGCATTCGCGAGCCGATATCTATTGTAGTCAACGGGGGAAAATAGTAAAACGGGTTTATTCAGTGGCGACGTCGATTTGGCCACTTTTAAGTATTCGTCTAATGATCACATATCTAGTTATGGCGATAGTCGGTTAAACACCGAGCAAATGGAAATTGAAACACAAGCATCTGTCGGACGGTATCAATAAAACTAGGTGCAGCACAATTATACCTCTGTTAGACAGAAGTATAATTTGAGTCATAAGAAAAGTTATAAAGATCATTTTCGTTTGCAGTTTCGAAAGACAGCTAAAAGATTTACTAATTGTATCTCGTCATGTTGGTTGGAATCAGGTGGGCCGTATATGCAACCTGCAATAGATCGGTTGCCATGGAACGACAAGATTAGTCAGGTGGAATTAAGAGAGGGGCAGATAAGTGGAGCTGTACACTCAGAAACAAGCAGGTTTGAGTAGTAAATAATGCAACCCCCACTCTTTCGATCAGTTCCGACCAATTTATATCCGTCAATGGGGGGGGGGGGGATGAGTGGAGCAATTCAAAAAATGGGGTAATTTGGGAGAGTTTAACATAAGCGAGAGGTGGTATTGTGAGGTCACTCAAAGAAGTGGGGGAAAGAAAGGGCACCATGTATTGTCGCAGTAGAACTTACGGGCCTCATGGTCAGATTCCGCGAGCGAATTTTGAGTTTTGGGATTTACGTTTTACAGGGAACGGGGACTGCTGCCATGATAGGATTTTTGGGTTTCATCCCATCCACATAAGGGTTCTTTCAAGGAATAAAAATGTTTCGAGGATGACTGATGTTATCACTGACAGATGCTATGCGCTTAGACATTTTGCTTCCCGATAGAAGTGCATCGTCACTTCCTCGTGAAGCAATCGAGGATAGTTATGCCACCGGTTTGGGACCACCATGCGCTTTTAGATAGATCTGCTTCATAACTGCTGTCTGGACAAATTTCAGACCTTATCTCTACAGCAGGGGCTTACTCCGTATCTGAGCATGAGACTACATCTTGTGGACCGGTTATGCTCTCACGAATTTCCTCCATAGCGATTAGAGAGTTTATGGTCTGCAAAAGGTCTAAGTCGACGGTGCTGCTTATGGGGCCAAAGCAATCTGCACCGGATACCATCCCATTTATCGATTTCAATGAGGAATAAATGGGATTGTTTCTCACTAGCTTTGGCAAGTTACTGGTAGATCTATCACGATGAAGTTCTCGCTGCAGGGGGGTTCTGTTTTAAAAAATAATTACCTTGTTAGATTTCGGAATAGACCTTACAGTTGTCTGAGTTGCATGTAACACACAAGCAAAATGTCCGTCACTGAATCTGAAAAGCTGTGGACATGTATGATACAAAGAGCTTTTGTGTAGTCTATTTCAGCTAATATCAGTCACTGGTATGCTGTACGACTTTGCAACGGTATTCCTGATAGTTGTAAACTGCATGCCATCCGATATGTTGAAAGCACTGGTGTTTGTGGAACGCTTGCATCTCTCAGTTACCACAGTTGCTACAGAATTTAAGTTCATTGTCCCATTCACATGCTTATGCTCTGCATTAAGTGGTGGATCAGCTAAATAGGAAACAAATATCAGACTGTCCGCCAGAGAATTTAGTTAGAAAAGTTTCACATCCTGTTTATTTTATTGAAGATACAAGATTGGCAATATTTACTGAACATTTAAGTGCAACACCTCTATGGACATCTGGAATTAAGGGGTTATGGATGGATAGCTTACTAGTCGCTTTACGCATTGGTAACTGACGCCTCATGACAGGTGAATTTGCAGAAGATTTGTGGATGAAACTTTTCGGGGGAATATTCTACATGGAAGCAGGTCCTCCGGGGTCGGTTTCATAGATGAGCGTATTACCTCACTTTAACTTTTGGTTAAATATGCATTAGTTGTTGTTCCGAATAACTTGAAAAACCCATTTGAGAACAATTAAATGTTTTATGTGATCTCCCTATACAAATTGATGAGACCGCTCATTTGAACTGGGTCGCGAACTGTCGATGAATATTTCGTTATTTATTTGATAGAGGCTTCAAGGGAAGACGCCCTATTTTCGAGGCAATGAGACGCAATGTTATGCGGCAGTCTGATTTTTATTAGCCGATCCGATGCGAGGTGTTTTTACTCGCGACTTCATGTATCATGCAATCGCAGTGCACCCACTATCCGCCCAGGTACAAAATTGCGCGAGGAAATACATTATAATCTAAGTTGCGCCAACAATCATATACCGTACTGCGTACAAAAATCATATAGTTAATCCGTCTTTTTACAGTATAAGTTACACTTACCAAATATCATCCCCATTTATGTAGGATATGGGTCAAGCAAGGTTTCGTAGGGAAATCGTAACGTTGATTCAATTTCGCCGCGAATCGTAGCGAAAAATAGCCCGGGTGTGCTAAGTGCGTTGCAGGGCACCGCTCCGTTGCCCACTATTGAGCACTAGTAGCCTGGGGTGTAAGGGCACTCGCAGGGTGGAACCGGTGACTTTCGGATTACAAGCAGGAGGCACGATCCAACCGGCCATCGCTGCCGTGTAAGGGAAGCGACATATGAGCTCATAGGTGGTGAGTGTGGTGTCACGAGAAAGATTACGCTGAAAAAGCTGTCCGAGTGTGCCCACCCACCCTGTTCGCGTACGCTATGTTTAACTGATTTTGGGTTCCGCCTTCGGACGGCGTGATACCATATCCCATAATAGATCAACATTGCCGTGTTTATTAAATGTGCCGCGTTTTCCATAAGCTAGAAACTTCGATTAACATAGGTCAAGTACGAATCCGTCCGTGCATGTAAAACTACACTTTCAAACAAAAATTGCGTCTCTATCAGTTGTTAGGAAGCCAACACGTATCTCTGCAAATGACACTTTTGCTTGTTTATTATTCGTCGTTCTCTTTATTTTTCCCATAGTATAATATAGCAACTTAATCTATTGCGCAAAGATGCACATATTTGGTGAGCTGACCGAACTGCTAGGAAAAAACTAGAAGCGTATGAGAGCAGTGTTAGTCGAATAGCAGAGAAGAACAAACTACCGCGATACGCTTGACCGCAATAGCTAAAGCGCATCGATGGCATTAAGCAAATATGTTGCTTAGTGCTGGAGATCGCCGTTAATTCACGCGCAAAATAAAATTTGCAAAAGTGCCCTATCCTCGGATGGACAGTCATTGTATTCTTCATCTGCGCAAGTCCCATGCGAGCAAGACGGATCAGTGGTGTAGTGTTTGTGGAGCCCGGTTTGTAACTTTCTATGCTTTAGGTACGAGTCTCCTCACCCACACATGGGTCCTAGACTGCAAAAAACCGCCGATAATTGAATAATACCCAACGGACAGAGTCGGAGACAAAATGAACAGGTGGATCGTCAACTCGTCAAGATTGTACACGATGGAAAGTAATCGTTTTGTATGTACACGAGAGCAAGCGAAAGTATCCGTGACATCAAACAACAATACGACGGGTGTGGCATCGAGCAAAACTTCAGATAGCGTAGTAAGTACCCGTTCGTGCTCAGTCCGCCCTCAGTTCTTTGAGGCGCTGATCCCACAGATCGGAGGCCAACGCGTGTTGCTGTTTGACAAGAGCGCGCAAATATTCGCGAGTGAGAAAAAGATTGTCCTCGCCGAAGCACTTCTTTGCGTCTGTATTGGTATGGATTAGCTTGTCATGGGCTTGGTACACACGGTCCATCTCTCGTTTTACTTGGTTCAGCAGTTCATGTCCTATCGAGAGTAGGACGCAATAAGATTGAGTTGAGAAGTAATGGCACCAACAAATGAGGCTTTGCAACGCAAATAAAGAAGACCTACGGTGAACAATTACACATTTATGTACTATAGTAGTGAAACATTGATGTGGCGACGTGCATGCTTGACCAGCTTTAATTGGACCCTGCAATACTCCACAGCTGCATTGATATTACCGTTAAACAGCTGGAAGTGGGAAACAGTCATCGTGAGACGATTGTATTCACCAGGAGGGGATATTTTTCAACGTCGTTCGACAGATGTGTAAGCCAAAGGATACCAGTGGACTCATGGCAGACGTCCAAGTAACCAACTACTCACAGAATCAGACTATAGAATCAAACACTCGAACAAATCTTTTAAAGGGGCGACTGGTGAGTAATGCTTTCTGACAGAACTAAACCATCAGTGTTCTTCAATCTGTTTTCTATATATATTGCTAGCAATACAAACCCCTAGATTAAACCACAACAGTTGAATTGAACGACTATGGTCTGGGTACCGGAGTGCGGTGGACCCAATTGCCACGACTCACACCGCTGGATAAACGATAATTAACATTGGTAAGAAAATGCAGTAGAAAGTAGTAATACAAAGAAAATGGAAGCAAGAAAGAGTTGCGTAAAACTAAGCAGGGTGGACCGTAAATTATCAGCTAGATGCATAAAACTGAATGAAGAAATGCCATTGACCGCGAGACTGCACCATGCCCTATCGAGTTTCCAAACACCGGCGTAAACCATCCCGACGCCTCATCCACGAAGTCTTTCGGTCAAGTTCTTCATGCTTTTAGCCACATCATCGAAAGGCGCCTCGCTATGAAACTCTTAACGATACATTTAAATTATCCTTTAAGCCAAGGGGAGTCATTCCACATTTGACCTTTCCAAGTTCACATTTCAGACCAGGCGTGCAACACAATGCTAACACGTAATATGCAGTCTGTTAGTGACATAGATCATATTTTGAAACTTATACAAGGAATTTGTGTCAAAACCAAAGAAATACTAACGAATTCAAATTCAAACAAAAATTGCTTTCACCTCCACGTGTCTATTGGTGCCGGGTCGAAGCAGATGCGGTGTCGTCGGACGGTGGCCGATTGGTCTGCGCACCTGGTTTGCAACAATAAGGTCCCCGGTTTGAACCCGCGTAGGGGGTGGGCGCCCTCGCGGTATACTAAGTCCGCGCGCGACTGGTGGTGGTCGCGCGGCAGCCGACATATATTATTATTATTATTACTATTGTTATTATTATTATGCAGATGTGGTATCCGGATTACGTCTAACAGAACAAAATACTCCCAATGAAGCAAAAGCTATTCGTGTGACATTTGATGGTGAAGTTCCATCGAAGTATATATGAGGTATGTTAAAAAATAAAACGAACATTTGCCATGACATCTTTATTGGTCCTTGTACAAAAAGTTAGGAACTGTCCCTCTCTAAGTAGTCCCGTCTACTAGCAAAACACCATTCTCAGCGGTGCTTCCGTGTTTGGAAGGCTTTTTGTGATGACGCACAGGTATCTAGTCGCATAGTCCTGAATTTCCTCTATGGTTTGGAAACTATGTACTTTCAACGTAGTATTAAGTTTTGGAAACAGGGCGTTTTACTAGGGTCAGGTCCGGAGAATAAGACGGCAGTTTTATGTTTTGCTAGACAGCTGCGGACAAGGAGCGATGCGTGGGCCGGTGCATTCTCATGGTGCAACATACGAATCTGGTTTTCTCACATCGCACAGCATCCTTCGAATGTGCTAGAATTCCCTGGTAGACTACCTTGTATACCATCTGACCACGCGGTGCGAATTCCTGAGCGCCCTTGCAGCCAAAAAATAAAATCTGTCACCTTGATCATTGAGCTGCTTATGCGTGCTTTATTCACGAAGAGACCCTTTCCCCATCCACTACGATGATTGCACTTTCGTTTCAATATCAAAGCCGTATATCAAATTCTCATCGTTTATAATGATCACAAGAAAGTTTTCATTGTCTTTGGCAGTTGGCTGATTCCAACACGGTCCTGTTTCTGGTCGTCAGCAAACGAACGTGGCACAAATCTTGCACTGAAACGACGAATCACAAGTTTGTCACTCAAAAATGGATGGCATGATACTACACTGATACACACATCGTCAGCAACATCTCGAACAGTTAAATGACGATCGTCACGGGTCACAGCAAGAGTTCTTGACTTGGCAGCCATCGAAATGAGTCCTGGGAAATTAGACGCGCCAGACCATAAATGTGAACATCATCGAACATGTGTGCGCGTCATTAGTATAGTGACTGAAAGCGCTTAGAATTAGACTGCTAGAACAGACCCAGCGATAAACGACACTTCCAGTAACGAAACTGAAATGGCGATCACAAATGCACGCACTGCCTGTCCACGGAAAGCAACGCATTACAACCGAACGTTAATCGTGATGTTGGAAGCCGTCTTAGAAATGCATGGTTTTGAAGTGTTGTAAGAATATTCCGTCCTAAATGCGCTCTGCTTAATTTAAGCGAGAAAAAGGAATACAAAGGTACGACCCATTCCATTTGGTCTTGCACAGAGTGTACGGCCATTCCACTCGGCAGATGTACAGTAATGCTGGTGCAGAAGTGCGACAGACTAGTATAGATTGCAGAGCGAGCAACTACCGTAAGATCATTCACAATGGTGCCACAAGAATCAGAGTCCCGAAATAGATGTATAACATCAAACTCCAATTTGGAACACAGCAGCCAAGCCATGCGGAAGAGCGGTCGGTGATCAAGAGCCGGGTATCACGCAGACTCATGTTCCATTTGGGCAGCTGTTTCAAATGATCCGATCGGACTGCATACTTCACCAAAGCCTCGTGGTACATTAAACACAGTTGAGAGATCAAGAATATACGCGTCCGTTGTTTCCACCGTCCTGATACAGCCCCCGTCCATCGTAGCTTAGACTACTACAAAAACAGGAGCAGTTAAGGCCGGCAATATCAGCACGGGACCCAGTCATACACCTTTCAAAAAAGAGAACACTAAAAAGTATCAAAATTCTCCTAATGTTACATGCTCCGATATACTCCAAATTTGATGCAAACTCTATCAAAGCCCAACTGCTAGACGACCCGAAACAGTGCGACGCAATGTGTCGATTAATCAGAGTCCATGCAAAGTCGGCCAGTATGATGTGCCTCGTCCGACATCCAAGCTTGGCACACTACGAGGAACCATGATAACTCCAAGTGACTGTTCCGCTAGGAGATGATACAGAGGCAGTTCTCTTGTTAGCCACTAGTCTCCGAAATAACCCTGTACTGTTTGCATTTTTTCGGAGGATTTTAGCGAGTTGCCTTTAGCTGGAGCCCAAAGAGTGATCCCAGAGGACAGATCGAGTTTCAGGGAAAATTTTATTAGCATAAAAAAGGTTCCATATTTGCCTAACTATAAATAAACTGCACCGTTAAACACAGCCAGCTAGGGGAACGCCGAATGCACAGTACACAAGGTGAATGCGCGTTGCAATCGAAACGAGCGCCAAGCAAAATGGCGATGCTTAACTCAAGCAATCAAACACAGGAACCAGTTCAACAATCCGCATCGGCCGCATGGGTGTACTATGAGATAATTTTGGTTAGAATTTTACAAACGCAAGCCGGTTGATCTCCAGAGTGCTATAGATTCCCGGAGCGAACTCCATGAACACAAACTGAAGTCGGACGACAACCGTAAACAAAAAGAAGTCAAATAGATTCTTGTCCATAGTGTTCCCGAACTTCAGACTCCAAGCAAGCTAGTTGCTCAGGCACATGATTGCGATGAATATCGATTCATCTGATAAGTACTCGCATTTTAAAACGTGATTGCTAATTCAATCTCAACGTGAATATTACCGCACAACTACAAAGGGAGTAGTCCCCGAGTGATGAGGGTAACGATACAAATCAAACACATGGTAGAAAAGATAATCGAAGTGTGGCACAAAATACGCAAAAAGCTGTCATCCGAGAAAAGTTAAAATTCGGTGGATATACGGCTAAAAAAACGAAGAGAGAACGCTGAACAAGCCGGACTCATGAGTGACACTACCAACACGCCGCTCAGAACCTGGACAAGGCATCAGCAGCACACTGTTAGGCAGAACCGGCGCATTGCTGCAGCGCAACCACCACCAGTGGGAAGTGGGCTAACGATACTGCGAGGGTCGCCGATCCCGGCGTTTGTGTTGTGAGTCTCTTTGTCCCCCCCCTCCCTTTTAGCTTCCCCTTCAGCACCGATCTCAAATGTAATATTTAACATCATGATAATTTTTTTAAGATTTTTTCTGGTCTGTATTGCATTATCTCTTGTCCTTTTTGTATTACGGCACATTAGCTGAACTGTGTTTCTCACCTTCGGACAACGTACATTCATGATGATGATGAACAACTGAAATGCTTCCTTGATTATGGCAATGCATTCGGCTGCGTAAACCGCGAATTGCCCCTAAATGATCTACTCATTCAAAGAATACATCCCTCCATCATTCATTTGTTTAGTGATTATTTTACTGAACGCACTTGGACTATCCGACTCTGTGGCAGATGCTCCTCCCCACTAACCACCAACTCCAGTGTTCTTCAGGGAGCAATTCTGTCACCTTTTCTCCTTTCTCCTTACGTTAGCTCAATGACAGCCCCACAGAAGCAACCACACTAAAATATGCTGAAAGCATTGTACTTGGCATTAATCATGGAACCACCGATTCCTCACTTAGGCTGCAAGATCAACTGGATGACTTCAACATTTGGTCAAAAATTCGTCCACTATCTCTTGCTGCATCAAAGTGTCGTGATATACTTTTTTCGCTACAAAAATGAATACGTTACGCGCATCTTCTTACACATTGTCCAAAGCTGTTTATTGACGACGATGGATTACACACTGCCATATCAGTGAATTATCTAGGTGTGGTACTGAATTACGATTTACCTTGGACTCTTCATGTAAACGAAACTTTCAAAAAAAGGTTGTCTTTCCACGCCTCCCGTCTAAGAGTCTCCTCACTTCCTCGTGAGTTGATCCTTCGACTTGTCAGTGTCTGTACTGTTTCCAACTGGACGTACTGCTCCCTTGTGATTTTCCCCAATCTTCTGGGTAAGCATATTAAATTAATTGTCAAGTCTTTACAGCACTTACCCCTATGTAACGGCGTCCCGATGCCTACTTTCGTCAGCACACGTCTTTCTATACACATCATTTCTTGTAAGAAACTGACGTCTAAGCTACTAGCTGATACTAGCCATCCGCTTCATATCGCTTTATATGAATATCTGTCAACTTCGTCTACTAGGTAGAAGTACAAGCTGATGTATGCTCGCACACAGGCCTACCGCTCGTCCGTTATGCCTTATCTTTCGCGTTTTCTGCGAGATCCCAACTCTGTCGTTCTAGACCTAATCAGCCGATTCGCAGTAAGAATACTGAAAATAGGGAGCGAAAAGATAAAAATCTGTGTTGCTGCATCGTAGGTTGATCGGGCACATGCGCGGAATCACGTCGCTGATTCCTGCGCGGTGGCAGCATATTGCAGCTGCACACCTTAGCCGAGTGCGATGCGCTCCCAATACCTGTAGTCCGCAAAGTGGGTATCGTGCAATCTCTTAAATTCCGACACTGATTTCGCCTCGACCAGCGTCTTTGGCAACTTGTTTCAATATTTAACCACTCGACGCTCTAAACATAGAGAGCGATGTGCTTTAAATCCAATAGCCTGTAGCGGTGTCCGCATGTGCTGCGGTAAACGGTATATGGTTGGCGGCATCCGGTTTCGGATTTGCCTGTCACTGTGGCAAGCCACAGGACGCCTGCGCCTACAGAGGGACCATGGATGGCTTGCGCTGCACCACCCACAGCTCCAACCACATACCCCATATCCAGTGTAAACCCGAAGGAATAAGACCGGGAGGCATGCGGATGGGAACCACGTTTCATCAACGGAGCCGGCCCACACTCCTTCACAGGCAAACACAAGCACGCTGTATTTGGGGAATCAACCGCACACAAGGCGGTGGCTGGACCGTAGTCCGCTCCACACTGAGTGCATGGAACCGCTCTTTGAGCCTAGCACGGCCACAAGAACCGTGCACCCCGTCCCCTCCAGCAACGACCAACTGTCTCCTGGAGCCAGTATGAACGATGTAGTGGGTAATAGACAGGTAGGCACCTTGTCAACATACACATCAAGCGCAACCATACCAGGGATATCAAACAACACCCATTCACTTTAAACGACAAGCTGAAATAAAATAAATCCAATAATGCATACAGATACGGTGGCATAACTCTTCGCTAAATTACCATATGAAGTAAGTTGGTCAGCAACAAATCCGTGATAAGTAAGAAATGTCCACAAGTTACTTAAAATGCTACAAACGCAACAAAATTACCGAAGATAAGCGCAATTAGTGTAAGCAACGTGGCCAGTTAATAGAACATTATTCAGGGAGGCAGAACAAACCAAATAAAGCGGAATGAAATTTATCCAGCTGAAAAAGACCTAGTTTAAGTGTAAGTTGGTTTAGCCCAACTGCGGTGAAGAAGCATCAAGAATGCAACATCAGCCTCAGCATGGGGCACACATACATGGTTGGCGGCATCCGGTTTCGGATTTGCCTGTCACTGTGGCAAGCCACAGGACGCCTGCGCCTACAGAGGGACCATGGGTGGCTTGCGCTGCACCACCCACAGCTCCAACCACACACCCCATATCCAGTGTAAACCCGAAGGAATAAGACCAGGAGGCATGTGGATGGGAGCCACGTTTCATCAACGGAGCCGGCCCACACTCCTTCACAGGCAAACACAAGCACACTGTATTTGGGGAATCAACCGCACACAAGGCGGTGGCTGGACCGTAGTCCGCTCCACACTGAGTGCATGGAACCACTCTTCGAGCCTGGCACGGCCACAACGACCGTGCACCCCGTCCCCTCCAGCAACGACCAACTGTCTCCTGGAGACAGTATGGACGAGGTGGTGGGTAATAGACAGGTAGGCACCTTGTCAACATGCACATCAAGCGCAGCCACACCGGGGATATCACGCAACAGCCAATCACTTGAAACGACCAAATAAAATAAAATAAATCCAATAATGCATATAGATACGGTGGCATAACTCTTCGCTAAATTAGCATATGAAGTAAGTTGGCTAGCAATGAATCCGCGATAAGGAAAAAATGTCCACAAGTTACTCAAAAATGCTACAAACGCAACAAAATTACCGAAGATAAGCGCAGTTAGCGTAAGCGACGGGGCCAGCAAATAGAAGACTATTCCGATAGACAAAACTAACCAAATAAACTGGAATGAAATTTATGCAGCTTAAAGAGACCTGGTTTAAGTGTAAGTTGGTTTAGCCCAACTGCAGTGAAGAAGCATCAAGAATGCAACATCAGCCTCAGCATGGGGCTGGGTAAACGGTATATATATATATATATATATATATATATATATATATGGCGGCAGAGCCTATGATGCGCTTAGACCGGTAGTAGCTAGATTCTCACAGATGGTCTACCCACTGCTGCTACTTTTGTGCCATAGGCTCATGTGCCTCGTCGTGGTGACCGCTGGGTGGGAGTCGGGTTACGCCCTTCTCCCTGCTAAGATCCAGGACACCGATCCGCATGAGTCAGTGAACTGACCATGTACTAGACTCGCTTCATGAAGAGCCGCTCGTGTATCACTAACGTGCTGTTGATTCGACAGGAATGGTTGCAAGCACTGAACTGGGGAAATCAGTGGATGTTATCTACATTGCTTTCAGTAAAGCTTTCGATAAAGTGAACCATGAGGTCCTGCTCCACATGCTGAGGATGTGTAGTGTTGGTAGCGCACTGCACCAGTGGATCAGTGACTTCCTTATTGGGAGATGGCTGGTACAGGTAGATGACCACCTAATCAACTGGTACCTCTCCACTAGAGGTGTACCCCAAGGCACAGTACTGGGGCCCATTTTATTCCTGCTCCACAGAAACGACGTGCCACTGTTTGCACATGACTTGAAGATTTGTAGGAGAATTCTCCCGACGACTGTGACATCCTTCAGCAAGACATCGACCCTTTATCCCGATTGTTTGCAGAAGTTGACCTACCGGTCAACCCGGCCAAGTCCTATTTGTGAGCATGGTGAGGGGTGGTAATGGGCGCGCGTACACCCTGGTCGGCCACCCGCTGCATCCCACCAGTTCCGTAAAGGATCTAGGCGTACTCTGACGCTGTGATCTGAAGTCTGTCGACAACACGGACAGACTGTACGTAAAAGGACTACGCTTGCTTTGAGCACTTAGACGCAGCTGCTGCATTTGGTCTGAAGAGATTGCCACCCGTCTTTTCTCTTCTAGGATGAGACATGCTGGCGTGCGATGATATAATCGAGCAAATGAGCGTGACTGACCACTACGTGGATGCGTCCAAGTAGCTATATCACTTGCATACAGATTAACCTGTGGGTTCGTGATCGTCAGGTCGTGACGCACAGTGAGAGCAGCCAATCACCATTCCTATATGCTATGCCAATGCCATGCCAGCCGATGAGGTCTGTCCAAACCGTAGCATCACGCCCAACAAGTGGGTTGAAATCACCCAGTAGTAGTCGATCGCTCCTCGGCACAGGCTGTAACACGGATGATAAGTGAGGATAAAACTGATCCATCGTGTCATCAGGATAACACTTGATGGCACCATACGTGCTAACAAAAATGGCAAACTTACCTCTTCCAATTCGCAGACAGTAAGTTATCAAGCGTTGGTTGATGCCAGTCGGGGCTCTCCCACCAGTTAACCATTTAGGCAATCGTATAGTGCGAATGCAACCCCATGTTCACGTTGAGCTGCGGTGACGTTTTCCAACCACAGTTGTACATGTAACCAGCACCAAGCGCAGCGAGCCGAGTCTCGTTGGGTGCGGCAAGGCCTATTCCGTCGCGCGTGAGTTCCATCGCGACCAGTGCAGCGCGTCGCTCGGGTCGATCGAGTAGGGTATGCACGTCTCAGCACCTGATGCTAAGCTCTTTCCGCGGAGGCATACGACAACGGTGGTGGACAATCGCACGTTTAGTAACCTGGATTGGAGGAAGTATTGGGTTAGGCGTCACGGAGACGGGAGGCAGTGGGTGGTTTAGAGGCTTGCTTGAGAGACTCCGTCCGGAGCCTTTGACTCAATAGCCTGACTCACAAGGCAGTGGGGAGCAGATCCAGCTCGGGAATGTAACTGCAGACAGATGGGGATCTGCTTGACGGCCGTCACGCAGAATTTGAAGTACTGGAACGATTCATATATGTTTTGCGACTGTAGTAGGATACGCACCTGCGACCAAGGCTAGACGCGAGAGGGTTTTGGTGGGTTTGTACCAAATTAACCAGGAGCTGCCTGGCTTGAGGCGGGCAGTAGCGAACCATTGAGCACCCGGAGATGCCCTCCCACCGTCAGAGACAGTGCGTGGCGCTCGTGCTCTTCGCCAAACGAGCTGTGAATTTATAACCCGTAGATCTGTTGTCCCACATGGCTAGGTTTTACGGGAAGAGGGGCATCGATCACTTTCTAACCTCCGAAGAGGATACTGGCAAGGCGCCCACACCTGACAGGAGAACGACTCGTATATATATATATATATATATATATATATATATATATATATATATATATATATATATATATATATATATATATATATATATATATATATATATATATATATATATATATATATATATATATATATATATATATATATATATATATATATATATATATATATATATATACGGCGGAGTCTATGATGCGCTGAGACCGGTTGTGTCTGGATCCTCACAGATGGTCTACCCACTGCTGCTACTTTTGTGCCATAGGCTCATGTGCCTCGTCGTGGCGACCGCTGGGTGGGAGTTGGGTTACGCCCTTCTCTCTGCTAAGATCCAGGACACCGATCCGCATGAGTCAATGAACTGACCATGTGCTAGACCCGCAGCCTTTCGGGTGTACAATTAATCGAATGCTTTGGATGAGGACCCGAGTCGTTCTCCTGTCAGGTGTGGGCGCCTTGCCAGTATCCTCTTCGGAGGTTAGAAAGTGATCGATGCCCCTCTTCCCGTAAAACCTAGCCATGTGGGACAACAGATCTACGGGTTATAAATTCACAGCTCGTTTGGCGAAGAGCACGAGCGCCACGCACTGTATATATATATATATATATATATATATATATATATATATATATATATATATGACAAGGTGTGCAACAGATGTTATGCGATCGGGATCATGATAGAACCAGAAAATAGGATGATAATACGAGAAAAACAGGCAAAAATTTGGTCTAGTTTTCTACTCACAGTTTAGGGGATTTTTACAATTTATTTTGTTGTAGGATAGGCAATCACCGAAGCACACAGAAATGCACCTCCACCACTGGCGCTGGATTTCGGGCCATGATTTTCAGGGTCTCTAACCAGCTATAACCAGTATCTCTGAGACCCTAACCAGGAAGCAGAGAACAACCGACAGTGGCCAACTGTTTCGTCAACTCTCTCTTGCCGCTTCTCTAAGCCTTAAGCTGTCAAGTGCACTGCTTCCTCCATTCCTGTTTAGCAGCTGCGAACAACGCACGACGCGTAAGACGCTGAGCCGGGTGTACAATACGTAGTAAAGCCACCGTATATGGCACTACCAGTCGAGTGCCTGCCCTCACCAAAGACCGCCGTTTAACTTCCACATTGGTCATGTAGTGCAGCCAGCACAAACGGCCAATGAACCGCAAACAAATGCGCACGAAAACAGACAGACAGCGCAGGTCAACGGTACGAAATGGCCAAGTTTCGCAACCGTACAGCAATGCAGCGCGGACAGTCGCACACTAAACTCGCCCTTTGTTGGAGAGACAAATGTCATGGCGGTGCCATAAGTGCCTCAGTCTAGAGAACTTGAGATGAGCTCCTGAAAAACGCAACGAAATCTCATCTCCAACAGCCTCCCTAGCAATAATGCAACTTCCCAGGTGGACAAAACTATTCACGACCTCTAGTGCCTCACCATCAGGAGTGAGAGCAGATACAGGCATCTGCCATTCCCTAAAAGGTGCACGCCATATTTCGACGCTTCAATCACCCAGCGGTTAAGTGCAAGTTGGACGGCCTGTGGACCGTCACTCAGCAAGAGGATAGCATCAGTGTAGTCCAAGTAAAACTACTCGACTACTTGGGAGGAGATCAGAGCCAGCGTTTATCGAGTATTCCAGAGCATTTTTGATGACATCTCCATTGACGAAGTTGAAGATCAATGAGGAGATAGGACGTCATTGCCGAACCTCACTGGTGACAACAAAGGAAGGCAAAAATTTGCCATAAGTCCTAACTTTATTCGAGGTCAGGCTGTAGATAGCACGCAGTACGGCAACAAACTTCTCGGGGACGCCATTTCTTAACAGACAGTGCCACAATGCAGTCCTGTAGATAGAACTGAAGGCGGCGCAGATATCCAGGAACACGATAATCGTTGGTTTTAGGTACACATGACGGAGCTCAAGAACCTAGCGGTGTGTGTGGAAATTTGACCAATGCAACCGCGAACAGGACGCAATCCAGCCTGTTATTCCCGTTGTGGCGATTTGTGCATCGGGGATGACCTGCGAACTATGATGGACACCAGCAATGTATTGTAGATAAGCCCTCACGTAAGCCTTCAGCATTTGAGGAAAACAGTTTGCTCTAAATTTCCGTACGCTCTTCACAGGAGGCCAATGTGTTGACTAGCTCATATCGATGGCTGTTCAGCCTGTTTCGATCAGCAAAGGCCATCCTGCACCGTTACAACTTGGTCGCTTTCCTATGTAGCGTGTTGCAACTGCTGCTCTCCCAGTGGATATTAATGAGTATAATGATAGCGCATGCTCAAAATTTTTCACTTTGCCGTGTTAAACTGGGGCCGCTTTTCAAATGACCGTCTATTGGCGGGTACAGAACTCTCTGCAGTGCTGGGTGATCGTCCACTGTCTTGATATCATGCCACATCTTGACATCGTCTGCAAACGGTAGGAAACCTGACTGCAGTACACCAGCAATATCATTGATGAATAATAGGAATATACGTGGTCTCAAATCCGATCCTTGGGGCACATCACATTGGACTTTAACTAGGTCGGAGATGGCGCTGCGGACTCGCAAATTCAGTTGGCGTTGCACGTGGAAATTGCTTATCCAACCCAACACGTCACCGACTCCATATCTTCACAGTTTGTGAAGAAGAATGCATTAATCCAGATATGCGGAGTCGACTCCTACTCTGCCGTCTGTTGATTCTATGCGCCTCGCTCGGAGTAGCAACCAGTTTGTATTGCAGAATCGATTTCGGTGCAAGATCTTGTAATTAGCAGTGACTATTCCACGTTTCCACATTGTTGGAACATGCATTCCATCAAGGCATCGTTGACAGAACCGAGCTAACGGTCATATGTCGTTCACATCAGGATGGCTGTGCACGCGCAATGACAAGGGTCTTTTTCTCCCATTTGTTGCAGCGAAGGATACGTGACCTAATCCCTGGGGTGATGTTAGTGCTGTGGGAACGTCAACTAATTCTGCGAAAACGCGCAACGAACTCCCATATGTTGGCTCCGCCAGGCAGAGTGAAGCACCTGTGTCTTGTCTCCTGCCCTGTTTAATATTCGCTTGCATGCGATGATATCTTGTTCTTTTGCTGCTGCTTGTGATTACAGTGTTCATGTGGAGCAGTGTATTAATGGTGTATTGCTGGACTTCCGTCGTCTCGGGACGAGTACTATGGCGTGTGAGACAACTATGCGCATGTTTCTGTTTGCGGATGACTGTGCGTTGTTTGCACATACTGCGGATGAATTGCAGCACATGACTTCGGCTCTCGCTTCGACAGCGGCCAAATTCGGGCTCACCATCAACACAAGCAAGACTGTCTTTTTCAACCTTCTCCAGAAGTGGTATCCGTGGGCCTGCCGCAAATCTACATTGGTAACGACGTTTTGGAGTCTAATACGAGATGTCTAACGACATCCAGAAGATGAGCGAACTGCGCACGCGCGTACCGAAGGTGGCTGTCGCAGTAAGAAAACTGGAAAAATAAGTGTGGAACAATCACCAGCTTACCGTTGGAACGAAGTTGATGGTATACAAGTCTATGGTGCTCTTCGTTCTGTACGGCAACGAAACCTGGACGCGTTATCGGAAGGATGTCCGATATCTGGAGCGGTCCCATCACCATTGTCTGCGCCAGATTCTGCGCATCGACTGGAGTGACCGACATGCAGACAAGGAGGTGCTCTGATTCAGTGGCATGTATATAGTGGACTACACACTCATGCTAAAGCAACTGAGGTGGCTCTGGCATGTTCACCGCGTGGATTCGACCAGGAATACAGAAACAGCTGCTTTGATAGTGGCCGCTACCCCATACCATCGAAAGTTGTCTCACCTGATACAGGAAACGGGCAGCAAGAGACCTGGTGTTAGTGAAACAGCGTATCGAAGTACGCTATCATTCGGGGTGAGTAAGTGTTCACTGAATAAATTGAAAGTCACTGCCTGCGCGTTCACCAGACCATATTACCAGCAGGCAAATCCTCACACAGTTAATCCAATAGCAAGTCGGTTAGTGGCTGAGTGGTCTGCGCCCCCGGTTGGCATCCATAAGGTCAACTTTTCGAATCCGTGTAGGGGTCGGCGTCCTCGTGGTGGTGGTTGCGTGGCAGCGAAGCGCCGTTATGGTGTGCAGCTGGCGATTTATTAATTTTTATTTAGATTCAGGGTGAAAGCGAAAAAACGAGATTCGCAAATACCTTAGGACAAAATCGCGTGCCAGCCTGAAGAGAAGCCGCAAATCCTGATGGTCTCATAGTGCGTCGGAGATGGAAGTGGCCGCTGCCCTTAGTAAGCATCAGAAGATATTCTGTCTGATACGGGAAACGGGCAACAGGAGAGCTGGTGTTAATGAAAACATTTGTGGCGAGAGTAGACAACCAATCTACAAGTTGTCAAAACGCTTGGGACGTTTTTCTGAGCACTATAAAAAGCATTTTAATCGGGCGGAATTGCCAGATTTCTCACCGGCCAATGATCACCATGCTCCCTGGGCTCTCCCTTTGGATCCACCCTCTCACTCAGAAGTCGAACGTGAGATCGGACAGTTGAAGTTGAATAAGGTCGCGGGATCACATGATCTTCGTCCAGCCCTCTTCGAATTTGGGAGAACTGCTCTTGTGGATGATTTACACGAAATACTAGTGAATCCGTGAGAGCAGGAAACTGTCCCAACCGACGGGAGCCGCTCCGTTATTGCCCCGATCTTCGAAGGAGGCTCGCGTTCGGAATGCGGCAACCATAGAGAAATCAGTCTGATCCCCATCGTCTCCATATTACTTGCCTCTGTCATCCTTCACAGGCTGACTGGCAATCGTGAAAGCCAGATTTATGAGGAGTAAACCGGGTTTCGTCGACGTCGGGGCAGGATCGATCATATCTTTACTTTGCATCATTTGTTGGAGTATCGTCACACATTGGCGGCCCACCGTAGTCGTGTTCCTCGACATCAAAGGTGCCTTCGATTCGGTGCATCGATGTGCCCTTTGGGACTGTTTGATAAGGAAAAGTGTGCCCGAGGAATACGTAAATATTATCCGAGTACTTTGCGCGTGTAGCTCAGGCAGAGTGAGTCTACGGCAATCTGTCGCCACCCTACAATATCACAAGCAGTGTAAGACAAAAATGCCCACTGTCACCTTTCCTTTCGCTATTGACGATGTCATGGAGATCATGTTCACAGGACTTAGAGAGTGTGGAGCTGCTCTCAAGGGAATGACTTCTTACCTTGGTATGTTGACGACATTACCCTCATATGTGACAGCTTACAAACGTGCCAAACGGCATTGGACAGATCAGCACTAGCTGTTAGCCGTTTTGGGCTTTATTTTGCACTATCGAAGTGCCAAGCTTTCCTCCAAAATTGGGATGGACTGCCTCCTGTGCTGATGCTTGGTGGGGATTATATAAAGTCCTTCAAAAGTTCAACTACCTAGGCAGTTGCATCAGCGCCGTTGGAATTGAAAACGAGGTCACAACCCCTATAGCATGAGGAAGAGGCGATTTTGCTAGCCTTCGCCACATATGGCGTCCGCGCGACATCACTCTCTCTGAAGGGCAGAGTGTGAAATGCAGCTGTATGCTCGACGTTATTGTAGTAATGAAACCTCGTCGATATAAAGAGGCTAGTTGTGTCCGACCACCTGTGTCTTCGCAGACTGGCTCATATGTGGTGGGAACAGGGCGAGCAAGGAGCGTGTTCGGCGTCTTGTTTATGACAGAGGAAGAACAAGTGAACCGCTCAGCCCCTTGATATCAAGCACCAGGCACCGATGGCGGGGCCACGTGTTGCGCATGCCAGCCCACCGACTCTCGCGATGTGTGTTGTTTGCTCGCCCGGTGTGCGGTTGGAAGAGGAAGAGGCCAAGCGATGATTTGGCCGAGAAGTGAAAACCCTCACTTGGAAGTTGGCGTCGGTTGGTGCATTGCGACTGCCTGGTTGGGGTCCGAAAGACGATGAGCATGTTTGGTTGGACACACTTGTTGACAGGGCTAAGAGCAGACCTCAATGGAGTTTGTGTTGTGAGTTCCTTTGTCCATCCCTCTCCGCTTAGCCTCCTCCTCTAACCTCGATCTCAGTTATTAGGCATACTGCAACACCTTTTGCGGCAGAATAGCCGGCTGTTAGCTTTCAGGAACGATGTCCATCCGGTAACTAAGTTCGCTTGTGTCTGTTGAGTGTTTTCTTTTCTGTTGTATTACGGCACAATAGCTGGGATGTTTTTCACCTATAGCTAAGGTGCATAATAATAATAAGAAGAATCGTAAAAAGATCAAGGACGAAGCAGCTTAACCGATAATCCGTAGTATAGAACAGGTTTCCAAATGAAATTCAGTCATGGCATTACATTTATTACTAAACGTTGAGAGAGCTATTGGTAAACTGAGACCAGTTATAAGAAATGCACGTCCTAATGAAATTAGAGGGAGATGGATATGATTTGAATACTCAGTTTCCTCTAAAAGGCAATCGATTCGAATGATAATCCATTGTTAGCAGTGGCACTAAGTTATTGTCTAATAACGAGAATTTTCGTCGTAACGTTAAACGTAAGTTAACTGACGCCGAAATTAGTCTTAGTGCTTCATTTTAATTCGTAGCATTTATCCCACAGTACTAATCATCTATTCTTTCCTGGAGATCACAACTCAGGTACACGTTGCAGTTTTCCGTGCTCCACGAAATCTAGATGGATTTTATTTTCTCTGCTTTTTGAGTATCTGAGGGAACCACCCGAAAACCTTTTAAGAGCTGCCTTGTTGCTAAATACTTCGAACACTTCTTGTCCTCTCTGACTGCTTGTACAAACCAAGACAAATAACCGCCAGACCACATTTCATTTTAGAGAAGCATATAAGTTTTACTCACTGCGGTGTTCGTCCTATTTCCTTGTTTCTCTTTTTCTCGTGGCTGATCCCGACTGTGCCGATCCCATTAGGTGATGGGTTAAAGCTTTCAAGTTAATTAAGAACGATCCCCGCAAGGCGAATTGCCAGACCCACTGATAAGAAAAGATGGTGCTGGACTCAAATGAGCGGGATGTTGGAACGGCCTGAATGGGTGTGCCTATAACAGTAGCCTAAAAGATGAGTTAACATGGTGTTGTCCTATTTGCTCTTTAGCAACAATGGCACAAGGAAGGCTTACTTTGCTTATAACAGTTTACATGAGAAAAAAAAACAATCCAATATGTTGACGGCCATAAAAAGAGTCTTCATGATGACGACTTGCGCATTTAAACCACATCAGCACAAGGGCAGGTAAAGCGTGGAAGTGCGGATGAAACCTCTCGAGGCACTAACCCACCTAAAAGCAGGTATGCAGGAGACGGTTCCACGGATGGTCGTATTATTTGGACAACTGGCTATACCGACATCTACTCCTGCTCTCTACTTTCTGTAGTTTTTTTATGACGTTTAATTAATAGAACACCGCAAAATCTTCCCTGAAAACTACTTTGTACATAATGATCAGACAACGTAGTTGATCTGTCTTACAGCACCGAGAAATAGACTATTTATTTATTTGTTCAATGTTTCGCCTCCCCTACCAACACAGACTGGAGGCCTTAGGGTTGTACAACGGCGAATATCGGTGTACTAGATATTGGCAAAGTCCAAACACGCCTGTCGCAATTCAGCCATAATACCAACTCGAGAGGCCATCAGCTGAAAATGGCCACGCACTGCGGTCGACTTGATTGCCGACAAAACGTTTTCTCCTTTCGGGTATCTCGAACTTGGAACGCTCTACCAAACCACGTTATTTTTGCTCCCACAATAACGGTACAAAGAATGACTGGATTGCACTTCATCATATCTAGATTACGTGACACAGTCCATTTCTATCGGAAGATGAAATAACGCCAACCGAACAGTGTGCGCACCAGTCCTCTAGGTTACGTGTGTTAAGGTGAATAACTCAGTGAACCAGATTAAACCCGAATTTTCCCATTTTCCTCTAAATTAAACTAGCATACAATACGCACCCCAATCATGCTACGAGACTTGTCCAACGTCTGCTTTTTGCTCGTTATAAATCATTGTTCATTTTGGTTGATTGATTTGGTTGTTGATTCTGGAGGTCGTCGATGCTTGGGATCGTCACCGAACGACATCCTGCTGTGTTCAAAACGATTAAATTACTTATAGCACTGCGTAGGACTCATATGGTTATCCCCTTATGTTTGGCTAGTCAATTGAAATGTATCCACCTAGGTTTAACCGACTTCCACACACATGGTTGGCGGCATCCGGTTTCGGATTTTCCTGTCACTGTGGCAAGCCACAGGACGCCTGCGCCTACAGAGGGACCATGGATGGCTTGCGCTGCACCACCCACAGCTCCAACCACACACCCCATATCCAGTGTAAACCCGAAGGAATAAGACCGGGAGGCATGTGGATGGGAGCCACGTCTCATCAACGGAGCCGGCCCACACTCCTTCACAGGCAAACACAAGCACACTGTATTTGGGGAATCAACCGCACACAAGGCGGTGGCTGGATCGTAGTCCGCTCCACACTGAGTGCACGGAACCACTCTTCGAGCCTAGCACGGCCACAAGGACCGTGCACCCCGTCCCCTCCAGCAACGACCAACTGTCTCCTGGAGCCAGTATGGACGAGGTAGTGGGTAATAGACAGGTAGGCACCTTGTCAACATGCACATCAAGCGCAGCCACATCGCGGATATCAAGCAACAGCCAATCACTTGAAACGACAAAATGAAATGAAATAAATCTAATAATGCATACAGATACGGTGGCATAACTCTTCGCTAAATTAGCATATGAAGTAATTTGGTTAGCAATGAATCCGCGATAAGGAAAAAGAATGTCCACAAGTTACTCAAAAATGCTACAAACGCAACAAAATTACCGAAGATAAGCGCAATTAGCGTAAACAACGTGGCCAGCTAATAGAAGACTATCCAGATAGGCAAAACAAACCAAATAAACTGGAATGAAATTTATGCAGCTTCAAGAGACCTAGTTTAAGTGTAAGTTGGTCTAGCCCAACTGCGGTGAAGAAGCATCAAGAATGCAACATCAGCCTCAGCATGGAGCACTCCACATACATACACATACACATACACCATATTGTTCTTCAAGCTCTTTCGTTGCCACTTTGACACTACTCCGACGAGCGGTTTGTGCTCGTGCTCACTTCTGTGGCTGTAGCTCACCAACTAACAGTCAGAGTGGAACGCAGTAAATAGTAGTTTGTTGGCTAAACAAACTACGTGAGCTCCGTAGCCGCAGCGCGATCCCTCTGCGGTAGACATGATCTCATAACTCAGCGTTATTCAGTTGCTCCGATGTACGTATAAGCCCAGCGTAGCCAGCAAGGGTGAATTATACCAGTAAGTCTAACTTGTATGACTGAACATGTAGATAGAATAGCCGTAGTTTTTATGCCGATACTCCTCAAGTGGTCCCGTAATCAGAGCCCGGTTAACATTTACGGGTCGGTTTAAGAATCGATGCTGGTCGTAATGTCAATGCCGACCCCAATTTGTGGTGAACCATTTTTCAGCTGAATTACCTGGCTCGGTGAACAAATCAACACATCATAATACCGACATATTTTTCATATACAGAGCCGCTTCAATCTGCGCGTAAGCGTTCGCGCAAAAGTTCACATCATGTCACCTAACGCCCAATGAACAATAACATTTACGAGATCGACTAGCTACACCCAACTTCGTCACTACCAGATACACGAAGATTCGAATCATTTATTCATACCCTCAAGAACAGTTCCCAACCCGTTCGCTTACAGAAAATGTCTATCTAAATCAAGAGACTACTCGGCGTCGGGTCAGAGTGTGAAAAGTAGTGCCACGAAGCAGGACTGAGAATCCAGATGTCACCAACGAGAAAAGTGGACTAATCAACTCAGATTGAACTCAGCAACAATACGCTATCCGTATAATGGGTGATCTTAAGAGAATTTGATCAGTTTAAGCAAAGTGAAAAAACGACTGAGTTAATCAGTTTCGGGATGCACTGGACTTAATGGAACAGTATTCCACTAAGCGCCCCAAAACTAATCCGCAGTAGATGTAGAGGACGCATGACTATTTAATTGTCATCTACCAACGTCTTACATACAGAACAAGTACATACAGGCTGATATCTATTGTAGCGAAGTAAGCACGTGATCGGCAGTTATTCCAGTGTCATAGTCAAAAGATAGGTTGTGTTAGGAGGATTGCCTCCCAACGAATTCATTCCCTTTGTTGACACTTATGTCCATTAACTACAACTATATTTCCCTTCACTGCAACTCGTCACTGATCCTATCCTGGACTGTGACGTGCTTTCCTTTCTACTGTACAACGCTCAAACTCTTCGGACTTTCCCACTACGAGATATATATCGCATCAGTGCTTGTTTGTCATCTCAGTTTCCATGCATGGATGTGGTTGATTGAAGGACACCAAGAACATAACAGACCGTATCTACATACATGCAAAAGCCCGGTCTAATATGCGCTGTCTTCTGGAGATAACAAACAAAACAACTTTAAGGAAAACAAAATTACAAAAAGTTTTGAAAGATAACGAGTTAGAAATGGCTTAGCACTGCCTTAAAGTATCTGTAGTAAGAACTTATGCCTAGCCTCTATGAATGAAATGGTATCTGAGGAGGTGGACAACTGATCAACTCCGATATATCAACGAGTTTATAGTGTCATACCAAGGCCACCAAATGTGTCTCGCGATATCTCTACTGACCTGGACTCTGATCTTGACCGATCCTAGTCCCCTGATCTCGCATCACGGATGATGTAGGTGAGAATGGAACAAAATTCGCCTCCGATGCTCTACTTAGTCATAAGCATCTAATGATCTTGTTCGGCCACCAGATCGGTAGCCGTATGCCACCACTCAGTAGACACGTTAAACAATCAAAAACACTTCGGTCCCAAAGGTACATACGTTGTTGCAGAACCACAGTATTTAATTCATAAGAGCTACATAGTGGCGAAATAGGGATTCTACGTAAGTCGACAATGCTCGAGATTTTTTCGGAACTTCCACAAATCAATTAACATTCCGTGGCAAGGCCTTTCAATCGACGGTTTTCCGTTTTGGGGAGCAATATTTTTACCTTTACCCTAGAGATATCAGTACCGCAAGAACTGTCTGACAGATTAGTTGTCCAAACAATTTCCCTGGTCACTGAAACCATTATACTCACTATATCCATTTTTGGAATACAAATGCTGGGATACTGCGCACTATTCCCGAATCATTGCTTTTGGACGAAAATGTTTGCGTCAAGTGATACCAGTTATAACGAAAAAATTTAGCAAAGCTTCCCCGTTGATTGGATGCAAAGCCCGAGGTTACCGTTCAATATCGTGCGCTCGTTGCTTTGAAAAGCCGGGCCGTTTACCAGTGATGACAGTATGCTTTTATTTTTGTCCACTCATTTGTAAAATTTTGCACTTTTAGTACTAATTTAGTACAATCGCAGTTGAGAATGTAAAATGAGGAAAATACACCAATTTGGGTACATAAGGTTTGTATTGACTTTATTAAAACAACTTGGTCAATACAAAGGTTATTATTCAAAAAGGAATGCTGTGAAATGAAAGCTCCTTACCTTTTTGAATCAAACGCTCGCGAGCATCGCCAGTGATAACTGTACGTAATTTGACAGTGAACGCTGAGGAGCCAGCGGTTTGCACTTGCGTCCCTCCGGAAACACCTTCTGTGGAGTCCAAAAGCGCGGTTACCGCTTTGCGTGCGGATACAACCAAGTCTGGTCGGTTCGCGAGATCAATCAAAAGAGTCTCATTACCGAACTCTGCGGAGTTTTGTCGTTGTAAAAGCAGATCTGCCACTTGTCCAAGAGTCACGTTGGCTTCCGGAATCTATTAATTGACGTGAAGCAAACATTACAATCGCATGGTTAATTCCGAATCATCATCATTAATCATTATACACGTCAGCTAGAAGCGGGAAACACCTCAGCTACTGTGCCGCAATACATAAAGGAAAATAAATAAAACAGTTGCATGCCAGCTGAGCTACCAGCAACGGATAGGCATCGTTCCGGTAAGCTACCAGCAGGCTACTAGGCAACAAGAAAAATTATTATGTTTTACGTTACGAAATGAGATCGTGGGTGGAGGAGGAGGCTAAAAGGGATGGGGAGGGACAAAGAAACTCACAGCATGAACGCCACTGAGGTCGGCTCTTTGTCATCTCAGCAAACGTGTTCACCGTCTTTTGGACCCCAACCAGGGAGCCGTGACGCTCCAACCGAGGCCAGCACAGAAGTGAGGGCCTTCATTCCTCTGGACCAAGTCATCGCTTGGCCACCTCTCCTTTTCTTCCATCCACACCCCCGGTGAGCAAACAACGCACGTCGTGGAAGTCGGTGGGTTGGCATGCGTAACACGTGGCCCAGCCATCGGAACCTGGTGCGTGAAATAACGGTGCTGAGCGGTTTAGTTCCTTTTTCTTGTGCCGTAAACAAGGCGTCGAACACGCTCGTTACTCACGCGGTGTTCCCACCAGATGTGAGCCAAACTGCGAAGGCACCGATGGTCGAACGTAACTAGACTCTTCATGTCAGCCGATCTTATGGGCCAGGTTTCGCAACCGTACAGTAAGGTCGAACGTAACGCTGCATTGTACACTCTACCCTTCAGGGCGAGAGTAACGTCGCGCCGCCGCCATAGGTGGCGAAGGTTAGCAAAAGCACTTCGAGCTTTCGCTATACGGTTCGTGATCTCGTCTTCGATCCCAAGGGCGCTGATACAACTTCCAAGGTAATTGAATTTCCGAACGACTTCTAAGTGATCCCCACCAAGGGTCAGCGCAGGAGGCGATCCCTGTCAATTTTGGAGGAACGCTTTGCATTTCGATGGTGCAAAACAAAGCCCGAAGCAGCTGACAGCCAGTGCTAATCTATCCAGCGCGGCTTGGCACGTCTGGGAGCTGCCACAGATGAGGGCAATGTCGTCTGCATACTCCAAGTCAAGAAGTCGTTCTCCGGGAGTAGCTCCACACCTTCCAAGTCATGTCCTGTAAATGCAATCTTCATGACTTCGTCAATAGCGAAGTTGAAGAGCAAAGATGACGGCGGGCATCTTTGTCTCACACCGTTGGAGATATTAAAAGGCGCGACAGCTTGCCGTAAGCCTTCACTCTGCCCGTGCTAAGCGCGTATAATGCTTGGATAATATTTACATATTTCTCAGGTACACCTTTCCTGAGTAAACAATTCCAAAGGGCACATCGATCAACCGAACCGAAGGCACTTTGATGTCGAGGAACACGACAACGATGGGCCGCCAATATATGTGACGGTGCTCCAATTGACGCAAGGTGAAGATGTGGTCAACGCAGCCACGACCTCGAAGAAACGCGGTTTGCTCCTCACGAATCTGGCTTTCACGAGCGCCAGTCAGTCCGTGAAGAATTATGGAGGCGAGTAATTTGGAGGCGATGGGGATCAGACTGATGCCTCTATGGCTGCCGCATTCCGAACGCGAGCCTCCTTCGAAGATCGGGACAATAACGGAGCGGCTCCAGTCGGTTGGGACAGTCTCCTGCTCCCACAGTTTCACTAGAAATTCATGTAAAGCATCAACAAGAGCAGAGCCTCCAAATTTGAAGAGGGCTGGAAGAAGATCATCTGGTCCTGCGGCTTTGTTCAACTTCAACAGTCCGATCTCACGTTCGACTTCTGAGCGAGAGGGTGGATCCAAAGGGACAGCCCACGGAGCAGGGCGATTAGTGACCGGCGAAGAATCGAACAATTCTAGCCGATTAAATTGCTTTTCAAAATGCTCAGCCCAACGCTCCAAACGTTTTGACAAATTCTGGATAGGCTGTCCACTCTCATCACAAATTGTTTCACTAACACCAGGTCTCCTGCTGCCCGTTTCCCGTATCAGACGGAATAACTTACGGCCACATCCATCTCTGACGCCCGTTGAGACCAATGAGATTCTAGGTCTCTCTTCAGCCTAGCGCGGAGTTTTGCCCGGAGCTCTTTGCGAGTTTCATTGTGTTCGCTTCCAGCCGGGATATGCCGGCGAGCGTCGATAAGTTCCAGAGACCGCGAAGAGACCCAATACCCATGTTGGCTATTCGATATACCACATGAGGATTTGCCTGCTGCTAGTAAGGTCTGGTGAACATGTGACCAGTGACCATTAATTGTATCCAGTGAGTGCTTACTCAACTCGCATGTCAGCGTACTTTGATAGGCATTCAGAACAGCTGACTTTGTCAGTTGGCTGGTGTCAATGCGCTCACAGCGTCGTCGTGGGCGTCCGCCAAAACGCATCCGCATGTCAGCACATACAAGTGCATGATCGGTGTCCACACATGTGCTCCAAATCGAGCGACAGTTCTAGATGCAGCCTCTCCAGCGGTAACTAATAGCAATGTGATCGATCTGCGTCCAAGGCTGGTGGACGCCAAGTCACCCTCCGGCGGGTGCTGTGTCGGAAGTTAGTGCTCGCAAGAAATAAGCGGGCACCTTCACACAAATGAAGTAACCGCTCACGTTATCATTACGGGAGCCTACATCTTGCTGACCGCCCAGATGCATTTCATCAGTGGACAACTTTCCAACTTGTGCGTTCATATCCCCCGCCAGCACAACAGTGTCCGTGCTTCTTCTGTGGCGAAGGAGCTGGGTGAGTTGGCGTTGGTGAGTTGAGGTAGAAGTCTTTCTTTACCGAATCATCGCTACAGTTTGTGGGTGCGTAGGCAGCGATGATGAATAGACACCTATTAGTCTTGCGCGACTTCGAAGCTTTGAAAGAGCCAGCCAATCGGACCGCACACATCCGGCTACTGATTGGAATCCAATCAACCAGAGTAGCTTCAGCCCGGGGACTCAGGGTAATACCAACACCAGCTTGGCCGGTGCTCGAAGCTGCATCGTCACCGGATAAGCGCAATGAGAAAATATTGCTTGCGTCACCTGAAGGGGATCGCAGAGTGAGCACGGAACTCGAGTCTTGCAGGCGGGTCTCCGATAAGCAGCAGATATCGATCGAGAGGGTCTCCAATGTTCGGGCAAGTGCTGCCTGTTGACCGATCTGTAGTAATGTGCGAACATTGAGGCATAGCAATCTAAAGGAGGATCGAGGGCTCCAAATGGAAGCCGATGAACTGGAATGGACCGCTTGGTTGGACATGGGCTTGTCGACAGGACAGGAGTGACGCTCCGCGTTCACATGTGAGTTGAAATTAGAAGATAAATGCCTAGCAAAGCATATTGGGGGAGGACCAAGAATCGGGGGGTTGAAAACTGGGGGGAAATAAGTAAAGTTGGAACGGGACGGTAAGAGTGAAAAAGCGTAAGAGGGGGGATAAGAAGACGGGAAGGCTTGAGCAGTAGCATCCAAACCCCTATCCACCCTGCTCGATGCAGCAGATAAAGCACCGTTGAGTATCCTCTGCGGTGGCCAGAGCACCAGAAATTTGTTTGACGAATGACTCATAGTATTGCGTGGACAGGATACTGTCAGGTTGCCAAGGCCAAGACAGGAGAACGATTAGGGTTCTCAACCAAAGCCTTTGGTTCAAAAACCTGTCTGCAAGGCAGCGGATTTGGCGTTGGAGTCCGTTTTACGGAATAAGGTGCCACACTCATTCCAACCCCCAACCTGGAGGACCAGGAGGCTGAGTTTGTCTGGCCTCTAAGCATTGACCAATCTGGTATGAGTGACTCTGAAGGTGCAAAAGCACCAGCCAGCATAGCTCAATGGATCGCTGAGGCACACAAACCATCGCACCACGGTAAGGTCCAGCGTCATTGCGATGGGGTTAATTCCGAAACTCCATGGCTAAGATATCGAAGTCGAACAAAGATCGTATTCGTTCGGAATATATTGTCAGTTGAAAGTAGCTTACAGACAAAGAAAATGGAGGAGGTTGAAACGAGAAAAGATAAAAATTGGTAATTGAGTTGGAGGAAGTTTGCCAATAATCGAGGTAGCATCATCAGTGGCCGTGGCTAAGTATTTACTAACAAGCCACTTACGATTATGAAGTGAAGATTCTGTTTTGCTTGATGGTGAAACGTTTGCAACTCAACTGTTCAGATCCGTTAACAAACGAATACCTCAATTCGAGCTACCAGTATTTCGAGTCATTGCAGAATAAAACAATTTAGCAGAGTGCTATCGAGTGAGACGGCTGGTAAAAACAAGAAAGTTTCTTGATATGTGTTAAGGAGATTCCGTGGTATATTTTTTCACCATGGACCAATTCCACTTATTGTGACTCATCATCAACGCATGACACGTTGAGTCCAATGTGAGTAGAACGCGCAACCATCCTCACACGAGACAGTGAACTAAGTCAATGAGTCCCGAATGACGGTGAGGACCGCAGCGATTGACCACTAGTTGCGATATAGCGTATGTCAACTGTCACCGTCGTGAGCGTTAGCAACGTGCACATGAAGAAAGTTGGCCAGAACTACGTCTCTTAGCTCAACCTAGTGCCACGCCTAACTACTACAAAGTAGTTAGAGATACACTGAGGTATTGGGGGGAGATTTATCGCGATTATATCGAAGTTAGTAAACAACCAGGAATGTCCATTACCATCACTCGTTTCCGTGAATAATTCACCGCATCGGAATAGAATAACCGTGGGTACGAACAAAGCGTGGATTCGGGGGAGATGCGAGTTTCTAAGGCGCCCCAAAAGAATGAAACGACCTTACGGCACTTTTTCAATATGTTGCGGTTGTCTAGTTGTGATGAAGTTCCTCAAAATACCCGAATATCCCACGGCTCTACAATAGTCTGGGTGACATTCGCACCCGGGATCTACAAGTTTCGATGGATACTGGTTTGTCCTCCCAAACTGACCGTAGCATCAACGAGCAGTCGGCTCCAAATCGAGGCAGAATGTCGGCAGTCGTACATCAGAACTAACGTCTCATGACATCCGTTCGGATCACGGTTTAAGATAATAAAATAGTTGGGACTTCAACAGAACTCATAAACGAAGCACGTTCGAAACACATAAATTTGAGCGCCCAGCACATAAACAAGGTTTGTGCAGTAATACTAAATACCTCGATATAGTGGAAACACCGAGACGTGGTGGCAATAACGTGAGTATTAAAAATAAAGTTAAATGCTCGATAGTGCGAGAAACGTTTGTATGGGCAAGATCCAGAAAGTGCATAAATGTATAAAACTGATCAAAGGTTGTTCACATTATGACGTTTGAAAAGACAGTAAATGCATAATAGATGCATACGAGGGAGTAGTGGGGGGAGTTGAATGGTATATGAAGAAACTCACCACATCTAGACTTACTCAGACAGCCACCACAGGCCCAGAAAAGCGCTGTGCGGCCGTTTCATCCTTTCGGGAATCGCCAGCATGGCGCATTCCATTTGATCTTTATGGGGCTCGAAACCTCAACTCGACTGTTGCCAGTTTGTGGTTGAAACTACTGAACTACGGGGGACGGCAACGACCATCGCGACTAAGCTACTAAATGTGTTATATCGCCGCTCACTGTCCACTGACATGCACGTTACTACGGTGCAGAGGACAGGGTAGCCCACATTGCATAAGAAGTGGTTGACTGGAATGAAACGATGTTGGCTGGCTTTCAACAACTCTCAGCCGTTTTCATAAAACATCTAACGCACAGAAAAAGGCACAAGGAGTACACCGGTAAGCCGTACCGACGTATGACTGCCACGCAACCACTGCCAGTTGCGTGTGAAGTACGGATATTGCGAAGATCCCTCGATCCCCAACGCATGCTCCATCATCATCAATACACGTTAGCTGAAGGTGAGAAACACGCCTCAACTAATGTGCCGCAATACAAAAAATACTAAAAACAACGCTACAAAAAATTAAAAAGCAAGTAATATAAGGCTAAATATCATATGATTAATTTGTTATGAGATCGTGGTTGGAGGGAGAATCTAAAGATGTGGATGGACAAGAAACTCACAGCACAAACGCCATTGGGGCCGGCTCCTAGCCATGTCAACAAGTGTGTCCAACCAAACGTGTTCATCATCCTTCGGACCTCACCCAGCCAGTCGTGAGGCACCAACCGACGCCAACTTCCTAACCAGGTCATTGCTTGGCCTCCCATCCTACTTTTCCATCCAAACCTCGGGCACGCAAACAACGAACGTCGCGGGAGTCGGTGGGCTGGCATGCGCAACACGTGGCCCAGCCATCGGAGCCTGGTGTGTGATATTATGGCACTGAGCGGTTTACTACCTCTTTCTGCATCAAAAACACGACGCCGAACACATTCATTGATCACGCGGTGCTCCCACCAAACATGAGCTAAGCTGCGAAGGCAGCGATGGTCGAACGTGACTAGTCTCCTTATGTCTGTCGACCTGATGGGCCAGGTTTCATAACCGTATAGAAGGGTTGAACGGACGGTTGCATTGTAAGCTGAGAAGTGTTGACGCTTGTACAAGACAAGTCCTAAATATCAATCTAATGTTCTGCCTTGTTCCCGCAGCAAGCATAAATATCGCAATCCCAGGTCTTGTATCCTACGACAGAGATTAATTGGTCAGCGGCCAAGAGTCAGGCCGTTATGGGTCAAATTGCACCCGTGGGACATTGCACAACATTTGTAAGTAAAGGTAGGCATTTTCCACTTCGAGCACCAGGTTTTAGCCGCATGGAAGTCGAGTTGGATCATGTTGACAGCATTGTCGGAGGAATCCGGGCAGAAAATGTTGTCACTGGCAGAGAGGTGTGGTGTGCCGAAGTTTACTCTATCGAAGATATCGTTATCGTATATTAAGGACACTGTCTTGTATTAAACCGCTGGTGACAGGAATAGCCTTAGATTTTTGTTCTTGAACTTAAAGCAGCCAATTTATACTTAAGAGCAAAGTGGTCACTGGGCCACATGCGACTGTGGTATCTATCCCTTGCAACTTGATGATTGTCTACATTGGTTTATCGCATTCGAACAGTTCTATCATCATATGTGGGCTCAAAGAGGCAGCACGTGGTGGAACCTAAACGAAACGTCGCGTCAAGTAACGGCATGATCCGTAAAGCCTTATCTTTGGTATCAGGTAAGCGCACATGTGTTCGACTCAGAACAGGAATTAAATTGCACAATGGTGTTTGCACACTCATCAGTGATAACCACAGGCTGCGGCCACGAGATATTAGAAGACAGGAAATGCTTTTAACCCATTGGTGTAAACCGATTATGTGCATACATGCAACTCACGGGTAGTTCAGCTAGAATTTGAGGTGTAAGCCTCAGCACCAAGCGACGGTGAAGTGCCATCTGAAACCGAGTCAATATCGCCGCAAACTGATTAGACATTTCTTCGTGTTTGATAAATTCAAGCAAATCAGAAGGAATTTGGCTCTTAGACGGGGCGGCATTACCAAGTTTCCATTTTCCCTTGGATTTCAGTCGTTTCTGGGTGACGCAAACGGAGAACGTTGGCAATAGACCGATTGACGCCGCACTTGCCAAGCGAAAAGTGAGTGCAGTAATTGCCAAAGATCCGAGGTACCTCGGAGAAGTAAAAACCTTGTACATACCTTCAAACACACGAAGTTATGAGCTGCAAAACAAAATGTGTGCGACAATTGGCGATGGTAAAATACGAATATTCTTCAGTTAAAAATGTGCACTAAACTCTCTTGTACCGGAAAAATACATGTACGAGACAAATTGAGTCCAAGTTGCAAAACGATGAGATCAGGGACACGATTTCGGCTATATGGTCTCCTAGAACAGGCCGCAATGCTATTTGGTCGTCCATGTTATTACACAGTTAAACTGAAATTATGTGAATTCAAACAATAAAACACTACGAGGTTTACGAATGAGTAGTGGGGATTTTGTATTATCTCTAAGGTACTTAGTCGCAGTTCCCTCTCAGTCAACAGGCTTTGGCAAGTTTGGAAAAGCAACAGACAGCGCTGATTCGAGCTTCTGGGTCTCGTCAGTTGACTACGATATAGCATGGCAATGGAGGATGAGCCGGGCTATTTCGTAGTCAACTGCCAGTCATGCAGGCCCGCGACCGTCACCCATAGCTAGCTGGGACTAGCTGTTGGCATCCGGAAGTCATGGGGTCCGAACCCGGCAGGTGTCCGAGGAAGGCGGACCACTAACGAGACCCAGAAAGTCGAAACAGCGCTGTCTGGTGCTTTTCTAGATGTGTCAAAGCGCGCTGACTGAGAGGAGCCTGCGAGGAAACACCTCTGAAATTATGACTTTCGACAAAAAAGACGATAAAACATAATAAACGACTATCCGGAATTTTGGAAACAATGCAAAAGACAGGATATCCCGTTTTAATCGGGTGTAACAGGAGGCAATCGGGGAAGTGATGACAGTAATACAGAACCGCTACCGGTACAGGTGACAGTCAGCCATCACATTGCAACCTGTTTTCGATAGCTTGCAACGAAAATTAAAAAAAATATGGAAAGAAATAGTGTAATATGTTCGAATATAGCAACATGAAGTATATTGCATCGTTAGCGACCAGGCTAAAGCCCATATGTCGTCGTTTTTCAGCAAGATCGCAAACTCAGCCAAGACGGGTGACCGATAGGACTTTCGCTAAGTGTCATCATTATGCTACAGGTTAGCTAGAAGTGAGAAGCATCCAAACTATTGTATCGCAATTCAATACAATCTGTTGGATATAAAAAAGCAAAACAAAAATATAGTGCTATATTTTAAAGTTCGCATTAATGTAAACAAGTGTATTTCAACCAAATGTGCCTGTAGTCTCCCGAAGCTCCAACCAGGAAGCAGGGACACTGCAACCCAGGTCAGTTTCGAAGTCCTCATTTCTCCTGAATGACTTATCATCTGTTGGAATCCAATCCATTTCCAGTGCTCAGTCGTCTTGGTCCGATGGTCCAACCATCGAAGCTTGGTGTGAGAAGCAACAGTGAGGAGTGGTTCATGTCCTCTTACTGCGCCACAAACAAGGAGACAAACACACCCATTGCTCAAGCGATGTTCCCATCAGACATGAGCCAAGTTACAACGGCAACGGAGCCGAGGGCAACTAGCCTCTAAATCTATCGATTTGATGGGTGAACCATCAAAACCTTACATAAGAATCGAACAAATGGCAGCAATGCAGAAGCCACTCTTAAAAGCAAAGTGATGTCGCACCCGCACCATAAGTGGCGTAGTAAAGCAAAGGCGTTTCGAACTACTGCTGTATGGTTAGTGGCTTGATGCTCTATTCCACAGGCGTTGATATAGCTGCCCAGGTAGTTGAAATTCTGAATGAGTTCTAAATGATTCTCACCAAGGATGTTGTTTCTGTGAATCGTAGAAAAAGACCTAGCAAAGCAGTCCGAAATGGTTGACAGGCATTGCCGCTGGGCACGTTTGTCTTTGGTTGTACCAGTGAAAGAAAGTTTGGACACAAATCTGCCACACAAAAGAATTCAGAACGTAAGCAAACACAAGGATAAGGTTATAATGATGAAGGAGTTCGCTATATACCAAGAATCAATCAACCTTAGAAAAAATACGATAAAAGGAACAAATGATCTATGTGAGCAGTTATGGTGTTCGATTCATCTCGGACGCTGCGAGATGCTCGTGGGCGTGATATATCGCAGACCACTGAGCCGCTGCCTAGACTGGATGCCTCATGTCTGCAACCAAATAAGTGGTCCGTTGTTCCTAGGCATGGGCGATTTCAACCTACCTCCAATCTCGCGACCTGAGGCTGAACTTCTCGCCAGCCATTGTGAAGTCGAGAGGAAGTTTGCAGAGTTGATATTGGAAACTGGCTCTGACAAGGAATACAAGACGTATGAGGTACAGAGAAATCTCTGCAACAAGGCGAAAATAAAAAAGCGTAGCAGCTTCTAAGAGCCGCTTGCAACCGCCGCAAAAACTGCTCCCAAGAGGATCTTCGTCTATGTGAAACGATGCCTGAGGTATGCAGGCAATGTGCCAGTGTTGGAAGGTTCAGATGGATAGCGCCTAACCTCGAGCACAGATCGTGCGTCCGCACTGGCGGCGCATTTCGCTTTCGTATTTGCAAGTGTCCAGGTGTCTGTACCGAGTTCGACGAGTACCGCCCCTGCTGAGCTAGACATCCTGGATTGCAGCATTGAAGATTTACGCAAGCTGCTGACAAGCCTTGAAGAGACGAGGCCTGCCGGGCCAGATGGAATCTACCCATCATCTCGCCTTCTGTAACTGAGCTGTTCAACAGGTCACTATCCACTGGTTTATTACCCAGCGACTGGAAATGCTCAGTCGTAAAACCAATACCGAAAGGTGATGACCCAAGCAAGGTGGACAACTACCGACCGATCTGCCTGACCGCTGTTTTGGAAAAAGCGCTTCTCGAGTCGAAATCCTCTTGACGGCCGCACAGCATAGTTTTGTGAAAGATCCCTTGTGCTTCACCAACCTATTGTTGACGAGGCACGAATAGTTGCAAAAGCTGAACCAAGTCGTCGGTATGGAACAACATGCCGCAGCACGTAGCAGAGGCAAAGTGGGCGTCGGAATTTAAGAAATTCCTGGAAAAACATTTTGCCGACATAAAATATATTGAGCGCACTCCAACATAACAGATCTTTGTACCTGAGTGATATTAGATGTAGCTACATAGAGAGCTCTTCTTGCTGCTTCAGTGCGGCATGCATTTATTGTCTAAATGCACAGTTCCGTTAGTTACAGAGCACTGAAAGATACTAGAGGGCAGAGAATGGAAGTCACCAAACGCCGTAGGTCGCCTCTGAAGCCGGTAGCCGAAGGCGCGCCAAAGCGCTCATCCTGTTTGACTCAAACAAATGGATTCAATGTTCCAACAGTTAAATTGCCTAATTCGCCTCGGTACAAGGTAAGGTTACAATTCTGGAATATTTTAAACAAAGTACTACAATCAAACAGTGAAATCTCCACAGTAGTGCATAGATCGTCCTAGAAGAAAACTGTGAATGACCCTTCGATCTAAGTGATGATTATCCGTCGCCCGCCAACCTTATGCCAGATTAGGCGATGGAATCTGATGCAGCTGCTGGGGGAGCACGAATGCGAACGGGTTTCAGCAGGCTATCACCGCGTTACCCCTGAAAATGACGAAAATGAGGAAAAAGCTGGGACGTTTATATCGTTGAATGACGTAGTGCCCGACCACGCTTAAGTTTCTGCTGTTGCGTAACATAGAAAGGATGTAAAGCGCAGAGGCATGTGGAAACGACGATAGTAAACAGATGGCAGGGACGTTTACCAAATGTGGTAGCAGAAGATAAAAAAAATATTTTGCAGGTATTTAGAATGTTCTGATGCCTTTCGGGTTTTTAAAACAATTCGCCATTTCGAGTGTATCAGCTCGGTCAGAAAGTAAATGAAAGCGCGGAGAAAAAGTGGGAAGAAGGATAATATCTCAAACTAGCTGGTCATTCGGTTAGCTTGTCGAGCTGAGAAATCCGATTTTCTGGATGTGTGGAGCGTAGCTCTTGCTACCAAACCCAGTACTACTACTGCTACCATTAAAACGACGACGACGATGATGACAACAACAACAACAACAACCACAACGCACTGAATATGTTATCTTGATTGGTAGCGAAGTGCCTGCAATCAAATTGCTCAGGTCGGCGAGCAAACCACCTCAATAGTTGACTCGAGCCACCAATATTTCGACTTACTGCAGGCTGCTCAGTGTACCCTTCTATCCAATCAGGTCCACTTTCGCGGCTTAGTGACATGCGAAACTGTAAGGTCGGATTACCGGATAGACGGCAGATGGTCGGCTTTCTTGATAGACACCGGTTGGTTGAAACTATGAGGTGCTGTGATTTCCAGAAAAATTGTCGGCTTTGAGATGGGTCGCATTGAGACGGTCAATACTAACGGCATCACGTTTACCGTGGTTTGGGATAATGTGAACGCGGTCTTTACACCGGACCAATTTAAACGGCTCTTCGTGCGGTAGCTCTAATGGTCGACGTAGACCGTCAATGCGAACGAGGATGTACGTATATTAAGTCAAATACTGGTGGACGAAAAGGTTGTGATTAGCTGTTCTTAGTAAGTGCGATGATAACGAATGAATTCTGGCAGCTAATTAATTGGTAAAAGTAGCATCATATCGGTAAACTGTGACAGCGCCGATGACGAAATCTCCCTGCGGTTGTAAAACGTGACCGCAAACTAGTTCAGTACTTGACATCCGCAGATCTATTATCATGGGAGCGGTGGATGCCTGACAGGACCATCGGTAAATTTTCACTCCAGCTGAACGCGTCAACAGCACTAAGGGACGTCTTAAACACCCTATCGAAACATTCATCCATGCTATTCGATGCAGGATGGGAGGCGGTGAGGTGTCTACGACATTAATAGTATTAGCCCACGAAATGCCTGATATGCGCTATGAACCACTACTGGTGGTCACAGTTACAGGGAAACCCAACGCTAGAGGAAAGCTCGTGTCACGGCGTTGTATGAAGCATCTGGGATGGGAATAGCTTCAGGATATCGAGTAAACGACCGAGCTTGGTCAGACCAGTTATGTTGAGATGGGAATGAGCGAAACAAGCACAGATTGAAGGATAACGACCACATAGATTCCTATGTACCTTGGCCTGTCAACAAGTTAAGCAACGATGTGCCAACCATTTAAGATAGCATTGTATGTCAGGTCACACAAACTGGTCTGAGACAAGTATATTCGTCGCTCGTACTTCTTGGTGGGTGAAGGCGTGAAGAATGTCGAAGACGATGTACCGGAAAGACCAAGGAACAACTGGACGGGGACGGCCAGCAGTGAGAAATGGATGCAGTGAGATTTTCGGAGGAGGTCGTAAACTACAGACTGGCATTCTTCATCACTTGGTTAAGCAGTGGCCAAGGCAAATAAATCGACTATCTGCCCAGTGATGTTTACTGTGAATGCTCTTGGGAGAGCATCGGCAACATTGTTCTGGCCAGAGATGTAAGTCAGTGGACGGTTTAGACAAGGAATCCAGTTGAATTAACTCACACAATGAGTGCCGAACTATGTAAGTTAGAAAGGAAGAGATCAGAGGTTTGTAGTCAAGCTGTCATCAGCGGGACCTTAGCTTGTGAGTTGTGTCCGGTGTCACCTGACACTGGCCACTAGACTGATTCGCAACTAAACCGGCCCTGGTAAGCAACTGGTCCCAGTGAACGGAGTTTAATTAAACTCAACTGGAATTGGTCTGACAAATTCTCGCTGACGCATTCCACCAGTTGCTCTCCAGCTACCTTTATGATACCGAACTATAACGGTAGGCAGGCTATAAGGATATTGTGTATACGTCTCCTATCCAAATTTCGATGAGTCTTAGCTTTGCGTAGCACCGGCTCCTCACGAATATATGCAAGGAGGTTTTATTGCCCACCCATAGTAATTTCCGCACTTCGAGCATAGTACTCCAAAAAAGTATGCAATTTGTCTAGCTTCGCACGCAATTCATCTATGAGCGAACCCCGATCGCCAATCAACTTATCTGCAATGGTGAGCCTATGGAGATACTTCGTGTCAGTAACACCCTGCACATCAGACAAACGAAGAGTTTGATCAGAAAATCGAGCGCACAATAAGCGAGCATAAGTATCACCTAAGCACACACAAGGGAAAGAGATCGAATTTTGATGGGAATGAGGGGCATACAGACTAATCGAGGCCTGATCGAACTAGAGGAACTGCTAGGATGCTACAATAAACATCTGGCAAAATGTATTCCCTGCTTGACGGCGGTACCACAACTGCGCTCTCCACATTTACTGTTAAAAACGAAAGCCATGGTTATTGGAAAATGGGCCAACAATAACAAAGTTTAACAGAGGCAGGAAGAATATCGCAAAGAACGAATTCACGGGGGAGACAGTAATTCGGATCGGATAGAGTCCTGGTCTAATTGGACTCGAGTTCGCAGTAGCAAAGATAGCAAACTCAAAATTCGAAAGCCCTGGTTCAGTTGGTATTAGAAGAGCCAGATGAGCAAAGGCGGATTGTAGTGTCGTCACGTACGGCTTGTTTAAGTTTAGAGCAAGAGTCAGAAGACATGCAGGGACACGAGTCCGCAGTCAACGTATTACTGCGGTCTCATGTGTAAAAGCGCCTGCATACTGCTCAACACGTATACAAGCCTTGTCAAAATCCGCATACGCATGAAATCCATCGACCAGAATAAATGTTGAAATCGACGCGCTTGCATTATACCAACTGTGCATAACCTCCACTTTTTCACATTAGTTCAGATTCCGTAAGGTAGGGACCAATTAGGCCAGAGTGAAAGAAAAGTAAAACTTGAAATATCGACGGTGTTTCACTTTTGAAGCAATCAGCGTTCAGCTGTGTACATTACCAACGAGAGTCCGAGCTGACCAATCTAGGCGAAGTACACAAAGCAAGATGTACACATGCTCGCGAAATGTAAGCGTAGATATAATCCTGGCGTAAATCCCGTTTGACTGCACAAATCTTTTCAACAATTAATACCGCTAAATTCCAGGCTATTCCGGAAAGAATGTAGATGTGTCAGTATTCTGATAGAATCGTTGGTTAGTTAGGGAAGTAACTGAAGTGATCTCTGTTACTCATCGAAAAACATGACACTGACTTACCGGAAATGAATATGTAGCACGGCAGCGTAATGGTTGCAGCGGTGCACACATTGCTTTTGTTCATCTTTTCTAACAGAAGTGTCGTTGCCTTCACATTGTAAACCTCGAAGAGCATCTACGGTGTTTGTCCCTCAGAGACTTGCTCGTGCATGAAGTCGCAGCATATAAGAGAAAAACTAAAACATTGACTTCAGTGAAGGTAAATAAACAAGGATTAACCGGCAAAGGTATGAGAAAAACGGCGGACGCAAGCCGAGTGAACTGTATATTTAGCAAGATATGAACCTACAAAATAAGGAGTGACAAGTTGGTCAGGTTAGGCTTCAAGGACGATACAGGTTCCCGCGTAACGAGCGTCCTATTTCCTGCACCGGTAGGCGAACCAGAGTTTCCGGCACATCAACGTCTGATTAACTCGCGGCTACTGCAAACGATTGAAGCAGAAAAAGCATTCTCTATACTATCATGCAGTACGAGGTTACAGCGACATGACGCAATAAAATTACAATAATTCTGGGAAACGTTCAGGCCAACACCTATCTAGACCTCTTTTAAAGGCCCTTACGGTTCTGAATTCCATTACTGCTGGAGGTAGCTTATCCCAGCTACTGACTACACGATTCACAAAGAATTTCGCAAGGATATCTAACCCAGGTTGCTGATGATTGAACTTCAGTTGATGTCCTCGCAGGTGATCTGACCCGGCTAGCACAAACAGTTCATTATACTGGACACCACTAAAACTCTTCATGATTTTAAACGTCTATTAGGTCCCCTCTTACTCTGATCTTCTAAATGAATACAGACCTAAGCTCCTTAGGCGTTCAGCGTATGATTTTTCACCTTGACCCTCAATCATCCCGCAGCTAGTTTTTCTATACAGGCGACGTATTTCCGGAGGGACGCTGCCCAGGCCAGTACACAATATTCTAAACGAGGTCTTATCACCGTTTCGTATAAGGGAAGAAACCATCTTTAGTGCTGCATAAAGATCATTGGAGTCGAAACAGCTCATTTCTCGCTTTATTAGCAGCATAGTTACATTGCACTGAAGGTTTGAAGTTGCTCGCCTAAGTCTCGTGCCACATCCGTACATCGCATGTCTAGAGGCCCGACAGACGTTAACACCGTAATCCCTACATTTCGAGAAGTTAGCAAATAGCATTTGCTGGCGTTTAAAGACATCCCATTTAACCGACCAATCCACTATAGTGCGAAGGTCCTTCGACAAGATGTCTTAATTACCCCTACTAACGAGCTTCAGATCATCAGCAAAAATATAACATAAGTAATGGAGAAGAGCAGGAAAATAGTTGATAAACATGAGAAACATAGTGGTGCTAAAACAGAAACTTGAGGAACAACGCTGTGAGCAGTGCCCATGCTTGATCTAGCTTCGCCGACCCTAACGCGAAAGGTTCTACCACAAAGAAACTTTGCAATCCAATTCAATAGTTGAGGATGCAACCCAAACTATTCTAAGTTCGCAAGTAATAATCGGTGGTTTACAGAGTCGAAGGTTATGCTCAAATCAAGGTAACAGACTTCAACTGAAATACCGTCATTAAAACAGCTAGATATTTCATCTAATAAACATAAAAGATTAGTAAGGCATGATTTCTTCTTGACTCAGCTATGCTACGCGGCTCCAATTAAGTTGTGATCAACTAAATGCTTACAAATTCGTTTCGAAATAAGCATTTCCAAGCATTTGGGTAAAACGCTGGTAAGATGTAAGGGCTTGTAGTTGACGAGACAGCGCTCCACAACGATCGGTGATAAGCAGAAAACTGGAATGTACCGTAGCGGATAGCAATCAACTGTGCCCTGGTAAAGGAAAGACAGGAAATACGCAACAGAGAGTGATTGGGTGGATTCAGTCGATATCATGGCTGTGGACGGGAACGTGTCAAACAACGGTCCGACTAAGGCAATAATATATATCAGCTACAGGGTACATCCGACAAAGGTGAAGAAAAAGAAGAAAAAGGGTGTACACACAGCGAGTCAATGTATGAATTCAACGGGTTATATGTCGTCGCTTAGCTTAGCAGTGTTTTATCAGCAATAAACCGGTTAACCTGTAGCTCGGATTGTATGTTCTGGTATTGATCTGTTCTCCGAGCTTGTCGGTCAAGGGTCGATAAACTAATTAGTTTGCTAACTACGAACTAATGTAGTCACCGCGATTGGTGATGAAACGTCTGCAAGGAAACTGCTCAGCTCGGAGAAAATGCCAAAATCTGAACAGTGCATTAACGTTTCCTCTTATCTTTGCCTTCCCGTTTCGCCTTCGATATAGCTAAGTTCGTTATCATGCCATTCATGCGAGTGCATTACTCATTCATTCATCGGCAGCTGTGATAACACCGTATCATATAAATGCTTACCGATTTGGAAAGTGCCAATCAGCCTACATTAATATCTCACGGATGGTCCGAGGTGGCACATGAACTGCGTTGAGTTGTACGAGGTATGTCAATGCATTTCCTTGATGCACAGCACGCATAAGAAGGTTCCATGAGTAAACGGGAGTCTAAGCGGCGTTCCAATTGCACTATTTCACCAGTAGTTTGCTGACGCTCTCACATGCAAAGCAGGACGATTTCTCCATGTGAGCTGAAGGTCGCGTATAACTGTGCTAAAGAGACCTATGCGTAGTGCCAGATACTCTGTGGCTCAGATTATGACGCGTGGCGAAGAAGCAGTTAACATGCAAGTCGACACCGCCCCCGATAATTTGACGACATACATAAAGAATTTTACTGAAATCAAAGTACTGTACGTATATAGCCCATGGTAAGAAGTGCAGACGCCTTAAATTTAGAGGAGTTAAAAAACCGAAAAGTAGATGCATGCATTCCCCCAATCAATGAAAATACGACTACGAATACTCAGCCTGCTGTATCGACGGGTTTCTGCATGTGCAGAGCATGCAATAGAGATATCATCTAGATCACGTTTTACTTGACAGCGTGATCCTACATTCCAGTGTGGTTGCTGCCGAAATGAGCACGGAGAAACATCGGATATGTTTTGCTGACCTTCAAGAATACATAGGTTATGACCAGACACCAGGGATGATCCGTGAAATATGTATACACAGAAACCTAACGAAAACTGTTACACGCAAAAACTTGTACAGTCCCAAGCGAAATGCTCACGCACTTGTGGGTGAGTTAAGGAGCACTCGTGCCCACGCAGCGTATCATTAAGCAACTAGGGTGCAATGGTCCGTCACCTATCCATTGCCAACGAAACGGGAACATGTAGTAGCGATGGGACTTCAAGCATAGTTCATACCTGTGCGACACGTGACGCTGTTGGTTGGCGTACCACCACAGTTCTCCAGGTTGGTCAGAAGAAAAACGTGTTAAAGCAACCTGGAAGGGAATTATTATCAGAAAACGGTATAATGCTTCATTCATATGGCTGGTCCCGGCACTGTGGATGTCCGCACGTTGACCTGACCACTCCCAGCCTGTGATCCCGAGGATGAGGTAGGCATAAGTGTCATAACGCCCACTTAGGGCACTGCAGGTGGGAATAGTGGGTGTACTCAATGACCACATGGCAGCACACGCGTGGTTAAAATCCGGAAACAAGACAAATGAAGGCTTACGAACACAGGTGGCAGGTGAAATGTTCTTGCCCGTTGTATGACATGCACAACTGATGATATTAAAGGCCACAGTTGGAGCACATAACCGAGTCAAGTACCTGTCCGCTCTGCGCTTCGCAGTCGGATTGATGGCACAATGCGTACTTGTCACTGTCGTAATGGGCTGAGAGTTTTCTATGACAACGACGCCTCCTAGGAGACTTATACATTATGGTCGTGGCTGTGTGCAAACGTTTACAACACATTCTTCCTCCTGAACCGCTGACACAACTGCCATGGGCCCTATGGGTTGCTTACGTCTGCCGGATCGCCTGACAGGTTCAGCGATGCTGTCCGTTGGTTTGTGTATCGTTCTGGTGGATGCGTTCTCAAGGTTTCCGTGAGAACTGCTGAGATTGTGCAGAAACTCAGGCAAATGCTCCATGACTTCCTTATACTTTGCATCCCCGAGGTCACAAACCTGTAGCTGAATATCACCCAAAACCTGTGCATTCAGGAAGCTTTTGCTTTGAGGCCAGTGTAGAAGTGGGAGGCGGCGGGACGATGGCAGAGGACGTGGATGCGGTTACAGGGTGAGGTTCTGTGTGTGACAGAACCCAGCGGCTGTTGTGCAAGATCTCGTCCATGGGTCGCTCAGCCACGTGCACGTCCTGCGCTATGTGAGCATGAGGAAGTAGCCATTGCTGACTGAAACTGCATTTACAGGTTACGTCTCTACGCAGTGAAACCGTGTACTGCTTTCAACAACTTTGTCCCTGACACCTTTTCTTGGACACATTAATAACACTTACCTTTTCGTTTGTGTAGTGCCATCGCAACCGCATACGAGCGTACGCTGGTAACTGACCAGCAATCTGTCCAATGTTATCGAAGCACGGATCCAGTACGTATTCAGACAAGTCAGTTTTGCCCACCAACTCTTGCCACTAGGAGTATGCATCAAGCGCGCGGTTAACCACGGCGGTAAGCAGATCCAATAAGGTGGTGCACTCCGATAGATCACGTTTTAAACACCTATTTTCGTTCTCCACACGGTTTGTTGTATAGGAACCTAACAAAGGTTGACCGCAAACGGTGCGCTACTCATGATTACCCAAATGGCAACCAAGTCCTCCTTGTTGCGCGCTTGAGTGGCTGTCAAGTGCCTTACGAACTGCAACGAGCTCCTACTGTACACCAAGTTTCTCTCCCACTGGTAAATAAGCCGCCTGTCCATAGCCATTGTGGCCGTTAAAGTGCTGCAGCAGCGGTTCACCTCATGCAGGAAATGAAAAGGACACAAAACAATGTGTGCAGAAGGGTACACGAATTGAAAAGCATGCACTTGCACCATGCACTTAAGAATCACAACTGTCCCTGCTGGTTCTGTCGCTGGTAGCACAACGCGCATGTTGCGACCAACACTTAGGTAAGAGGCCGTTGTTTCATTTGGAAGCAATGCATAGAAAAATGAACGTCCAACCCCATGAACAGCCACCAACATGCTGTGCCACAGTATGTGGCCACCGCGGTTCATATGATGTGTGGTATCCGCTAGCATTACTTCAACGTAAAAATCCACAAGGTCCGGTACGTATCCCGGAACGAAGAATATGAACCGTACCTCCAATTCCTCGTACTCAACTCTACATTGACGGGCGCTCACTAGCAAATCCACTACAGCTCTCACTGAGTTTGAGACAAGTTTCCCGCTCATCTTACGTCTGAAGGTCCGCAGGTCGAAACGGTTTACTCTTTTTCCGTAATGCGTACACATACTTCCTGCGTTCGCGTGTGTCCTTAAACGGCTGCATCATGTGATAGATGTCCTCTTCGGAGTACCGAGGGAGCCGTTTGCTATTCACACATAGAAACGACTTTCCAACCTGAAACGCATGACTGTACACAGCTTAATTGACAGCAACCGAAGTGCCACTGGAGTAGAACCATCTGCAGCCACCATCCCATCGCACCTATCGAACGCCTATCGGCAAGTCCCTTATAAGGCCACGCTATCCCGTTTCCATGGCGACATTCAACGTTCGCACTCTAAGATAAACAGGTCAACAGGCTACACTCGCACGCACCTTGGACACACTGGGTATTGATGTGTGTTGTGTGTCCGAAACTAGGATCAATGACCCTAACGGGGTTATTTAATTAACTGCACCCGGTTTATCCTTTCGTTATTGGTTGCACACATCCGGAGACGCCGATGCAGCACTCATGGGTCAACCTGGTGTAGGTATCATTCTAAGCTCCAAGGCTATGCCGTCGTTGTTTGATTGGATTCCGGTGAACAGCCGTTTATTTGCAGCCCGTTTGACGACATCAGCTAAGGTTGACTCACGAAGTAGTAAAAATCGCTGTTTGTTCGTGATTTCCGCTTACGCTCCCACCGACTGCAGTTCTAATGCTGTCAAGGACACTTTCTATCACGAACTGAATGCGCTACTACGCAGCGCTACTAGTTCAGATATTATAGTACTTGCAGGGGATATGAACGCACAAGTAGGGCGTCTGAGCTCTTCAGAAGCTCGGTTGGGTGGTAATTATGGGCGTAACTCCGAACGGACTGACAACGGTCAGCGTCTGATGCAACTGTGCGGAGCACCAGTTGTTTCTTAGTAGCACTGCTTTTAGAAACAGTGGGTGCCGAAGTGCCACTTGGCGTCCTCCTGTAGCTGGCCAGCGATGGACCCAAATTGACCACATAGCCCTAAGTTACAGGTGGCGTGGATCCATCCTAGATTGCCGCTCGTACTGGGGTACCTGTGTCGACTCTAATCATGCATTGGTACGCTGTCGTTCATCCATGAACTTTACAGGGGAGCGCACCAAGTGTCCCCTAAGATTGGCAACGAAGAAATTGTCCCAGCCCTCGGTCAGGCAAACCTATCAAGAAGCACTGCATAGCGAACTCTCGCTGTCTTGTCCTAATGACACTGAACTTCAGTGGAACAGGATCTCGGCCGCCATTCACGACGCAGGAGCATCTGCTTGTGGCACTATCCATCGTCACCGCACCAGTCACTGGATATCCGAGAGGTCGGTGAACCTGTTGGAATCTAGAAGACACCTCCCGGCTGGCTCTGAACACAACGTGACCAGACGGATTATTAGGCGTGAACTAAAGCAGAGCCTACATGCTGACAAGGATGCCTGGTGGACCAGTAAGGCTCAAGAAATGGAGGAGGCAGGAGCAGTAGGCAATTACCGCAAGCTCTTTCAGCTAATCTGCATCACTGGTCCCAGAAAACCAGGCGTCAGTGACACAATCAGAGACAGCGTGGGTGCGCTGATACAAAATACGGAGCGTCGTATGGCTCGTTGGGCGGAACACTTTCAAGATCAGTTCAGCTGACCCACTGCTCCCGGACCACTTCCTACCCAGATGATGCAGGACGAGCCATGGACGGTTAGTTTAGAGCCTCCGTCGGAGGCCGAGGTCAGAAACGCGATCACAGCTCTTAGGCGTCTTCGTGCCGCTGGCCCGGATTCCCTCCCACTTGCGCTGTTAAAGGAAAAAGGTGAGGTCCTCTGCAAAGCACTGACCTCATTCGAATGTATCTGGAACGAAGTGTCCAGGCTAATTGGAGCGAATCGATTATAGTGGCAATATACAAGAAGGGCAGTCGCACAGACTGTTCTAACGGCAATTGTGACAAAATTATTGGCCTCGGTTCTCGTTCGTTGCCTCACTGTAGAACGGGGATCACGGATAAGGGAAGAACGGGCCGGTTTCCGCCCAGGACGTGGCTGTATAGACCATATATTCACTTTGAGGCAGGTGCTAGAGCAGCGCCAAGCATACCACAGACCGACAATAGCTGTGTTCCTCGATTTCAAGAGTGCGTTCGATTCAGTCGATCGATCGATTCTGTTCGAAATACTTGCGCGGAAAGGTGTTCCAACGAAATATGTGAACATCCTTCGTGCTCTATACTCGAACATTACAGGCCGCGTCAGGGTCTACGGTGGCCTATCGGATAGCCTTCCGACCACAAGTGGCGTTCGTCAAGGTTGTCCGATTTCCCCACTTTTGTTCAATTTCGTCGTGGATTCTATCATGGAGTGTTCCCTTGCGGAATCTCACGATGTAGGCCTTGAAGTGCTGCCTGGTGAAAGGTTAGTTGATCTAGATTATGCGGACGATATCGTCTTACTTTTCGACGATGTTGGGGCGGCACAATCAACCTTGAATAGCCTGTCCAGAGTGGTCCCATTATTTGGTATGCACTTCGCACCTTCAAAGTGCAAAGTGTTGCTGCAGGACCACCAACCACTTGATGACCCCTTGACGCTTGCTAACGAGGAACTCGAGGTGGTTGATCATTTCACTTATCTTGGCAGCTGCATCAGCAGTGATGGGCGCATAGAGACTGACGTGAGCTCACGCATTGCAAAGGCGAGAGCTGCCTTCTTGAACCTGCGGCATCTTTGGCGACAGAAGGGAGTTTCCCTCCGTCTGAAAGGCCGTGTATACAAGGCCACAGTGAGGGCCGTTCTGCTCTATGGGAGTGAGACTTGGCCCCTTCGGTCTGAAGATCTGAGGCGCCTTCAAGTCTTTGATCATCGTTGTCTGCGAAGCATTGCTGGAGTCGAATGGCACCAGCGTGTCCGCAACGATGATGTGCGTAGGCGAGTACTAGGTGGTGATAATCATGATAGTACCCTAGAACAACAGATAGCACTGAATAAGTTGCGTTGGCTCGGGCACGTGCTACCTACGCCTGGTCACCGCTTACCTAGGAGGGCTTTGTTTAGTCTGCCAGGTGTAGGGTGGCGCAAGGCTCGGTGTGGACAGAAGTTGACTTGGCAGCGGGAAATGAAGTCACTGACAACCAAACTGGGTGCCGTTGTTCCGTCTCGCTTTCCGGGCTGGAGTCCACGTGACTCGCCTTGTGCTTGGCTTGAGACTTTACAGGACATGGCTCGCAGTAGATAACAGTGGCGCGTCTGATGCCGTCTTCTAATTGATTGTCTCTAATGTGTGTTTGGTGCTGAGTTAGCTGTGTGGTAATGGCTGATTATGACGCGTGGCAGTGAAAGCCGCAAGGAAGCTATCTCGCTGATGCCGCCATATCTTTGCACGATGGCCAGCTGCTTGTGACGGTATGTTGTCTATACAAGGTGCAGGCGCTTTGACCCAGAATGTTTGCTTAGGGTATTAAGGTTTACAGGTAAGTCCCCCTTCTCTCCCTCTTCTTATTCTTTATTTCACAGGTCCTAATGTTTGTATGGCAGCGAAGCATCATTCCAAATGGCTGATGTAATGCTGCTGCTGCTGTTGATGATGACGATGATGATGATGATGATGATGATGATGATGCTTGTTCGAATCTATCACCAAATAACTGTCGATGAGAAAGACATACGTAAAATAGCCCTCATTACCACCTTCGGCTTGTTCGCATTTTTGAGGATGCCTCAGATTGTGCAATGCCGCCCAAACACTTCAGCGCTTCATCCACGACCTCAACCGTGACCTAGAGTGCGCACGGCTCATGCAGCATCTGAATGACTTCAAAGGAAACGAAAGTTTGCTTTCCCCGACAAAGCACACACGGCTTTGACAGAATTCAAAGATGCTAACCCCAACATAGCTCTCTTCGCTCACTCCGAACCGTCTGCTTCCCTTTCTTTGACAACTGACGCATCAGACATTGTGGTAGGAGCTGTTCTCCAACAACACTTTGGTGGAGTGGTACGCACTCGGTTTCTTCTGCAAACGCCTGCAACCAGCGGATTCCCGCTACAGCACGTTCGGAAGAAAACTGCTTGCCATCTACTTAGTTATTCGTCACTTCAGATATACATTAGAAGGCCATCATCATTATACACAGCAGCTAGAGATGGGAAAAACACCTCCGCTATTGTGCCGCAATACATGAAGGAAATACATACATGGTTGGCGGCATCCGGTTTCGGATTTTCCTGTCACTGTGGCAAGCCACAGGACGCCTGCGCCTACAGAGGGACCACGGATGGCTTGCGCTGCACCACCCACAGCTCCAACCACACACCCCATATCCAGTGTAAACCCGAAGGAATAAGACCGGGAGGCATGCGGATGGGAACCACGTTTCATCAACGGAGCCGGCCCACACTCCTTCACAGGCAAACACAAGCACGCTGTATTTGGGGAATCAACCGCACACAAGGCGGTGGCTGGACCGTAGTCCGCTCCACACTGAGTGCATGGAACCGCTCTTTGAGCCTAGCACGGCCACAAGAACCGTGCACCCCGTCCCCTCCAGCAACGACCAACTGTCTCCTGGAGCCAGTATGAACGATGTATTGGGTAATAGACAGGTAGGCACCTTGTCAACATACACATCAAGCGCAACCATACCAGGGATATCAAACAACAGCCATTCACTTTAAACGACAAGCTGAAATTAAATAAATCCAATAATGCATACAGATACGGTGGCATAACTCTTCGCTAAATTACCATATGAAGTAAGTTGGTTAGCAACAAATCCGTGATAAGTAAGAAATGTCCACAAGTTACTTAAAATGCTACAAACGCAACAAAATTACCGAAGATAAGCGCAATTAGTGTAAGCAACGTGGCCAGTTAATAGAACATTATTCAGGGAGGCAGAACAAACCAAATAAAGCGGAATGAAATTTAGCCAGCTTAAAAAGACCTAGTTTAAGTGTAAGTTGGTTTAGCCCAACTGCGGTGAAGAAGCATCAAGAATGCAACAATACACATAGGAGAAGTAGATACAACAGTTGCATGCCAGCTGAGCTACCAGCAACGGATAGGCATCGTTCCGGTAAGCTTCAAGCTAGCTACTAGGCAAAAAGAAAAAATATTATGTTTTACCCTAGGAAATGAGATCGTAGATGGATGGGGAGGCTAAAAAAGATGGGGAGGGACAAAGAAACTCACAGCATGAACGCCACTGAGGTCGGTCCTTGCCATGTCAGCAAGTGTATCCAGCCAAACGTGTTCACCGTCTTTTGGACCCCAACCAGGGAGCCGTGAAGCTCCAACCGAGGCCAGCACAGAAGTGAGGGCCTTCATTCCTCTCAACCAAGTCAACGCTTGGCCACCTCTCCTCTTCTTCCACCCACATCCCCGGTGAGCAAACAACGCACGTCGAGGGAGTCGGTGGGCTGGCATGCGTAACACGTGGCCCAGCCATCGGAGCCTGGTGCGTGAAATAACGGTGCTGAGCAGTTCAGATCCTTTTCCTGGGCCGTAAACAATGCGTCGAACACGCTCGTTACTCACGCGGTGTTCCCACCATATGTGAGCCAAACTGCGAAGGCACCGATGGTCGAACGTAACTAGCCTCTTCATGTCAGCCGATCTTATGGGCCAGGTTTCGCAACCGTACAGTAAGGTCGAACGTAACGCTGCATTGTACACTCTACCCTTCAGGGCGAGAGTAATGTCGCGCCGCCGCCAAAGGTGGCGAAGGTTAGCAAAAGCACTTCGAGCTTTCGCTATACGGTTCGTGATCTCGTCTTCGATCCCAAGGGCGCTGATACAACATCCCAGGTAATTGAATTTCTGAACGACTTCTAGCTGATCCCCACCAAGGGTCAGCGCAGGAGGCGATCCCTGCCAATCTTGGAGGAGCGCTTTGCACTTCGATGGTGCAAAGCAAAGCCCGAAGTGGCTGACAGCCAGTGCTAATCTGTCTAGCGCGGCTTGGCACGTCTGGGAGCTGTCACAGATGAGGGCAATGTCGTCTGCATACTCCAAGTCAAGAAGTCGTTCTCCGGGAGTAGCTCCACACCTTCCAAGTCATGTCCTGTAAATGCAAACTCCATGACTTCGTCAATAGCGAAGTTGAAGAGGAAAGGTGACAGCGGGCATCCTTGTCTCACACCGCTGGAGATATTAAAAGGTGGCGACAGCTTGCCGTAAGCCCTCACTCTGCCCGCGCTACGCGCATATAATGCTTGGATAATATTTACATATTTCTCGGGCACACCTTTCCTGAGTAGACAATTCCAAAGGGCACATCGATCAACCGAATCAAAGGCACCTTTGATGTCGAGGAACACGACTACGGTGGGCCGCCAATATGTGTGGCGGTGCTCCAACAACTGACGCAAAGTGAAGATGTGGTCAATGCAGCCACGACCACGACGAAACCCGACTTGCTCTTCACGAATCTGGCTTTCACGAGCGCTAGTCAGTCCGTGAAGAATTATGGAGGCGAGTAATTTGGAGGCGATGGAGATCAGACTGATTCCTCTATGATTGCCGCATTCCGAGCGCGAGCCGCCTTTGAAGATGGGAACAATAACGGAGCGGCTCCAGTCGGTTGGGACAGTCTCCTGCTCCCACAGTTTCACTAGTAATTCATGCAAAGCATCCACAAGAGCAGGGCCTCCGAATTTGAAGAGGTCTGGAGGAAGATCATCTGGTCCCGCGGCTTTGTTCAACTTCAACAGTCGGATCTCACGTTCGACTTCTGAGCGAGAGGGTGGATCCAAAGGGACAGCCCACGGAGCAAGGCGATCAGTGACCGGCGAATCGGACAATTCTAGCCGATTAAATTGCATTTCAAAATGCTCAGCCCAACGCTCCAAACGTTTTGACAAATTGTGGATACGCTGTCCACTCTCATCACAAATTGTTTCACTAGCACCAGGTCTCCTGCTGCCCGTTTCCCGTATCAGACGGAATAACTTACGATGGTTGCCAAGGGCAGCGGCCACTTCCATCTCTGACGCACGATGAGACCACCAAGATTCGCGGTCTCCCTTCAGGCTAGCACGGAGTTTTGCCCGGAGCTCTTTGCGAGTTTCATTGTGTTCGCTTCCAGCCGGGATATGCCGGCGAGCGTCGATAAGTTCCAGAGACCGCGAAGAGACCCAATACCCATGTTGGCTGTTCGATATACCACATGAGGATTTGCCCGCTGCTAGTAAGCTCTGGCGAACATGGGACCAGTGACCATCAATTGTCTCCAATGAGCGAGTACTCAACTCGCATGTCAGCGTACTTTGATACGCATTCAGAACAGCTGGCTTTGTCAGTTGGCTGGTGTCAATGCGCTCACAGCGTCGTCGTGGGCGTCCTACAAAGCGCATCTGCATGTCAGCACATACAAGTGCATGATCAGTGTCCACACATGTGCTCCAAATCGAGCGACAATTCTGGATGCAGCCTCTCCAGCGGTAACTAATAGCAATGTGATCGATCTGCGTCCAAGGCTGGTGGGCGCCAAGTCACCCTCCGGCGGGTGCTGTGCCGGAAATTAGTGCTCGCAAGAAATAAACGAGCATCTTCACACAAATGAAGTAACCGCTCACCGTTATCATTGCGGGAGCCTACATCGTGCTGACCGCCCAGATGCATTTCATCAGTGGACAACTTTCCAACTTGTGCGTTCATATCCCCAGCCAGCACTACAGTGTCCGTGCTTCTTCTGTGGCGAAGGAGCTGAGTCAGTTGGCGGTAGAAGTCGTTCTTTACCGAATCATCGCTACAGTTTGTGGGCGCGTAGGCAGCGATGATGAATAGACATCTATTAGTCCAGCGCGACTTCGAAGCTCTAGAGGAGCCAGCCAACCGGACCGCACACATCCGGCTACTGATTGGAATCCAATCAACCAGAGCAGCTTCAGCCCGGGGACTCAGAGCAATGCCAGCACCAGCTTGGCCGGTGCTCGAAGCTGCATCGTCACCGGATAGGCGCAATGAGAAAATACTGTTTGCGTCACCTGAAGGGGATCGCAGAGTGAGCACAGAGCTCGAGTCTTGCAGGCGGGTCTCCGATAAGCAGCAGATATCGATCGAGAGGGTCTCCAATGTTCGGGCACGTGCTGCCTGTTGACCGATCTGTAGTAGTGTGCGTACATTAAGGCATGCCAATCTGAAGGAAAATCGAGGGCTCCAAATGGAAGCCGATGAACTGGAATGGACCGCTTGGTTGGACATGGGCTTGTCGACAGGAGAGGAGTGACGCTTCGCGTTCACATGTGAGTTGAAACTAGAAGATAAGTGCCTAGCAAAGCATGTTGCGGGAGGGCCAAAAATCGGGGGGTTGAAAACTGGGGGGATATAAGTGAAGTTGGAAGGGGACGGTAAGAGTGAAAAAGCGTCAGATGGGGAATAAGAAGACGGGAAGGCTTGAGCAGTAGCATCCAAACCCTATCCACCCTGCTCGATGCAGCAGATAGGGCACCGTTGATTATCCTCTGCGGTGGCCAGAGCATCAGCAATTTGTTTGAAGTGTGATTCATTGTATTGCGTGGGCAGGATACTGTCAGGTTGCCCAGGCCTAGACAGGAGAACGATTAGGGTTCTCAACCAAAGCCTTTGGTTCAAAAACCTGACCGCAAGGCAGCGGGTTTGGCGTTGGACTACAAGGAGTCCGTTTTAAGGAATAAGGTGCCACCCTCATTCCAACCCCCAACCTGGAGGACCAGGAGGCTGAGTTTGTCTGACCTCTAACCATTGACCAATCTGGTATGAGTGACTCTGAAGGTGCAAAAGCACCACCCAGCATAGCTCAATGGATCGCTGAGGCACACAAACCATCGCACCACGGTAAGGTCCAGCCTCATTGCGATGGCATTAGAAGGCCAGGCTTTCGCGGACTACATTGATCACGAATCTCTCATCTTCGTGTTCAATTCATCTTCGGACAAATATTCACCACAGGAAACCAGGCCCCTAAACTTTGTCACGTAGTTCACTGCTGAGTTACGTCATATCTCAGGTGTCGCCAACCCTGTAGCTGACGCTCTCTCTCGCGTCAACCGCACTCTTCACTCTTCGTCTACTGTCGACCTTGTCGCCATGGCACCGGCTCAGGCCCAAGACGAAGACCTCTAACACAACCTGCTGTCCACTTCAATGCATGTGCTACCAGTTCTCCAAAGTACGAACGGAATCATCCTTTGCGAGCTTCCCACTAGTTGTCCAAGGCCCATCGTGTCCGCTTCTTTCAGACGCACAGTCTCCGACGCACTCCACTCACTATCGCACCCTGGTATCGGCATATCTTTGAAATTGGTCACTCAGCGTATGTTTGGCCAAGCATAAACAAAGCTGTTCGTAACTGGGCTTGAGCCTGTATCCACTGCCAGCGTTCCAAGGTACATGGACCCACCCGCAGTAACCTAGATTCATTCCCTGCTCAGGATTTGCTGTTCTCACACGTACACTTAGACTTGGTAGGACCCTTACCTCCTTCTCGCGGATTCTTGTACATACTGACATGTGTCGACCGCTTCACCAGATGGCCAGAAGCCATCCCTGTACCAGACTGCACGGCCAAAACTGTCGTCCGTGCCTACTTGGACCGATGACTGTCCCATTACAGATGCCCATCCAACATCACAACTGACCGTTGGACGCCTTTCGAATTCTCACAATTCGACGCGTTCTGTAAATTCTTAAGTTGTCGTCGGATTCACATGACGGCGTATCACCCGGCGGATAATGGCATAGTGATGCGCTTTCACCGACAGCTTCAGGCATCTCCCTGTGTCCCAGCTCACTCTGACTGGAGCGAAAACATTTCGCCTGTGCTTTTAAGTCTTCGCAGTAGCATCAAAGCTGACTGGCAATGCGCACCAGCAGAATTGGCCTATGGCACTACACTTAAGCTTGTAGGAGAGCTCATTACACCTTCAGCGTCATCATATATTCCCTAGTCAAACTTCGCATCCTCTCTTTCGCAACGCATGCGCATGTTGCGCCCGACCAATCCTCGAGAGCAGACTAGATATATGCAAATGCACAGTGAACTCTCTATCTGCACTCATGTTTTTGTTCGCACGGATGCGGTGAGGCGTTCTCTTCAGCCTCCTTACACTGGCCTCTGTAGGGTTTTTCAACGAATTCCGAAGCACTTTACCTTAGACCAGAATGGTCACCGAACAACGGTGTCCATCGATCGTCACAAGGTGGACTTCTTCGAAGAGTTGCCCCCAGCCTCACCAGGTACAACCGAAACAGCGTCTTCCACACCAATCACTCCAGACGCTTCCGTTACCCATGACTCTCCGCCAACTGAGTCCCAAGCACAGGCTACTGACCGACGAGGTTCAAGTTCAGGTAGGACTGGAACGATAGGATGAATCCCGTAAGTGTTCCTTCTTGAGCAGGTCGTTGATCCAGGAGTTGATAGAGGTGCTCCAACTTGTTGGTGTAACCAGAACCAGCAATTTAATGCCCACGTTCCTTACATTAGCTGTCCGTGCTGTCAGTTACGTGAAGTGAGTAAGAGAGGAAGGAAAATCGAAAGCAGAGTAAGGGAAATCAGTTAAAAGAAGAGGATAATACCAATGGTGTAAGTACAGAAAATAAAGCAGAAGTGTGAAAATGGGAATTAGAAAAAAGGTTTCGTGTTGCCACGCAAGATAATCTAGTTGACGCTCAAACCCCTTAACCGTAGCTTCCTTGACATTTTCTGGGAGCAAGTTCCAGCGCTCCAGCACTCGACGCAATAACCGTGTCTCCGCTCTAACGCGATTGGACCGCCGTTTGTCCGGCTTCATACAATGCCTGCGGAGACCAGATAATCTAGCAGGACTAAATAGTCAGAACAAATCAAGGCCAATCTTCCCAGTCAAAATACTGTAGGTTAGGATTAGGTCCCCTCTAATCCTTCGATAGTATAAGTATAGTGCATTGAATGCATCCCCAAACTAAGTAGGCGTTCAGGGTACGTTCATCCTCGTAATCCCTTGACCAACCTAGTACCGACACGCAACACCCTTTCCAGTGCCATTTTGTCCAGGACAAGGCATAGGGAACAGGCCTGGATGCAATATTCTAGGTGGGGTCGCACAAACGTGAGAAGGGCTTCCTAAACACATTAGCGGTTAGGGTCCCGAAAGAAGGACGGATAAACCACAACATCCGGAACCCTAGACTAGCCGCCTTCTTTCAATTGTCAAGTTCAAGTTCGGGTGGGACTGGAACGATAGGAGAATCCCGTGAGTGTTCCATTTTGAGTGGATGGTTGAGCCAGGAATTGATGGGTCTGAAACGGAACACCAGCATCGAACCCTGGCCAACCAGTTAATGCCCACATTTCCTGCCCTAGCAGTCCCTGCGGTGACAGTCATGTGAAGTAAGCAAAGGATAGGAAGAGAAATGGAAGGTACAGAATAAGGAAGTGCACTTGAAATAAGAAAATAATATCAATACGTGAAGGAAAGTAGAGAAAAGAAAATCGAAGTACGAAGATACGAGTTAGTCAGGAAAAGGTTTCGTGTTGCCACCCAAAAACGTCAAGTTGCCGCTCATACCCCTTAACCGTACATTCCCTGATAACACTTTCCGGAAGGATGTTCCAGCGCTCGATGACCCTGCGTGACAGCCGGATTTCCGCCCTAATCCGATCGGACCACGGTTTGTCCAGCTTCAACGAATGACCGCGTAGAACAGACAATCTAGAGGGACTGAATAGCCAAGATAAATCTGGACCAACCTTCCGTGTTAAGATACGGTAGGTTAGGATTAGTTCTCCTCTAAGCCTATGGTAGTGCATTGAATGCATTCCCAAACTAAGTAGACGCTCGGAGTACGTCTGTCACCGCAATCCCTCGACTAACCTAGTACCCACTCGTAAAACCCTCTCCAGCTCCATTTTGTTCCAGACGAGGCAGGGTGGACAAGCCTGGACGCAGTATCCCAGATAAGGCCGAACAAAAGTCGAGAACAGCCTCGTAAAGATGCTGCCCGTCAAGACTCCACAACATGCGGAAACCTCTGCTTGCGGCCTTCTTCCAGTTGCCGCCGGAGTGTAAAGCCGAAGGCTGCACCACGCCTAGATCAACTTGGCTAGATACAAGGGGGAGTTCGACCCCACCGACCAAGTACTTCGTAGGAAAACAGCCTCCTCCAAGTCGAAGAACGGATCACTTTGCCTGATTTATGGGCAGTAACCATAAAGTAGACCAATCCCGAAGCTTATCCAATGCTCGCTGGATAGCTTCGGAACCCCCAGGAACATCGAATGTTCCACAGCTTCAGATCATCAGCAAACAGCAGCGATGGTACCCCAAGCTCTGCGGGTAGGTCATGCACATAGAGAATAGCAGCGGTCCAAGGACCGAGCCCTGCAGCACGCCACTGAGGACAGACTGCCTAAACGATAGGTCACGGCTTATTTGTACACTGTTCTCTGCCATGCAAAAAGGCAATCACCCAATGTAGGGCGCGGTCAGATACCTCGTAGGTCAGCTTTTGCGCCAGCCTCAAATGGGGTACCTTGTCAAATGCCTTCGAAAAGTCGATGAAAAGCACGTCCAGTGCGCGGCCGTTATCCACTGCATCCGTCCAACTTTCGCGAGCCACCAGTAGATGCGTCAGACACGAAAATCCCTTCCAGAATCCGTGTTGTACACTAAGTAGATTAAATCTAATCAGATGACTCTCTAATAAGTCTCTCACCAGTTTCTTGATGAGTTTGCCTAATACACTCCTCAGACTAACTGGGCTGTAATTTGTAGACAGACTCCTGTCCCCATCTTCAAAAATGGGGACAGATGACAGCTTCCTTCTATTCAGAAGGTAATGCACAGCTGTCAAGCGATTTCTGAAACACCATAGCGAGCGGTCTACTTATTTCTGCAGCCAACTCATGCAACAGTTTCGGGTGAATTAAATTAGGCTCAGAGGCCTTAGTAGGGTTCAGTCCTTGTAACAGCCGTCTCCGCTACAATAAATTCAGATAGTCCTGAACCCTCTGGGATTCTGAAAACCAGCTCAACGCCTGTCAAAGAGATTTCCCTTACAAATGCTGCCGTATATTGCCCACTAAGTACGCAGGCGGTCATAATCCGTATGCGTGAGTACCGTCATCACGCATCAATACTGGAATTGACATGCTCGAACCGCAGCGCCTTTTGACATAAGCGAATAATCTTTTTGGATTCTCTGAAGCTTCCTCTGCTAACCCTTTCTCGAAATTGAGCCGACCATTCCTTAGGTGTTGCTTACACCTATTTCTAGCCTTACGGTATCTGTATCGGTGGACGGAGCGTCTCGGTAAGTCAGCCAAGATCTAGACCTCTTTATGAGCAGATGCCTGCCAGTGGAATCTAGCCAGGGCGGCTGTGCTCGTGCCTCCTTTCTCTTTGTGACTGGGATGAGGGGAACAGAGAACTCTGTGAGGTAGGACTTAAATTTATCTCAGGCAACCTGGACAGCATCGTCGTTTGAGATCTCACAATGGAAACCCGAAGCCTTGGCTCTCATTGACTGATAGTCTGCGCGCCATATGTTCAGGCGAGACTCAACAGTACTCTGGTACCGTCTAGACTAGGGGTTCCCAACCTGGGGGTAATTACTGTTAAAGGGGTAAAATGGCATTTTGCGGGGGGTAAATATTAGTACAATGATTGCGGCATCAATCGGTCGCTAAACATGTTTAATAACAAAATCATCCGCATCAAAACATGTCGCTAATTACCTACGCACTTTGGATTAGTCATCAGTGACCAGTCATTAGTCACTGCAACCAGATGACGCCTCTATCGGCTCCCGTGGCTATCGTCAGGCAGTCGTTCGCCGGGTCGAATTATGGAGTTGACTGCAAACTAGCAGTTGAGCCTTGGTCAGACGACCAGGCAAGGGGGCGTGCGATTGGTTCAAGGTTAGAAAGGTCAAAACGGGTGATTAGTGTTCACCACGTATCGATAGAGTGGTGGTGTCAAGTTAGTATGCAGGAATGGCTTGGAATAGAGAAATGCAACACGTGAGAAGGCACTGATATCTGTTCATGTTTGATCATGAATCACACACGAAAGGGTCATATGATGCCTTGAATGGAGATCACAGCAGACGTTTGAAAGTGCGCAGAACACCGCGTTTTTGGTCACGGAAAAGGCAGAACCAGCGGGTTGGACGCCAGTGACCATTGGGTGCTGGGTTGATCACATAATCTACAGTTCTTTTTGACAAGAAACCATAGCAGGTGGGTGATTTAATTCAATGGTTTTGATAGCGATAATAATGAGTTTGTCTGCAAACGTTGACGATGTCACCTACATTAAATCCCGAAAATATCCATATTTATATATATCAGTTAGTTGCCTAATTTTTTGCAGGAATCATGTCTTCCGGAAAAATGCGGTCCTTCAAGGAAGCTTTTCTGCAATGGGGTTTCAGTAATTTCGTCGATAAAAATGTTGAGAAGCCGCAATGGGTTTTGTGCACTAAAGTGCTTACAAGGGAGAGCATGAAACCCAGCAAACTGAAAGACTACTTCGGCCGAAGTCATTCTCAGTTTGTAGGAAAAGATATTACATTCTTCAAACGGAAAGAAGCTGCGCTCAAAAGTTCGCGCCTGGATACACCGAGGTCCTTTTATCAATCAACCGAAGCTGGTCTTGAAGCGTCGTACCGCAACGCTCTCCGAATCGCCAAAAGCAAGAAACCGAATACTATAGGAGAGGATCTCATAAAAACTCGCATAATCGATGTCGTGAAGCTCGTTCTTGGAGAGCAACATGCAGAAAATATAAGCATGATGTCATTTTCTAACAACACAATCAAAAGTCGCATCGAGGATTTGAGCAGGAATACTTTGAATAAGGTGCCCAACAATATAAAGTCAAGTCCTTTCTTCGCAATACAGTTAGATGAGTCGACCGACGTCGCATCCTGTTCCCAGCTACTGGTCTATGTTCGGTACATAAATGGCGATCGCTTCAAAGAAGAGTACTTGTTCTCAGGAGCACTGAGCACCACTACACGTGGCGGTCTTTCGAACAGTGAAGGAATTTGTCGAGGAAAAGGATCTAGTGGTCGAGGTTGGTGGGTGTCTGTACAGACGGAGCATTATCCATGTTGGGCGTCCGTTTTGGATTCCAAACGTTTGTCAAAAAATTTGCTCTGCACTGTGCCTTCAGCCACTGCATAATACATCGTTATGCTTTAGCATCGAAAACTTTCGCCTGTTTTGCTGGACACGTAGTGAAAATAATAAATGTCATGTTCAAGTTCAAGTTCAAACGGGATTGGAACGATAGGATTATCCCGTGAGTGTTCCTTCTTCGGCGGGTCGTTGAACCAAGAGTCGGCGAACTTTGAAATACTGATGGACCTAAAACAAAGATTGCATCACACCCTGTCTAACCAATTAATGCCCACGTATCCTGCCCTAGCAGTCCCTGCTGGGCCGGTTACGTGAAGTAAGAAAGAGAAAAAAGTAAACTCAGAAGGCGAAAGAGAAAGTGGAAAGAGCTAAGCAAGTGGAATACCAAGATATTTGAGTCATTAAAAAAGAACTGAAAAATAAAGGTGAGTCAGCTAGAAAAAGGAAAAGTTTGCTGTTGCCACCCAAGACCATCAAGCTGGCGCGCAGAACCCTTAACCGTAGGTTCCCTAACCACGTAATCTGGAATCGAATTCCAGCGACCTATAACTCGGCGTGAGAGACAAGTTTCAATCCTAATCCTATCAGACCGTGGTTTATGCAATTTCAGTGGGTGACTGCGGAGATTAGGTAACTTAACGGGACTAAACAGCCCTGACAAGTCCGGGCCAATCTTACCCGTCAAAATACGATAAGTGAGAACCAGGTCCCTTCTAATCCATCGGTAGTGCATTGAGTACATCCCCAAAACTGAGCAAGCGTTCAGGATACGTCTTCCCCGTAGACCGTGCACTAACCGAGTGCCCACTCGTAACACCCTCTCCAACTCCATTTTGTCTAGGTTAAGGCATGGTGGATAAGCCTGGATATAATATTCCAGGTGAGATCGGACGAATGTGGAGTATAGCTTCACAAACAAATTGGCTGTTAGGATTCCAAAAGAGCGGCGGATAAACCACATCATACGAAACCCTCGACAAGCAGCCTTCTTCCAATTCTCGCCAGAACGAAGTGCTGATGCGTGTACGACTCCTAAATCAACCTGCTGAGTGACAACAGGGAGTTCACCACCGCCAACAACATATCGGGTGGGAGGATCAGCGGCTTCCATTCGGAGAACAGTGCACTTGGCCCTATTTATTGGCATCGATCATAAGGTAGACCATTCCCAGAGCCTATTCAAGGCATGCTGAATTGCCTCAGGTCCCCCCGGGATATCCACAATATTCCAGAGCTTAGGGTCGTCAGCAAACATTAGTGATGGCACCCCTAGCTCTCCCGGCAAGTCATTTACATAGATCGCGAACAACAATGGCCCCAATACTGAGCCCTGTGGGACGCCACTTAAAACAGCTTGCCTGAGCGAAAGGCTACGCCCCAACCGTACGCACTGTTCCCTCCCCACAAGGAAGGCAGACACCCAATGAAGGGCGGGACTAGATATACCGTAAGATCTCAACTTTAGTGAGAGTCGAAGATGAGGAACAGTGTCAAAGGCTTTCGAAAAGTCCACGAATAGCACGTTTAAAGTGTGGCCACTGTCTACAGTTTCGGCACAGCTTTCATGTGCTACAAGTAGATTAGTTTGACATGAAAATCCCTTGCGGAATCCATGTTGCGCAACACTGAGAAGGTTGAATCTATTCAGATGATTCTCCACTGTATCTCTTATCAGCTTTTCAAACAACTTGACTACTACGATTGTCAAATTGACAGGCCGGTAGTTCGCGGGTAGAACGTTGTCACCGCCCTTAAAAATCGGACAGATGATTACCTCCTTCCACTCCGAAGGTAGGATGCAGCTGTCAAGCGATATTGTAAACACGCATGTGAGAGGACCACTCAGCTCAGTGGCCAATTTATGCAATAGCTTCGAGTGAATTGGATCAGGAACGGAAGCTTTAGAGGGATTAATGCCTTGCAGTAGGTCTAAGACCTGAGTCTCCGTTATGTTAAACTCAGTTAAGCAAGAATCCTTGGGAACTCTTGAAAGCAATTCAAGCTGTGGTAAAGAGGTCTCCCGAGCAAAGACCCCAGTATACTGATCACTAAGTATACAAGTCTTGTCATAGTCAGTTTGGGCACGGGTCCCTTCGGCTCGCAATAACGCTGGTATAGACAGTCTTGCCCCGCTGCGTCTTTTAACGTAAGCAAAAATCTTCGTAGGATTAGCTGCGGCCGAGTCCACTAAACCCTGCTCGTACTGGAGACGAACAGTTCTGAGATGTTGCAAACATTTATTTCTAATCTCTCGATAACTATCACAGGTGCTGGCTGATGGAGCTGTTTGGTAGGTTCGCCAGCATCTAGACCCTTTCTTGAGTAGGTACATACCTGTGGTATCTATTCATGGAGGCTGTGCCCTTAACCTACTTTTCTTTATGAGTGGAATATAGGGGGTGGAAACCTCCGTTAGGTATGCCTTATATTTATCCCAGGATAACTGAACAGAGTCAGCCATCGAGATCTTACAGTTCAGAACTGAAGCCTTAGCTCACATTGCACTAAAGTCCGCCCGCCAAATATTCGGAAGTATTTCAACAGCGGTCTCTTGATGCCTTGAAAAAGCACATCGAAAGGATATGCATGCGTGATCGCTGGACCCTAGAGGTGCACCGTATAAAACGACAGTCACGAAGTCGACGCAGTTAGCGAAAAGCTGATCTAAAGTAGATGATATTTGGTTGTCCATATACCTAGTGGGAAAGACCACGAACTGGTGCAAAGGCAGTTGGAGAGTCAGCTCAAGAAAGCCTGCACAGAATGTTCTTGGTGCCGACTTGCTAAGAAGATCGGCCCAACAGACTTCCGGGAGGTTGAAATCCCCTAGAACTAAACAAGTATTCGCAGACTGAGTGCGAATAAAGTCAAGTATCCCTATGGAAGAACTTCCAGGACTTCTGTATATCACTACAACTTTAAAATGAATAGAAGTGCACAAAACAGCCGATAGGGCTTCAACAGTTTGATCCGACGACCGGAATGTGCACGTCCTCAACACATCTAAGTTACAGCTCACATACAGTATAACGCCTCCGTCTTAACGACCAACGGAGCGATCAGTTCTAAGCAGCGTGTAGCCAGGTAAATATACCTCACCGTCCGTGATATCCGGAGACAACCACGTTTCAGTGAAATCAAGTATGTCGGGACGAGATTTGTCTACAAGTAGACCCAACTCGTGCACCTTGTTCCTTAGGCTACGCACGTTGCTAAGTACTACCTCAAGGAAGTCGGCAAGACCAACCCAGGGTCGTGCGCCATCAGGATGGGTTCTGATATGGCGGAAAATAACTTCCGACTGACCACCTGTAAACCCACCAGATAGAGGCCTTGCTCACCAGCCGCCCGTCTAGTTTTGAGGTCTTTGATAGCCTCCTTTAACTTCAATCTATCTGCCAGTAGTAGGTCCGGCTGAACGTTGACACCACTACCCTTAAGTCTGAATGCAAACCGCAGTAATGATTTGCGCGAAGTAGTCGGGGTCGTGGATTTGGCGTACCGATAGGGACGTTCCTTAATCTGGTCAGCTTTCTGACAGTGACAACAGGGAAGGCAGGTAGAAGCAGCTTGCTGACACAGTTTCAGCCGCTTGATGTCATCCAAGATGCGTTCCCTTGGGAGAGCAGCCGCAAATTCAGTAATGTTACGGAATATAACGCTACTATCCGTGAAAGAGTAGGCACGACGGGGAGTGCTTACCCCAAGTGCCTTTGATTTGACACTTATACCAACTGTTTTCACCAGTGGCGGTGGGACTGCACGTGTCTTCACAAATGACGTTGAAGCAACGGTAGCGTAGGTTTTCCGCTTTATTGCCGGCGTCTCACTAGTTGCTAGGTCTTCAAGCCCCTTCGAAGTTTTACGGGCAGATCTAGTCCGCCTCTTCTTTTGGTGCACTGGAGCAGGGGTCGTTGACCTTGTATCGCATTGAGCAGTTACCAGCACTTCGTCAGAACGGGCTGGTTCAGTGGCGGCCGAGACGGTCAGCATCTTGGGAATATTATCCTTTGCATAACCGTCAGATGGCTGTACGACTGTCAAAGACGGCATCTTTTTCGATGCCGTGGCAACTAATTCTCTGGGTTAAGCAGAGGGCGTCTGGTATTATCGCACCCTAATTTTCTTCACTTTGATCGGCTCATGAGGATAGCCAGTAATGCTACCTGGATTGGCCAGTAGGATGTGCGACTTCATGACCGAGTGACAGACTTCAGTGGATGGATCGTCAGCAATGCTGCCGTCTATTGCAGTGTCTTCAATCGAAATATTCAGGGATTTTGAAATCAAATCCATTTTCGCACCGAGCGACGCAATAGAGACGAGTTTTGCTGTCGCCCTCTCAACATCTGCCAACCTTGAAGATAGCGCTGAAGGTTTAGCACCGGGCGCGTCGATCTTTGAGCGCAGCATTCAGCACAGCTAAAAAGAATGAACGCTGGATGATAGCATTTTGTACTGGTCAGCTTGTAGGAAGGTACAGCTTTCGTGATACCAGCGACAGAAGACGTCACACTGCATACCACCAGATAAATCTGTTACTGGTTCTGAACAGTTAACCTGTCCGAAAGGCGAGATACACAAGCTCGAAAGTGTACAACACATAGCCACACGGCTCATTCCCGGTCTTCAGGGTGTGCTGTATGAAGAAAGATGCAGACAATTGGGTCTGTATACTCTAGCCTACCGCCGCGTGCGAGTGGACCTCATCATGACCCATCGGGTATTGCATCTGGGTGCTTATCCGATGCTGAGGCCACTGCCCCATGTCCGTGCGTCAAGCAGCACACGAGGTCACCAGTACAAACTGGTAGTCCCTGACCTCAAGTGGGTAGCTCATCCCTTGTGTCTTGAGCGGCGAGTGGTGAACATGTGGAACCGTTTGCCCTCGCGGATAGTAGAAGCGAACTCGGTGTCGGAATTCAAATGATTCCTGGACGCGCACTTTGCGGATGCCAGATTCGACGAAGCCTTCACAGGAAACTGACGAAGGGATCGTTCAATGATTATAACCCATGGAGCCCGTTAATCCACCAACTGCAGCTTCCGAAACGATGCCCATCCGTAATAGGCGGCGGAGTTGGTGAAGGACTCCATGTGGTTCATTCAAGAATATATCGTAAGCACATGGAGATTTTTTCTATGCTTGTAAATATTTTACTTTTTTCACCTGGACTAGCTCACTACTACAGGTAACACTGTGTCAGTGGGACATGTCCTACATTGAGATATAGCTACATAGATGTTCAACATCTTTCTCGCTATCATGACAGTAAAGTAAAGCTGCAGTAGACACATCAAACGTGGACCCCATGGGTCCATCCGTCACGGTGTTTAGCGAGACAGCCACGTTTGTGTGGAAAACAGTGCAGAATTATAACGCGTATACAAGAGTAAAGCGACAGCAATAAAAAGGCAAATACAGGGTGCAAGACGGGATTAAAACTGGGAACAGCCAGAAAAATTAACAGTAAGCACCAAAGACGCTTTGGCCAGTATGAAATTAATCGAGCAAAGATATCTTGGATCAGAGAAAAGTTGACAATACCCAAATTTCATTTTAAGTGTCTATTCAAACACTGTTATCCACGTTATTTCAGCTAAAAAGCTCGGTCAATACGGCACGCCAAAACACCAAGCTACCGCGTAGTTCTCACAGAAACGCAATCCGCGGTAGTGCGACGTATACAAGAGTTTTCAAATCTTTGAGCAATGAATTTGGAGGCTAATGCGACATTTCGTTATTGTACGCGGAAGTGCGTTCGCTATCACGAGGCAGGGTGTTGCACCGAGTGCTCGAGCTTCGAGAAGAAAGTTCAGTGTTGCTTGAAAGGAAGGAGGTGTATAAGGGCAAGGTGCATGGGTTGGAACATTGGAACATTGTATTTAATGGGCATAAAAGCTCAAGCTTTACATGACCCATAGAATAACGAGTTCGGGTCGGGTCTAATGAAAGGCCAAGCAACCTTATAGCGGGTTGGACTAGCGTGTTAGCCGTATCTTCATCGGGTTTATGTGGCATTTAAACAGAATGCACGCCGGCTCAAAGCGTGACATCCCACCACGCCCTCCGAAACGGTTTAGGAAAGGAAGTAGGTAGAAGAAAAAAAGAAAGAAATTCCATCTAGTTGATGGTAGTCAAATTATGGAATATCGCGGTGTAACTCGGCCAGATGACAGTCCAAACAGGTCTTAAAGTCCGCCACAGTGTGTGCCAAGATTAAATCGGCAGGCAGAGCATTCCACGGTCGGCAGATTCGCAAAGCGAAGTAGTGTCGTCTGCAGTTTAGCCGACTATGCTGATGTGGGAGCCTCAGTGGATGGCCAAGTAGGTGGGGGCCCCATTGGTTCAGTGTGAGTAGGTGGCGACAGGGATGTCCAGGGTTGGATAAGATCATGAATACGAGGATCACGTCGCCCCGTAGACGTCGGTACTTAAGCGAGTAGAGGCCCAGGCAGTTAAGTCGTTGTGGATAATTTAGGTGCTTGAGACCTCGGACCAGTTTGGTTGCTCGACGTTGGGGGTCTGGAGTATGCGTTGGTCCTTCAACAACTAAGGGCTCCAAGCCTGAATAGCGAACTCCAAGTGGGGTCGAAGAAAGGCGTTGAGGAGGAGGCGGAAGTTGCTGGGGTCAATTTGACCGAAGGCTCGTTTCAGCAATCCCACCATGCGGTTATCAGCAGCAGCTGCTTTCCGGCGGGAAGCGGATACGGAAAGACTAGTCTGGGTAATGATACCCAAGTCTCTTTGGGCTGAAGAGATCTGGAGGATAGACGCTCCCAGGTAATATACAGGAGAAAAAGCGGAAGGGCGGGTAGAAAGGACGCGACATTTTGAAGCGGTAAATGGAAGGTGTCTTTCTATAGACCACTTAAGTAAACAGTCGAGGTCCGTCTGAAGTGCGCGGGCATTGTCCGGAAGGTTAATTGTGCGCCACAGCTTGGCGTCATCCGCGTATAATAGCAGCGAGGAAACCCCTTAGCGGTGTGACGTCGTCAATGAAGGCTAAGAAGAGGTGCGGTCCGAGAGCAGACCCCTGTGGAACTCCGCTTGTGGCAAGGATGCGGGGAGACGACGCTCCGTCGACGCGTACTTGGAAGGTACGGTTTTGGAGGTAGTTCCGGATCCAGTCCTTCAAGTCCCCTGAGACGCCGAGTACCCTGAAACGCTGGGTTACACGTCATGTTAACAGAGAACGTATTTATTTCCAAACTAGCATATCTTGCATATTTCTTCGGAGAGATAAGTGCACTGAACCTCAGCTTGCTAGGAAATATGGTTAATATTTTAACCGTTCAGGATAAGTTTGCCAGCTTTCGTCGTAAAATGCAGCTACACCCGTACCGAGCTAGTGTTGGACTAGTTAATACTAGTCCGAGACGGTGCGCGGAACTAAGCGCGGATAACAGAAGACAGTTGGAGTCGGATAGAGCGGACTGTATTTGATGGGCTACAAGAAAACGTGGACGGGTGAAGCAAGCAGGAGATCACGTTGGGAGTGGCTACTTTTTGTAAGGAAAAATAGCTAAACAGGGACGTTCCGTTTAGGTACGCCAGCCAAAATGATGAGCATCGTGTTAATAAGGAGTAAATAGAGTGAGATAAAATGTTGACTTTAAAAGGAATCAATTGCAGTTGAATAACTAGTGCATGCATTTCACTCACATTGCACATTGTTTAAAATGGAAATCAAGGGAGGAGGTTTATTTGGTTAACCTTCGTCATGTTGGATGTCGATGCTGTGTTTGGCCGTATTGTTTGCGCTGGCTACAAATGCGCTGAAGAGGTGGAAGATGCGGTGCATAATAATGAGTTTGCAACGCCATGCACTTTTTTCAACTATTCATTGGTGACTCCGCAACTTCAGCGTTACTCTAACCACTTTGTATATTTACGCCACTCACATTATAAGTGTGATGCCTCCCGTGGGAAGCGGTGCGCGTTATTGCCTGCGCCAATGATTTTCAATATTAGTATCCATGACCACTTCTTTTGGTAATGGCCTCGATGTGGCAAGGGTAATTTCGGTCGTGGAGTACTTATAGGGGTTAGCGGAAATATTTCAAAGCAGTGTGTGCTTTAACACGAGGAACAAACTTTGGCTATGGTTTATTTCCATGTGCGCAAAGGAAGATTTGGATCATGATATGGTTGTTGCATCCAGCGTCTAGGTGACGCTTCCTGGAGCATAAGACGTATGTTTCAGTTGCTTTAGCGTCGTCGCTTAACGTGCGCCCAGCCTCACCGCTTGCAGCTAAGCCGGCTGCAGTGCATCTAAATTCCAAAACACGTGAAGAAAGTATACCCCCATCGAGGTGCTTTTTCATTGATAGCGACGTGATATTCTGTAACGCAGCGGAATACACTGCCGTCCTTCCTGCCGGACGTATGTTGGACGACCAACATTGGTTTAAGGTATTCGCAATGAAGCTTCCTCCGCCTGGGATTCCGGTATTACTTTCTGGAAACTGAGTACTTTGTGTAAGGTCCAGTTAACTCACCAAATTCTCGACCACGTTTACTTCATGTAGCCCTAGCCTCCCCGGAGGAAAGCAACATGCTGCTGCGATTTGCATCAACTTGAAGGGTAGCAATGTTAGCGCGCAGCCAGACCTCCTGCATGCGGACAGGCTGAAGATTAATGAGGCCACTTAAGGCCTAAAACCAGTCGAGCGGCCGGGGAACAAGACTTTCGGTTGGTGCGTTTTTGGGTAGTCATCCGGTGGTAGTTTTCGCCCTACCGGTGCCAGTGCTGTTAGCGCACGACGCTGGGCTGGACATAACGAGAACCTTCAGACGGCGCTAAGGAATAAGATGTGTGAGATAGGTCTGCAGGTAGATGGGTCCCTTCCCGTTACACTCACATTAACTGAAACACGGCTGCCTCAGGAAATCACGGACGGTGCAGTACATCTCTCTGGCTAGGACTAGTTTGGGGTGATCGCTTCGTTGGCCTACAAGACTGGGGCGTTGCACATTACGGTAGTTCTGGACGTTTTGCGTACCTTCATGTTTCAGTCGGCAGAGAAAACTGTCCAAGCTTTATCGGTAGGGGTCAGCACTTCCTCAGCTCAACTAGCAGTTGTAGTGGTTAATCGAAGCCCTGTGAGTGCGTCCAAAGAGGTGCTTGACCTTATTCGCTCACGATCCGCAAACTAGTATTTGATAGATGGGGAATTCAATCAATCGATTTGGCTGGGTAAATCTTTCTGCGACGGCTGAAGGTACTTTTGGTGCAGACCATTTTGAGCTTACGCTACAAGTACCATTGCAACCTATCGTGGACCTCCCCACTGGGTACATGGACACACAACTCCCGTCTATTTTTGATCTTGTTCTTGGCAAGTAGCTGGACTATGTATGTGAAAGCACTTGCAGCGCCCCTTAGGTGCCCGTGATCATGTCTGCTTATCATTCATTTGCGATCTGAGCAGAGGTCACCAGAACATCGCTGTGCCATATCCAAACATATAGCACACTAACGATCAGGCACTATGTATCAATGCTTCTGTGTTGCATTGCAAAATCTTGGTAGCCGAGCGGGTCAGGCTGTCTGGGATAAATTTAAGCCTCATCTCACAAACTTGTCTACTCTCCACATGCCGCGTGCGAGAATAATGGCGACACCAGCATGGCCACCATGGATAAATATCTCTGTCAAGTACCTGCTCCATAAGCGTTCTAGATGCTGGAGAAGCTACATCGTGGCTGCCGCAATTAGCACCTACGCCAGGTACCGCGGTGCTAGAAATAGGTGTACACAACACTTAAGGAAAGCCCGACTGTTGTATGAAAAGGAATGGGCTGCTAGATTTTCGGAAGATCCAAAGAAGCTATTCGCTTTTGTTAAGAACGGCTGTGGTTCAAATTCGGTACTTCCAGGTTGATGCGCGCCGAAGGAACTCTTGCGTATGCAGAATCAGATAAGGCTTGTGTACTTAGTGAGCAGTATATAGGGCTTTTGTATTTGAGGCTGCAGTGACAAACGTTGAGCCTGTCCCCAGAGTATCTGAGGGTTCTAATTTAGCTGAATTTACTGTGGTGGAAACGCTAGTCATTAGACTGTTGCAAGAGATGTACCATTCTAAAGCAGCTGGATTTGCTTCCACACAACCGTAGCTTTTGCATGAGTTGACGGTGGAACTAAGTGGACCGGTAACGATGGCGTTTCAAAAGCCACTTGACAGCTGTACGTCATCTTTTGAATGGAAAGAGGTTGCCTTGTTTCCAGTCTTTAAACTGGCAGCAGATCTGTCAGCCAACTATAGGCCGGTCAATCTGATTAACGTGCACAATCTGCTTAAAAAGCTGGTGAGAGCTTCGTTGGAATGTCACCTGAATGGATTTAATCTAGTCAGCAGTACACAACACGGATTCCGGAAACGGTTTTCGTGCCTGACGGGTTTGTTGGTTGCTCGTGAAGCTTGGACCGAGGCGGCGAACAAGGCCCACGTAGAGTATGTGTTTTTCGTCTGCCTCTCGAAAGCATTCAATAACCTACCCTACGTGAGGCTAGCCCAAAAGCTAAGCCCCTACGGCTTACCTGGTCGCGCCCTCCACTGCATATCTGTATTCTTACAGGGGAGAGCAGTGTGTACGTGTGGGTCGGAGGTTATTCTTTAGGCAAGTGGTCCTTAGCTGTGTTCCACGGGTTCGGTTATTGAACTGATTCTATTCTCCATCTACGTAAACTTGAGTTTGTGATACCATCCTTACTGTTTGCTCATGACCTCTAGCTATAAAAGGTCGTAAATTTCCCTGGCGGGTTGAAACCATTCAACATGCGCTGGCTAGAATCTGGGACTACTCTACTTCGTGGTTACTGCCCACTAATCCTGCCAAGTGTTCGGTACTTCGTAGAGAAGCAACTTTCCCACCTTAGAGATCCTTTCTCGGTGTGCCAGACTCCAAATTGCCTCCAAACAGGTGGCCCTAGGCGTCATCTATTCCTCTCCTTTGAATTCGGGTGACAACTGGAAGGAAACCGTAATTAGAGGAGCAGCATGTTGTGGTTAATACGCCGTTCTTCCGGGGTCTTAACTGACGATATATTTGTGAAGCTGTTCTCAACATCCGTTCGGCCCAAGCTGAAAAGTCTGTCCAAGCTCGCCCGCCCTGCATTGTTCGGGACGACATCGAGCTCGACAAGCTATTGAGAGCCAGTCATCATCAGCAACAGCAGTACAGAAGCCATTTGATTTGATACTTCGCTGCCATAACCATGGGTAACTCTGAAATAAAGAATAAGAAGAGGGACAGAAGGCGGACTTACCTGTAAACCTTAATGCCCTATGCAAACATTCGGGGTCAAGGCGCCTACACCTTGTGTAGACAACATACCGTCACAAACAGCTCGCTATCGTGCAATGATAAGGCGGCATCGGCGAGACAACTTCACTGCGACTTTCACTGCCATGCGTCATAAGCAGCCATTACCACACAGCTAAATCAGCACCAAACACACATTAGAGACAATCAATTAGAAGACGGCATCAGACGCGCCACTGTTATCTACTGCGAGCCCTGTCCTGTAAATTCTCAAGCCAAGCACAAGGCGGGTCACGTGGACTCCAGCCCGGAAAGCGAGACGGAACAACGGCACCCAGTTTGGTTGTCAGTGACTTCATTTCCCGCTGCCAAGTCAACTTCTGTCCACCTCGAGCCTTGCGCTACCCTGCACCGGCTACTCTGAACAAGGCCCCCTATGTAAGCGGTGACCAGGCGTAGGTAGCACGTGCCCGAGCCAACGCAACTTATTCAGTGCTATCTGTTGTGTTAGGGAGCTACATGGCTTATTACCACCTAGTACTCGCCTAAACATATAATCGTTTCGGACACGCTGGTGCCATTCGACTCCAGCAATGCTTCGCAGACAACGATGATCAAAGACTTGAAGGCGTCTCAGATCTTCAGACCGAAGGGGCCAAGTCTCACTACCTTACAGCAGAACGGCCCTCACTGTGGCCTTGTTTACACAGCCTTTCAGACGGAGGGAAACTCCCTTCTGTCGCCAAAAACGTCGCAGGTTCAGGAAGGTATTTCTGGATTTTGCAATGCTTGAGCGGACGTCAGTTTCTATGCGCCCATCACTGCTGATGCAGCTGCCAAGATAAGTGAAATGATCAACCACCTCGAGTTCCTCGTTAGCAGACATCAAGGGGTCATCAAGTGGCTGGTAGTCCTGCAGCAACACTTTGCACTTTGAAGGTGCGAGGCGCATACCAAATAATGGGACCACTCTGGACAAGCTATTCAGGGTCGAGTGTGCCACCCGAACATCGTCGAAAAGCAAGACGATATCGTCCGCATAATTAAGACCAACTAACCGTTCACCAGGCAGCACTTCAACACCTACATCGTGAGATTCCGCAAGGGAACACTCCATGATAGAATCCACGACGAAATTGAACAAAAATGGGGAATTCGGATCACCCATACCAACGTCAGTTGTGTTCGGAAAGCTACCCCATAGCCCACGGTAGATTCAGGTAGTCTGTGGTGTTCGAGTATAGAGCACGAAGGATATTCACTTATTTCGCGGAAAACTTTTCCGCGCAAGTAGTTCGAACGGAATCGATCGATCGCACTACTGTCCTCGAGGTACACAGCTATTGTCGGTCTGCAGTATGCCTGCCGCTGCACTAGCACCAGCCTTAAAGTGAATATTTAATATTTACAGACACGTCCCAAGCGGAAACCGGCTTGCCCTTCCTTTTCCAAGACTCCTGTTCCACAGTGAGTCGACGAACGAGTACCGAGGCCAATAATTTTGTCACAATTGGCGTTGGGCTAATACCCCTGTGGTTAGAACAGTGTGTGCGACTGCCCTTCTTGTATTTTGCCACTATAATCGATTCGCTCCAGTTAGCCGGGACACTTCGTTCCAGATACATTCGAATGAGGTCAGTGCTTTGCAGAGGACCTCACCTTTTTCCTTCAACAGCGCAAGCGGGAAAGAATCCGGGCCAGCGGCACGAAAACTCTTAAGGGCTGTGATCGCGTTTCTGACCTCGGCCTCCGACGGAGGCTCTACACTAACCGTCCATGGCTCGTCCTGCATCATCTGGGTAGAAAGTGGTCCGGGAGCAAGGGGCGAGCTGAACCGATGTTCAAAGTGTTCCGCCCAACGAGCAATACGGCGCTCCGTATTTTGTATCAGCGCACCCACGCTGTCTCTGGTTGTGTCACTGACGCCTGGTTTTATGGGACCAGTGGTGCGGATTAGCTGAAAGAGCTTGCGGTAATTGCCTACTGCTCCTTCCTCCTCCATTTCTTGAGCCTTACTGGTCCACCAGGCATCCTTGTCAGCATGTAGGCTCTGCTTTAGTTCACGCCTAATAGCCCGTATTAATAAATAAATAAACAAATATTTCATTCTCGAATTTGTCGATACACACCAAGCAAGGCATGATCAATATTTACATGCAATAATGCTTCGCAACAAACCCGTTGCTATGATTGTAGTCAGCAGTAAGCCGAAGATTGTACAGACTGCGGAAATTGTGTGAGTAGTCATGAGGGATATAGTCTTAAATGAATGACGAAACGTTGAATTCTAGCGTACGTAGTGTAAACAGTCGGGGCATTACATGTGTAATGAAGACGATACATATAGTCATGGTGTAACTTATTATTGAAAGTGTCAGGGCAATATTGAATAATGATTCTGGTCGACTTGCCAGTAGGTAGTTCAGGGCAGTGACTTCATTCAGTGGCGAGTCACATCCGCCACGTCGCAGTGTTGCTTTACGGACATTTGTGGCTTTTTTATAGGGAGAAAGCTTGCCAGGCGAAAACCCACCACGTCCTGGAACACTGTCAGAAATTTGTCGGTGCACTAGTATACAACTGGCAAACCAGGTTGTCGACTGCTTTCACACTCAGATATCCGCAGTCAAATGACCTTCAATTTCCTCTGTTATTTTATCAGGTATCTCGGGCCGCCATAATGGCTGAGGCGGATCGAGGATGGGGGCTTAACGGAGAATGGTCTTTGTGGGTATTCAGGTGGGCGAAACGTCAGTTTTTTGCGTCTGGATTTTTCAGGAGTATGTATTCTTTTCAGGAGTGTGAACTTCTCAAATCCAGCTATCATCACTGGACAACGGTCATGGTATTGAGTGCTGTTGTATCCGTTTGTTGTACAGCCATGTGCTTCATAGGTACTTATTGGTTATCCTGTCCCGGACAAAAGCGGTTTCTCGGTCCAATCCCAGATCATCAAGAAGTTCCGGACCTCGGAGAAAAGGGAAGGTGAGAGACAACCAAGGCCGCAACGAACAGGCGTGGAAACAAGCATTGTTAAACTCCTATGTAATAACATTTAGAGTGAAGACAAATGATATACAATTTGCAGCAATGATTGTGCTGAAGGTGCTTTTGAATGTTTTTCGAAGGCAATGGCCCTATAAGTTGGTTGCTACTATCGAGATGGAATACAGAGCGTTGCGCCATTAAGCAGAAACGCTGTATCAGTTTATTATGATGCGACTATTGCGTGGAAAGACAGATAGCAGAGTTCAGGCACCAACGGCGTTTGAATGGGGGATAGACGGCTGGTGGCCAGCCTACATCCGAAGAGATTCATAGGTCAATTGGTGGTAAGTCAGCGGATAGATATGACTCAAGCGCTCAGTAAAATTATCGGGTGATCAAGACAGCAAGACGACACGATGGTACTAGCAGTATAGTACTATGGCCTATTGAAACAGAAAAGCGTATGAGCGCTAACCTCTTACAAAGGTAAGTGTTGAAACCTTTGCTGCAAGAACGGACCCAGATTACTAGGTGAGAAAGGATTGATGGATGGAAGTGAAGTATTACAGATCAGTTACAGGAAAGTGAACGTGCAGAACAAATGTATATATAGCGTCGCGCAGAGAAACAAGTCATACTATGGTGCTAAGAAAATGATGAGAAATAAGCACCTAGAAATGTGAAGTCAACGGGCTTCCGTGTGCTGACGAAGTGAGAGGAGGGAAGAACTAAGCGGCTAAGAAACATTAATTGGCGGAAGGGCAGGGAATGGCCGAAATGCAAGCGTAGAGTAAGCTTGCTTAGAGTATCAGAGCGGTGAGGCCTAACCGCAACAGCTAAGGCGCTAAGATAAGGGTACCAAGCTGGATAGTGCCAGAGAATGCTAGCCCGAGAGTTGGATGATTGCAGGTAATAAGGTCTAAGACAATACATCAAGTAAGGTATAAATGAACAGTAAGAAGGTTGAGGCAGAACAGAGGTTTGCGCTGAATATATGGATATGCATGCAAAAGAGAAGAGAGCAAAGAAAGGTTTCATGAAGCAAGCACAACGAATGGATGAATCCCAAGCATACGTTAAGGTTCTTAAATAGTTTACAGCAAAAATGGGCGAAGACGCAGCGATGCGCATATAATAAGATCATGCTGTGGTGCTAGAGGAATAAAACTAGGGAAGACTGAGCTAGGAGAAGCCAGTGAGAATGCTGAACTACTAATTATTAGGTGTTATAAACGAGTGACAGCTGTGCAGCTATCAAGGAGCATCTATGCACTGACCGGATGAAGTAACGTATGTCCCGGACGAGAGCTAATAAGCTCGAAAAAGAAAGGACAACAGACAAGAAGAATGCAAGTATACAGTGAGTTGATTAAGGGAGTCATATCATATAATGCTAAACCACGACAGTGTATAAGTTCACGATTCATGCTATGGTGCTGGGATACTACTAATTTGGAAAGAGCCCGGGAAAGCTAGTCCAATATCTGGTCGCTCACAGATGAAAAGTCGAAGACGTTACAACAATTAAGAGATATGGGAACGTCACATTGTGTTCAGAGCCAGCCGGGAGGTGTCTTCTAGATTCCAACAGGTTCACCGACCTCTCGGATATCCAGTGACTGGTGCGGTGACGATGGATAGTGCCACAAGCAGATGCTCCTGCGTCGTGAATGGCGGCCGAGATTCTATTCCACTGAAGTTCAGTGTCATTAGGACAAGACAGCGAGAGTTCGGTATGCAGTGCTTCTTGATAGACTTGCCTGACCGAGGGCTGGGACCATTTCTCCGTTGCCAATCTTAGGGGACACTTGGTGCGCTTCCCTGTAAAGTTCATGGATGAACGACAGCGTGCCAATGCATGATCAGAGTCGACACAGGTACCCCAGTACGGGCGACAATCTAGCATGGAACCACTCCATTTGTAACTTATGGCTATGTGGCCAAGTTGCGTTTCTCGCCGGCGAGCTATAGGAGGACGCCAAATGGCAATTCGGCGCCCACTGTCTAAAAGCAGTGCTACTAAGAAACAACTGGTGCTCCGCACACAGTTGCATCAGACGCTGACCGTTGTTAGTCCGTTCGGAGATTAGCTCATAAGTTTCACCCGAATAATTAAATAATAGTTATATTTCTAGACTGGCTAGAGGCTGCACCCTTAAGGGTCCAGATCAATCTTTACATTAATCCTATACTCTTGCATGGAAGCAGGCAAAATACGAGTATAGGTTCCTAGTTGGCAATTACAATTGAGTGGTATTGTTTGGATTACAGCTGATGGGGTGGCAGATGCCCACCTTGAAATTTTTCTGGTTCCATCGGGCGATATTCAGCTCCTACTTCTTTTGTTGTGGAAGTTGCGCACAGCTGTAGTTGTGCCGCTTTGCTTTGGAACAAGCTCCAGTTCACCACAACTTCACTTTAAATTCATTGGACTTTTTTGCCTGCTCAGTCGCCACAGTTTTTGGTGCGCGCATGGAAGGAATGAGAGTGGCGAAAGTATTAGAGATACAAAAAGGTAAAAATACGTTATAGAAATGCAAATGAAAATAACACGGATTTGTAAGGCGACGTGCTTCACCTGAAAAATACAAGCTAACAAAGAATATAGCCAAATGTTTGCGCTGATATGGCTTTCTGGCACAAAACGTCAACATGGGTAAATAGCAGCAAAAGAGAAACCTTTTCTAAGGCAAGAATACAGCGTACATTAGCACGAAATTAGGCTACTCAGGGCCAGTTTTAACCGCTGATTACGTTGAGTAAAAATTACAATACATGCGATAATTTGCGACTTAGTTGCAATTGAAGGTTAGTAGACGAATAATGCCATTTTCTTTTTCGTTAAACGTGTCTTTCTGCCTTGCAAGCAGATAGCAGAAAGAAGTAAAGGAAATGTAAAAAGTAGCGAAGCGTTGTACGTTCCAAATAGGCACAGTTATCTAAAGGTGCTCTAAATAGCCCGCAAAGTTCTGTAAAAACCAGGGACTTCCTTGGTGGCCGAAAAGTACCCTTTGCAGACATACATGGCAAATATACGCAAATAAGCTATAAGTTTGCCCGAAAACACTATAAATCCAGTAAGGAATATTTTATCTATTTGAGAATTCAGGAGAGCTTCCAAGTAACCCACGGTTAGAAAGCCTCAGCATAACAATATTAGTTTATACTGAGCAACCTAAACCACTAGGAATATAGAGTTCAGTATTTTTTAATCCTCTAATTGGTTCTGAAGTTTATATCAATGCCGCTTTAGCTAGGTCTACCAGAATAACAAAGGAGACCATTCGGATCAGCTGACAAATTATGGCCTTGAAAATACGCACATTTCTTAGCTAAACATCGCGAGTATTATCTCTTAGAGACGATTTTCTATATTCATGAGCAATGTCTCCAACTTCAGTAAGCTAGTGGAGCCTGTCACTAATAATAAAGAAATGCGTATGGGAAAATTTAGTAACATTTAGCAAATTGCTTTAAGGCGTGAAATCCATTTTTGTCTGCGTTGGTGAGGCCTTACCAACTCTACTTCTGTGGATTGAATTTGATCCAACATGAGGGATTGTTATAACTTATGTGTCGATGTACAGTATTGTGCAGCTCTTTGAGTAATTTCGAGGTATTTATCTCCAGTTCAAGGTCCAAAGCAAGTGCCAGCGGTGTTTATCCAGGTGGTAATGTTAACTAGTACTATACTGTCGCACCGGCTAGTTAGTTTGTGGTTTTCCTGGCAAGAGCTGTTCTAGAATCCTAGGCAATGCATGATAAGATAAATAAGGAGTAGGATGGTAACGAAAACTAGTGTGAGCTGCTCGTTCACCTGCCATTACGCATAACTCATGGTAGGCTGTGGAGCCAGTTAAAAGATAAATAACACATGTGCGGCCAAAATAAGAAACGTGGTAATGGAAAATTTCCCGTGGTCCATCTGGCTATTGTGACAAGGGCCTATCTGTCGCTGGTTAACTTTCATGCCAGTAAAATGGAACCTGGAACAGCGAGTGTTTTACTAGCAAAAGCAGTTAAGGAAGAATATCCGGTTTCAGTATGCCTGTCTACTTGTGTTGCCAATAGTGAAAGGCATATGTATATCAGCTAACGCTAAGTATATGGGGCCAAGAGAGGATAAATGGAGAGCAAAATGTCTGATGCTTAGGCTTAGATCTTTTAATGTGCTCGCTTTGTCAACAGTATGAAAGATATATATTATTTTGCTGTTCATATACTGATAGTATTTGGAAACGGCGGCGTAGAGTAGCTAATGCTCAGGCTTAATGAAAACGCAACAATAAGGGCCAGCTTGCAACCGACTTCTACGAAAGCACATTAAGGTTCATCTAAAGCCGGTATTTAGACGGGTTTGGACAATTCTAATGCTAAGCTTGGGTGTAGCAGCAGCAACAAAGGCTTTCAACCTCTTATGCAAGGCTTAGGTCTGGTAGAATGCCTTTACTAAGAGTACCTTAAAGGTTATAAGCTTAACATTTTTCCACGGACCCAGTGGCCTAAGAAGTTGGAAAGTGATAAATGTAAAGCTGAAGACAAGAAATGAAGATGCAGATAACATGTGGGATTGAAATCCGCTTGCACGGATGGCTTTGTCATTGCACTGCAATACACTACATTAGCAATAACTACGGGTTTGCGAACCTGCCAATCAATAGGCTAGGCTGTACTCGTTGTTAAAGTTTGTAGACCTTGACAAAGTGACTATTGAAAAAGCGAAGCCGGAGGGTGTGGATACCAATTGGTCCATTCAGTCTTGGATCAACCTGTCAGTGATGGACGGAAGCACGTCAGAACCTAAACAGTAATGACTAAGTGCCTCTTACAATTAGAAATTTATTGTTAGCACCTGTACGATCGGTGCGACTGATCCGACTGAGACCTCATGGGTCTCGTGGTTGCGGTAATGGATAAGTTAAAGGAACATGGGTCATTGGTGGGGACAATTCATGGGGATTATCCCTTATTATCCCTTACCGGAAGCTTTTGTGGTGGCGTCTACTCTTTCCATAGTGCAGTCATAAGGCGGAGTTGTCTGTAAGTGAACTCAAACAGGTCAGGAAGCGGTCGTTGAAGACTAAAGTCATCTTGTACTCGGCTTGCCATTTTTAAACCCTAGAAATGGGTGTGACAGATACCGTTAAAGTCTTTTAGGTGATAACACGCTAAGGGCAATGAATGTGGTTAAGTTGTGAGCTCAAGATGCTTGGATGTCATGCACTACAACGTGCGCGTCCTCAAGATACATCAGGGTCAGTTTCGTATAAGTGATCTTGCGAATCGCAGAAATCGTATATTGCCAAACCATAGGAATCTTTTTGTCTCTTTCTTGCATCAGCATGTTTTGGATTTCTATCACTCTGGAAGGCCTGCTGTTCCATATGTTCGTGAACACAACTAAGAAGAAACGAGATCGCAGTCCCTTCTGTGCCTTTAGAGGGGCAATGGAATGAACCTTGTTGCAGAGCTTAGATTCAGGTGCGCTCCTTAGGTTAAGGCAAGTGATTTTACTGTGCAGCTTTCTATGAATTTTGCTTATGTAAGAAGCACAGGTTAAGTATAATGCGCCGTTGCCATAAGGGGTGGATTTTAAGTTGTTCGCACCTTTGTCGGTAAGTCAGTGTTTGCTGTGACGGAGTCAAACACTTCTTAAAGCACCACAGAGCGTTTGCAAGTAAAACACGGTCCAACTTCCGTTGGTGGTTAAATATAAAAGAGCAATATTCCAGATGTGACCTGATGTGGCACTTATAACGTTCTAACCTTGCATCTGCGGCTTTTATGTAACGGCGTATGTGAAACGATAATCCCCTTACCCTTGCCACTTGCTAATAAAATGGCTATGCAAAGTTGTGGCTCTTGAAGTAGCGCAAGCTCATATCTGTTGTCATAGCATGCTGTTTGATAGTGATGCCGCTTTTTGTTAGGGACCCAGCTTGTATAGAAAATTTGTGGGTCATGACATTACATTTTTGAGCGGAGGATGTCAGTTGCCAGTGTTCGCACCACTTTTTAAGTGCTTTTAGATCCTCACAGCTAATATTAATTGCGTATAATTCATTACCAAATGAAAGACGTAGACAACTTTTACTTCGTCAGCAAAGCTAAAGGAGAGACCATGCTGCAATCTCCTGCAGAGGTCATTGATATAGGTCAAAAAGAGGGTAGGGCCAAGGAAGCTGCCCTGCACCATGCCCGGGGGACGGAGTCGGGGTAGATAGAGTTTGCTCAATCTTAACAGACTGCATACGTCCTATTAGATAGGAACACAGCTAGTCTAATCGAGGACTGTCCACCCCGTAAGTCTTTACCTTATGCATCAGGCGCACGTGTGGTACCCTGTCAAACGCCTTTGCATATCAGTGTAAAGAATACTGAATACTGTATTATAGAGCAAGTAGAAATAGATTCTGTACAACTCTTTCGAAATATGGTGAAAACGTTATAAAAGCTGTCAGCCGTGAATGTCGTTGTCGTTCTCAGTTAACCTTTTAAATATCCGAACCATGATATTGCAGGACTCACAAATGTGCTATGGCATCGCAAGTGTGCACTCGTTCTCTGAAACGAATGATGGTAAAATATAAATCTAACAACGTTTTGAACTAGTGCACAGAAGTGTGACGCCATCAAAGTTAATGTAAACTGTGCCAAATATTTAACACTTCCCTTTCGAAGCACAGTGGGTGTGGAACACGTTTCACATCCGGCAAGACAAGCTTGTATTTCTGTCCGCATGTGCTGCATGGCCCTCGTATTTACCGCATTGGCCTTGGCATTCGGAAGTCACTGAGATGTAGGATACGGTAGGGCATAATGAGGTCGACTCGCTCCCGACGGTAGGGCAAGGTGTAGAGTCCTAGGTTCTCGCAACGGTCTTCATACCAGCAGCCAAATAAAATCGGGATGAGCCTCGTAGCAACGTGTTAGACCCGTTCGATCTTCCGTGCCGCGCCTCGGGGAAGCGGCAAGTAGGCAGGCAAACCGTACTCTAGCATTGGTCTAATGAAGGAGGAGAACAGGCAAGTGGCAAACTCTTCAGACCATGTGCCAAAGCGACATTTGAGCGCCCAAAGCATGCGTAGTTCGTTACGATATATCCAGTTCGTGTTGTTCAGGGACTTCAAATAGTAGCGCGAGAGTCACCTAGGTTCTCCACAGCAGGCGTGGGATATAGCGGTTGGCCGTCAAGGGTGTAGGTTGGGCCGCCAGCACCCTTCCTTAGGCTCATAAATACAGCCTTGACTGGGGTGACCGGGAGAACTTCGGTGGACCATGTGGATTGGCGGTTGAAGTCTTGCGGAAGTACGCCACAGTCATTGGGAGCGTCAATTTCTCTTCAAATCTTCATGTCGTCCGCAAGCAATGCACACGGCAACCGGAGAAGCAGAGGCAGATGGCTGATGGGGATCAGGAACAGAGTGGGCCCCAGCACAATGCCTTGAGGCACGCCACTTGTAGAGGGGTACCAGTCAGTTAGATGGTTATCAACCTGTACCCTCCACTTTCGTCCAACAAGAAAGTCGCGGGTCCACCGGTGCACTGAACCACCGACAACACACCTCCTGAGGTTGTGAAGGAGAACCTCATGGCTGACTTTGTCGAACGCTTTACTGAAATCGATGAATATCAATTCGACAGACTTCCCCTTGCTTATTTCCTTCAATCACTCATGCGTCGTCACAAACAGGCTCGTAATTCATGGGCGACCTTGTATAAAACCGTGCTGTGCGCGCGTTGGGACCACCTTTGACTGTAGAAACCGCAACAATCCCTTCTTCACGAGTTTCCCTGCAACCTTTGCCAAAATAGGTGTCAGACAAATTGGCCTGTAGTTGTCTACTTTGCTAGGGTCGCCGCCTTTGGAAGTAGACTTCACCACCGAATCGTTCCAGTCAACCGGTAACAAACCTTCGGACAGCGACCTGTTGAAAAGGTTAGTCATGGCAGGTGAGATGATGGCTGGAAGTGAATTGAGAACCAGCGGGTTAAGCCCATCAGGTCCGGCTGATTTGGTGTGGTCAAGGTTGGTTAGTAGTTGACCTACCTCCAACGCCGCAAAGCAGACGATCGAGTTCGATAAAACCGGTACACGTCGAACTCGGGACAGACACCTGGTCATTCACAAATACAGAAGCAAAGTGCGCCGCCAACGCGGACGCACGCTCAGTGCTAGAAGTTAGGAGCTGTCCATCCGGGCTATCCAGCACTTGCCGGCCTCAGGAGCCGTTTTACTTATGCAAATTCGCTTTGGGACGGTCCTCGCGGCTATTGCGAGCTGCTCTTCTAAATATCTGCGCTTATTCTTTTTTGCACCGTTGCAGTGGTTCCGCTGACGTTTATACCGTTTGTAATCATCGGCAGAGCCGGTAAAAAGGAATTTGTCCAACATTCTGCGCCGCCACCGAACCAGATTTCCATAATCCTTGTCAAACCAATGAGGCTTATTCGGTCCAAGCTTCCGACAGTTTAATGGCATAAATTGGGAACACAATGAAGTCATTCTCCCTTTTATAATTATCCGACAGTCTCCAACAGACGCAGCTTGTGTCAGAGACCAATCCATTTGGCTTGCGGTTTGAACTAGACCATGGTAGTCCGTTTTCCAATATTTGGTAGCTGGTTCCAGCAGACTTGCATACAGCTAAGATAAGTTCATATCAGCTATGATCACTAAATGGTCACTTGTAGCTAGGGGCTCCAGGATCCTAACATCACGCACTCGTTGTTCGCAGGTCGTTAACATCAGGTAGAGACAGGACGGGGTTGAGCGTGTTGTTATTCGTGTTGGCTGTCATCTGTGGAGCGATGCACCAGTTTCAAGCACCAAATCCACGAACTTTGCTTCTACCTCATTTGGACCAGGCATCAAATGTACATCAGGCCATCGTATTCGAGGACAGTTAAAAACACCCATAAGTAGAAAGTGTGGACGACTCATGTAGGTGCTAAGAATGAGCAGCCAATCCAAACAATGACTCAGCGGGCTGCGATATACTGCGCTTACAAGCAGTTCTCTGTGCCTGAGGCGGATGGAACACCATAGTAGCGCACACAAACCATAGTCACGGGTCGGTGCTTACAAGTCTCTCACGCGGGGAAGACCGAATGTAAAGTAAGACACAAACGTGGGCATTCTTTAGCCTATCGCAGCGCAAACACGAGTAACCGTTGAGCTCAAGTTCTTGGGTGTAAATTCTGCATGCAGCCATGTCGCTGCGAGTCCCATTAGGTCTGCCCACTCAGACGCAACAAAACAACAAGCTCATCGCGCTTATTCATAACATTGTAAACGTTTGTGCAGGCTACTGGCAGGCCGCAGCAGGAGCCGGCTGGCAGGCTTGAAGTGTGAGCAGCCTGTTTATCCTGATTCGCAGATCGTTGGAAATTACCCGAAAATTTCCCATACGAAGATTTGTTTCTCCCTCACCAGTGCGTCTTTTCAGCTCAATGATGGCAGGCTTGAGCTGTTCCTTGTCTTTTGGGTCCAGGTCTAGACGAACATGGATCTTCAAACCTTTCAGCCTACTCAGGCTGCATCCCGCGGCTTTCGTGCGCGACCTCGTTGTGCTCTCAAGCTGCGACCTAAAGTCCATTGACAACACGAATAGGCTGTATCAAACCAGTCTTCGGATGCTTTGGGCGCTCAGGCGCAGCTTCAGCACTTGGTCCGAAGAGATTGCCACTCGCTTCTTTGTTTCAATAATACGACCAATGCTAGAGTACGGCACTCCCGCATATTGTGCCATCACGCTGGGCGAGGTAGAGAAGCTTGAGTGGGTACAGCATGTAGCCACCAGGCTGATTCCCACCTTACGAGGTATGCCATATGAAGACCGATGTAAGAAACTAGGGCTGTACACCTTAGCATATCGTCGGCTGAGGGTTGCCCTAATCATGACGCACCGGATATTACATCTGAGTGATTACCCCATGTTGAGGCAACTGCTTCATCTGCGCACACCAAGCAGCACGCGAGGACACCGGTACAAACTTATCGTATTGCAGTTGAAGCGGGTCGCTCACCAACTCTGTTTCTAACGTATAGTGGTGAATACCTGGAACAAACTGCCGCGGCCGGTAATAGAGGCCAATTCAGTGGCCGAATTTAAGAAGCTTCTAGACAAACACTTTGCAGAGGCAAAATATAAAGAGCGGAACGATAAATAATACGTTAATGCCTAAGAGGGACAACTGATGCAGCTACACAGAGTATGCTCTACTCGCTGCTTCTAATCAGTACCAGTATCAGTATCAGGCGAGACAAGCTCAGTTTTGGACCTGTTTCCTCTACAAAAGTGATCCATATAGGCCGAGTTTGGTTATCACCTTGCTTTCCAAGACGGATAATTTGCCTCACTTTTACCGGGTCCTCACCATTGTCGAGGAGTCTGTCAATTAGACTCTAAAAACTCCATTTGGTGATCGTAGCGTACTTGTGGCGATGGATCACTGGACTCTGGCGTATGAAAGAGCACGGGATTATAACGCCTATGGTCGGACGAAGTTGACCTTGCAGGTCGCAGTATGCTACCAGCCTCCCAAGGTTTGGATAACTGTTGACTTACAGAAGTTAGATGCCCAACATCCCTTCGTAATTTCATTCTTTGTTCTTTCCACTGGTGTTCGGCACTCAGACTTTCACCTGATTGGACATCAGTGCACGTCGGACATAACGAAGGTAAACAATTTATGCCGGGTGCAACTGGGCTCTCGCAACGGTTGGACTTCGTGACGGTGAGTTTGCACAGGTAGCAGTGAACGACTGAACTGAAATCTGGAAGCTCTTCTGGATAGGTTGCTGGGCCAAACACACGGAGCTGTTCGCAACAAATAATGAAGCTTACACGTCGGCTTTACTCTTCCTGGCTGTTTTTTGGCGCTTTTCAGATCCAGTTTGAACGAAATCGTGTTGGATCTCCCGAAGACGACGAAAATACTCAACTGATAATCCAACACATGAATTGTGGTATTTAACTTGCCACAAAACACACGTGAGGGCATTTACATCGTATCCGACTAGTTTGGAGCAGGTACCACAATTTGACTTCTTCGGCATTATAGATTCAGATTCGGATTCAGATGTACTGGAAAGATAGGAAAATCCCTTGAGTGTTCCTTCTTGAGCAAATCGTTGAGCCAGGAAATGATAAGGTGTTAGTTCTTGATAGATCTAAAACGAAACACCAGAAACACACCCTGATCAACCAACTACTGCCCACGTTCCCTGCACTAGCAGTCCGCGCTGTGTAGGTTACATGAAGTAAGAAAGAAGTAGAAAGTAAATGGAAGATAAAAGGGAATGAAATTTATTAAAATGAAGGATAACACCAAAGAGTGAAGATAATGACAGAATAAGAACTGAAAGTTTGAAGATGGATATGGTCAGGAGAAGGGAAAGGTTTCGTGTTGCCACCCAAGAGCGTCTAACTGACGCTCGAAACCCTTAACCGTAAGTTCACTGACTACATTTTCTGGAAGCGAGTTCCAGCGCTCGATAACTCTAAGCGATAACCGAGTTTCCGCCCTGATCTGGTCAGAACGTGGCTCGCGTAGCTTCATGGGATGACCGCGAAGACAAGGCAACCTAACCGGCCTAAATAGCCAGCGCAAGTCCAGCCGAACCTTCCCTGTTAAAATGCGGTAAGTAAGGATTAAGTCTCCTCGAAGCCGTCGGTAGTGCATTGAATACATACCCAAGCTAAGTAGACGCTCGGGGTACGGTTGCCCCCGTGACCCCTCGACCAATTTTGTACCTACTCTCAAAACCCTCTCAAGCTCCATTTTGTCCCGAACAAGGCAGGGCGCGCAAGCCTGGACGCAGTAATCCAGATGGGGCCGAACGAAAGCTGAGAATAGCTTCACAAATATGTCGGCAGTTAAGACCCCGAAAGAACGGCGTATTAACCGTAACATTCTGATACCTCTACTAGCGGCATTCTTCCAGTTGTCACCAGAATGCAAAAATGAGGAATGAACGACACCTAGGTCTATCTGGTTGGAGACAAGGGGGAGTTCGACCCCACCGAGTACGTAGCTCGAAGGCGGGAAAGTTGCTCCTATACGAAGGACGGAACACTCAGCCTGATTTATGGGCAGTAGCCACAAAGTAGACCAGTCCCAGAGGCTGTCCAGTGCACGCTGTATGGCGTCAGAACCCCCAGGAACATTTACAACATTCGATCGCTTAAGGTCATCAGCAAACAATAAGGATGATACCCCAAGCTCTCCAGGGAGATCGTTTACGTAGATGGAGAACAGCATCGGTCCAAGGACCGAGCCCTGTGGGACACCGCTAAGGACCGCTTGCTTAAAGGATAAGCTGCGACCCACACGTACACACTGCTCTCTTCCCTGCAAGAACGCAGATACCCAGTGAAGGGTGCGGCCAGATACGCCGCAGGACCTCAGCTTATGTGATAGCCTCAAGTGAAGTACCTTATCAAATGCTTTCGAGTAGTCTACGAAAAGCACATCCACCACGTGGCCATTGTTCACTGCCTCGGCCCAAACTTCACGAGCAACCAACAAATTCGTCAAACACAAAAATCTCTTCCGGAATCCATGTTGTGCACTACTGAGCAGATTAAATCTATTCAGGTGACATTCCAACGAATCTCTCACCAGCTTTCCAAGCAGTTTGACCACGACGCTAGTCAGACTAACTGGCCTATAATTGGCTGACAGACTTCTGTCGCCATGTTTGAAGATAGGACAGATGACAGCCTCCTTCCATTCGGAAGGTAATGTACAGGTGTCAAGTGATTTCTGAAACACCATCGTCAGCGGTCCACTTAGTTCCCCCGCCAACTCATGCAGCAGCTTCGGGTGAATTGAATCAGGTCCAGCTGCTTTGGAAGGGTTCAGTCCTTGCAGCAGTTTAAGGACTTGCGTTTCCACCACAGTAAACTCAGCTAAATAAGAATCCTCAGGTACTCTGGGGACAAGTTCAAGGCTAGTCAACGCGGCCTCACGTACAAAAGACCCTGAATACTGCTCCCCAAGTGCACGGGCCTTATCTGAGTCCGCATACGCACGAGTTCCATCGGCCCGCATCAAAGTTGGGATTATCAAAGTTAAACCACAGCGTCTCTTAACATAAGCGAAGAACTTCTTCGAATTTCCCGAGGCTCCATCAGCCAATTCCTTGTCGTACACTAGCCGAGCTTTCGTTAAATGTTGTTTACACCTATTTCTAGCCTCGCGGTATCTATCATAGGTGCTAGTTGGTGAAGCCGCACGGTAGGTGCTACAGCACCTAGAACGCTTCTGGAGCAGGTACTTGCCAGTGGTATCTATCCACGGCGGCCGCGCTCGTGTCTCCTTTCTCCTCGCAAGCGGGATGTAGGGAGTAGACACTTCCGTAAGATAAGATTTAAATTTATCCCAGGCCGCCTGAACCGTATCAACCACCGAGATTTCGCAACGCATCCCAGCAGCCTTGGTACGCATTGCTTGATAGTTAGCACGCCATATGTTTGGAAATGGCTTAGCACTGCTCTGGTGGCGCCTGGTCAGAGTACACCTGAACGATAAACAAACATGCTCACTAGCTTCTAAGGGAGAGTTGTAAGTGATGTTCATTTACGATGTCTAGTGACTTGGCAAACACTAGATCCAAAATAGACGGGAGTTGGGCGTCCATGTACCTAGTGGGGCGGTCCACGAACTGATACAATGGTACTTGTAGCATAAGCTCAAGTAGATCTGCCCCGAAAGTACCTTCTACCGAGTTGCAAGAAAGATCTGCCTAGTAAACTTCTGGTAGATAGAAGTCCCCCAGTATCAAACACTTGTTTGTTGATTGGGAGCGAATAAAGTCAAGCACCTCCTTGGACGCACTTCCAGGGCTTCTATACACAAGTACGACTGTAAGTTGAGCTGAGGAAGTGTTAATCACTACCGACAGCGCTTCGGCAGTTTTATCTGCCGTCTGAAACATGTAGGTGCGTGAAACGTCAAGTTCACACCTAACGTAAAGCGCAAAGCCCCCGCCTTGTCGACCAACAAAGCGATCACATCTAAATAGTGCGTAGCCAGGCAGATGTACTTCACCGTCCGTGATGTCTTGAGACAGCCACGTTTCAGTGAATGCAAGTATATCGGGATGAGACCCATCTACAAGCAGACCTATCTCGCACATAATCCGAAAACAAAATGGCGGCCAATAAACAGAGAAATTGGCGATAGCAAGGTCGCCTAAACCAAACAACCAAAACACAAGTATTTCTGGTAGGAAATTTCAGAATCGGAAATGAAACTGAATTGTATCGACATTTTCACGAAATACTGCCAATGAGCACAGAAAACCAACACAAAGTGATCTTGTCTACATGGCCAAAAATAACCGACCGAATAAAAACGGAAAGATTAGAGTCAGTGACCTCGGGGACTAAATTATGGAAGTCCAGCTGACAGGTTGCACAAAACCGAGCACCTTGAAATCTGTGCCGAGATTCATTTATGTGCCCGCCTGCATAAAGATGTATTTTCAGGGCTATTTTAATCAACTACTCCAGCACGCGCGAGATAATAGAAGTGTGGTTATTAGGGTGACAATTCTCAACTTCCTTTAGGCTTCCGCTCTTACCCCTTAGCACAATGATGGAATGTTTCCAAGCGGACAGGCATTGACTTCTATGCATTCATAACATAAAGAGTTTCCAAAGAAGTATAGGGATATCTTCACAAAAATTCTTATGTAGACTGGGCGGCAATCCGTTTGGATCAGGGTTCCAGGATGACGGTAGTTGAAATCGCAGAACGGACACTATTTATGTCGAAGTGCACAGTGGACTGGGACTGGTTACGTTGTAATTGCAGGTCCTGAAAGGTTAAACCTATTTTTAAACATCGCGAATCTTTAAAATGTGAGCTGAGTACTTCACATAAACTTCATGCGTCGCTAGAGGTGTCGTTGGGACTAATATTTAGGGTAGAGATCTTTCGTCCATAGTTAGGGGTCCGGAAGCGCAGAAGCCAGCTGAGATTCTTAGCTTCGTTCGCAATATTTGGTACGGCTATTTCTTGATTGGTTTGCTGCTGCTTAACTCCGACAGAAGGCTAAGGTGCAGTCTTATTCGCCCTCATGATGTGGGCAAAATTGAAGGTTGTGTCATAGGATCGTCTAAGCTGACGCCTTCTGTCTGGGTCACACATTAGGATGATTGCCTTATTCAACGTGACTTGGGAGCTGGCGAGTCGAGACAGTAAAGTATTTATCCATAACACACCGCAGCTGAGCGATCCATAGAATAAGACATGAAGAATTCATCCCGTTCTTGATCAGACGAGTACAGTAAATTTTGTCCAGTTAACGAGCTGCATCTAGCGGTACGCTACTACTGGGTCTGTATCTGTTGGGCAGGCATTATATTGCTTTAAGTAAACCGAGCAGTGCACTAATCTGTGCTTACTACCTGGAAACTCCCGGCCGACTGACACTCGCGTTGATGGGATGCGTAGTGTATATATTAGTTCAAGAATACGTCACGCCATGGTTGGAGCAAGTAACTGTTGCGTCCAGCCGCCTAGTAGGTCTGCATAATTCGTTGCTGCAGCAGATGAGAACCAGTTTAAATCAGGCAGGTTGAAATCACTTGCAACCCGTTTGTATTCGCAAGAAAAATTTGATGTATGCGCATCAGTAAACATAAATGCGTTGTCACCCTTACCTGCAGTATCAGTTGATCTATAAACACACCCAAAGAATACCGTCGATCCCAGGATAGCAGCCGTTATCCCTACTGTATCCATCGCCTTAGCCGCGTTTATGATTTCGTACGTGTGCTGGGTAAGTATTTTAACATAAATGACGCACCCGCCGGGCTCACGTTGATAGTCGTAGAATTTTCCTAACATGTCCAAACTAACTGAGCTGTTTAAAGGTTGCCTTAGATTTTCGTCAAACATTGGCCTTTTCGGTTTAGCTGATCAAGTTGTAGCAGTAGCTAAGCACTTAATATTAACTGAGGGTTTTCCCATCTCGTTCTCGGGTTGCTTGATTTGATTTATGTACTATATGGCTTTATGGATAGTACTGGTTCCAGGATTTGCAGGTTCTTCCAAGGAATCAAGCGATCTAGTATCCATATCAGACGAAATGTCACGATCCACAGTACGTGAGCCATTTAGGTTCACAGGTGTCGGACAGTTGTCACAATTTGCCTGGACACATCTGCTCTGTGCGGAACTCTCTCTTAGGCTATCGTAACGTCGTTGCAAAACCGTTCTCGTTGGTACTAACTTTAAGTCAAGGAACCTCGTGCGGGTTCTAACCTCCCTTTGATCGGGTGGAAACTTGAGTGCCGAGCCCTCATTATCAAAGTTGACTAAGAGGAGGCATGGGTTGTTCAAAACCCATTTTCTCAGACTTGTACAGCTTCAAAGATTGTGTTCCACGCCACACAATTTTATCAGTATTTTACAAATGGTGTGCAGTTTCAGGCGGTCGGGAACATTATACACCACTTCTGTATATTGACATTTTAGCCGATCCATCACTTCGGTGCAAATCGTGTTAATGAACCTTCCAGCCAACCCTGCTTGCTTAGCCGCAATACAGTCCTTGGGGTGCACCATAGTCGTTATGGCTGCCAGGCTATCAGTAAAAGGTTCTATGGTGTTAGCGACCACTTTGAGCTACTCCACGTCGTGTTGTAGATCTGCCATTTGGGAAAGCAAAGAAAAGATATCTGTCAACTTAAGGGTGCGTGGTATAGTGGTACCAGATAAGTTCCTGCCGATAGTTTTAGATTTGGTCGGAGTAGCTCTACTGGTCTCACACCCCTGACAGGAACGCTAAGACGGCGTTCACTGGCTATGTACAAAGGATGAGGTGACGGAAAAGAAAAAATAACGGCAGAAAAACTGTAGTTTTACTGAACAAGTACAGTGGAAATTGCGATAAAATATACTCAAGGGACACCAAATGCCTTTAAAAGTCTGAACAAATTGAGAGCGAAACAAAATGGACCTCGTCCTCGGGTACAGCTTATGAAGAGCTCCGACGCCCTACTTGTGCGTTCATATCCCCTGCAAGTACTATAATACGTGAACTAGTAGCACTGCAAGGTATGGAGTCTGGTCCGTGATGGTGTGTGTCCTTGACAGCAGTAGAAATGCAGTCGTTGGGAGCGTAAACGGAGATCACAAACAAGCAGCTTTTTGTATTACTTTGTGAATCCACCTTAGCTGATATCGTCAAAGCAGATGCACATAAACGGCCGTTCACCGGAAGCCAATCAACCAACGACGGCTCAACCTTGGCGCTTAGAATGATACCTGTAAAAGCCTGACCCGTGCGTGCTGCATCGGTGTCTCCAGATGCTTGCAACCAATAAGGAGAGGATAAGCCGGGTGCAGTTAATACAATAACCTCTTTAGGGTCATTGATCTTAGCTTCGGACACACAACACACATCAAGGCACTGGGAGTCGCCTTCATTTTTGGCAGCCACCAATGAATCTGGATGGCAATGCTAAGTTGTGCGGTGGTACTTGGTATATTCGGGAGGTGTCACAGATGAGTGTCGTGTAGCCGGCGTACTCCGCGTAAATCAGTCCATCAATGGGAATGCTTAAACATCTTGCAAGTCATTTTGCGAAAGCTAGCCCCAGTATCCAAGTCATCTGGTTTACTTATGATACCGCGCAATCCCAACACCTGTCAACCTATTCTCAAAAACCTGAGACCCCTCTTCTTATGGGGCTCAACCTATTGCTTACTGTCCACGACTGTGGGTTGCTAGAGGTTTCCACACTAACCCGCGAGGTCGGAAATCTTTAAGTATGGTTGGAATGTCATTACCCCTTGCTGCCTCAAGCCGCTATACCTCGATTGCCCCGTTTCGTCAATCACTGCTTATTATGAAAGCAGTCCGGCCCAACCGTTTTACCGTATGTGTCACTTGTCCGACTCTCCCTGATGCCTGCAGTGCTTGTGAACGTCAACCTAGCTTAAACCTTGTTGCAGTGCCAGCCGCCACTTAGTTAAGGTAAATGTGCATCGAGATTGTCTTACGTTTTCCTTCCTAGCCTGCACCCGCCGTTTGCCGCTTGTTTACCTTACGTTGTCTCAGGTGGTATTTGAGCAACGTACGCTCAACTTTAAACCTGGTTGGCATTTCATTCGCCAAGTATAGCAGGTTGGTATGCATGGTTGTTGTCTTACCTGCCCTTCCATGTCCTTAACCCTCTATCCGCCTGTTTGCAGCATGCGCCACTTGCCCGCCGCGCCCTGATGCTTCTACCATGCCTGTGAGCAAAGTCAGTAGCCCTCCGTGCTTGCAGTCCGCGTGTCCGATGCGCCGCTGTGGATGCACCTGAAAGTTGTATCTTTCAGCCTCCATTCACTTTCAGTGACTGGTCATCGCTTCACTCTTACAATTCATTTCATAGCCTGCCGTCCACCCGTCTCCCTGTTCTTAACCGCACCCAGTTGTCCCCAGTTGTTATGTGAGCTACGTCCACCATGAGTCACACCTTGTTCGTCTTTTCAGTGACTTCCCCTCAAAGTGAGTATACACGGCTCTCATCATAACTTTCATTTCATAGACTGTATCCTGCAGACAACTACTTTGCTGCTTGCTCACCTGCGCTAATGCTCGACTGTTGGCATGTCAGGAATGTCGGCCGTGGTTCCCAACTTTTTCGTCTGTTAGCTGTCAATCACTTTCTGTAAGTGGTCATCGTCTTACCCTTACATTTCAGTTCATAGACTACGCCTGACGTCTACCCACTAGCCACCGCTTAAACACACGCAGTTGTCTTTCGTTGGCATATCAGCAACGTCAGCCATGACTGACATTTCCTTCGTGTTTTCACAACTTTCATTTCATGATACTTTTACATCTCTTCCGTAATAGAGCTAACCCCATAGCCCGCATCCTACCGTCAACCCGTTTGCCGCATTTACGTCTCACATACCTCGCGTTCGAGCGTGAGCAACGTCAGCTCGGTTTCAGGCTTCCTTTGCGCTTACGGCTACAATTTCTTGAAGTAAGTGTTCACATCGCCGTTGTGTGTCACTTCATTACCCGGTCTGCATAGGCCGTCCATCCGCTTGCCGTTTGTTCATCGTTCCTAGTGGTCGCAGATTGGCATTTGAACAACGTCTACCAGTGTGCATTCGTCGTCGGCTCTTTCGACGTCTTTCAGTTAAGGTAATCGGATATCACGTTTGTATTAACTGCTCTTTCACAGCCTGTGCCCGCCTGTTTGCTGCATGCTTATACGCCGATCTAACGCAGGCATGCATTTTCTCTGCCAAATTTCCACGTCTCAAGTGCATTCTGCCCAACCTGCCCGGTGCGCCGCCCGTAAGGCACCTGAAAGTAGCTTTAGTTAAGCAGCACGTATTTGCTGACATTCAAAAAGGCAGTAAACCATCACCATACCCAAATGTTCTATCTTATTCAATGGCTACAACCAAGGAAACGCAGCCATGGCCCTTCTTAATGCCTACCTAAAGGGAACGCGGAAATGGCCCTCTTAAGGGCTCAGCACTTTTAGTGTTCAAGCATTGCGAGTAGAGTGTGTCCGTAGATACGCTCCCTTAATGATGCGGACGTTAGAATTGGTGTGGACGTCGATCACCTCCTCCTCATTTTCTATGTCTCATACGTATTCACTTTCAGCTTGCTTGCTTATTGTACAGCTAAAACGTCACCTTCTACCTCTTATAGCTTTTTACAAGCAAGTTGGCTGGTTATGCAGCTCCAGGTCCAACAACCACCAGTTCCTCCTACCTGGCCCATGTTACACGTGGCAGCATGTCATACGTACACATACAACACATTCGTTGACACCTACACCTTACGAACGCACCTTTACCCCATGATTCAGTGATCCGCTGTGCTTACGTGACACTTTCCATTCGTCCGTAGCATACGCGTGAGCGCTTTGATTGGGATCGAGCGACCAAGCACTGAACAGTTTATTTGTCGTTTTTCTCCTTATCCTCTTACACATGCGAACGCATTCCATTGCCTCCGTATCCCCATGGACAGTCTGCAGGTTATTTACAGTTGCACAAATATTATCAGTTATTTCAATAGCCACTGTATAGCGGAACAGGGTTGGACAATGTTAAACTATGTTTAACAAGGTTCATTAACTTAGCGAATAAAAGAATGGCTGCCAACTACACACCTAGATAACAACAGCTAACACCCGCTCCCTTATAGCGCTCCACAGCATAATGCTAGCCTCAATCATTCTTCCTTATGAAGTTTGACTATCACTTACGTCACCCGTACATTTCAGCCATTTACCGGTCTACGTTAAGTCACATCTGGTTAGCAGCATCCCCCTACGGATTTCGCAGCCGCCTTTCAACCAAACGGCCAATCACAGTAACCCTTGATTAGCAACCGCGCATACTTGCTTTATGATGCACCACCTACAGTTGCAAACAAGCAACGCGAATGCAGTGTGAAATCGGAAGAGATATGACACGGTGGAAGTTGCATGGGACAAAGCTTTCCTTAACAAAACGTATCATACAACTACGAACACAATTGCGATGTATTCGAGAAAAATAATAATCACGGAGTTCGCTGAACCCCAGTCCTTGCAAAACAGAGTCTCTGCCAACGTCCTTCAATCAAAGCCCGGACAAAACCGGCATACACCCAGATCCCTACAGCCAACATTTACAGATGCCGGGAGCCTGCTTTGATGATGTATCGTTTTATAGACGTGGACCGAGGTTAGCAATATGCCCATGTAGCGCAGACAAACAGGCTATCGTTACTACTCAAAGTATAAAGTAACATGTGTTTCGTCGAGGCGTTCCGCTATGCCGTTGTGCCCACACCTTTAAATCGCATATGAAGTAGGCTGTTCAGCAAAATGAACAGAAGTAATTGAAACGGTCCTAAAACAAACAAACAAACAAACAATTTATTCCAACGGAACAACGTTCCAAAGTATCTGCGCCGTCAGCCTGTGTTACGTGCGCAGTTTGATAGCAAACACCTAAACCATCGCCGAATGACAAAAGTGAGAGGTACTACCATTTATTCCGCTTAAAACTACCTTTATTAGGTATCGGTTGCATTCCACCAACTGCGGTGAAGAAATAACGCGAATGCTACATCATCCTCAGCATGGAGCCTCAAATAAGATAGCTCTATACATATATATATAGCAGTTCCAATATATTTATCCTTATACATGTACATGTACAGAGATATATATATGTATACATAAATAAATATATCCGCACACCTCATCGCATAAATTTATAACAATTTAAATAAATAAAATATTGTATTTATATGTATATATAGAAAAGTTTTTCCATATATATATTCTTTCTTTTATGTAAAAATGCGTCCTGATATACGTATATATAACATACCCTTGTGCATATATATAAAGGTGCACGTATATGTGCATATATATATATATCATTCACCCTGCGAATCCGTTTATATATGTGCACATATATTTATATACTTTTACAAACAAGTATACTTACTATAATAGTTTATTATGTGTTCATATACGCCGATATATATAATTGTACCTACATCTAGGTTGATATTTGGTACTTGCATTACTTTTTATGTTTGTGTACTTGTATAAACTCCATTACGTGTTCTTAAATTTACAAATATACTTCTTAGGTATGCCTACTCACAGCAACCATGCTTAACTATTAGCACCATACATGTGGTTGCTGCATTAAGAACAGCCTTCATTAATCGTTCAGATGACCATCCTTCCTTAACGTTCACTGATCCCCTCAAACGCTCACGTAAATGATAAGCTTATTAGACAATACAAGCTTTCAAGGAAATCTCGCCTTCTAACAACATGCTACCCTTTCAATGCACATTCATGCTTCCACTGGTTCAGCATCATACGTACCACAACTTTGGAGAACAAGTGACGCATTTTTGACCGTAATTTCAAAAAATACAAACCCTACAATATTCAGACAGGAGAAAATTATTTCCGTTATCCAAGGAAGTAAGTTCCATTAACCGGTTGCTTCATGGAAGCATAACGTCTGCACACATGATTACATCGCAAACACACTTCCTTTCCTCCATAACTGATCTTTTTCCACATCATCTGTATTGACCACTTTCCTGCTTTCGAAGATGTGGTGACCCTCAAATGCACCGGTATTCATTAAGTTAAGTTATCATAACCGTTTTCAGGAAGCAAATCCATATATTGTTACCTTTCAGTTTCATTTCCTTCATATCGTCAGCATTAACAATATAACACGCAGCAATTCATACTACCTTGGATGTCACCGTAGACAACGGCCGCGAAACCCATTCCCGCCCTTACAAAATGTAGCCCCTCCCGGTACGCGTTAGCGCGGGAACTTACAAGCAGTCGAGTGTCGAGCCGGTCGTAAGGAAGATTAAAACAATAAAGAATAATGTACCCATGGTCAAACATTAAATAATACATAAAAAATAAAAGAGAGGAACCCAGTCATGACTGACTGGGTAAAAACTGCATAGACCCCGCATCAGCCCAATGTGTCCATATGCACCAGCACAAATGCTAATGGTTGGCACATTCCTTGGGGTTCTCATGTGTTCGGTAATCTATCGGTATCCGAGACATGCTCTTGCAAAGGGCGGCAAGCAACTTGTTCACGGACGTAAGGTTGGGTCGTGAGCTTCGCACTCGATGTCTTAAGTCTTCCATAACATCATCGGTTGCAATCCGATCGGCGTCCCTGCTGCTAAGTGATTGGTCCCCTTCCAAATCATACGATGAAACGCATACACCACTACCAACGGTTAGCACTGTCGTTATACTCCGCTGCGCTATGGCATTCTGCAGGCTTCGTTGTACCTGTATGTCATTTGTGCACAAACGCCCAGTGGTTATCAGGTAATCAGCAATAATGTAGGGAGATAATAAGCTACCGGTATTTGGTAAGGGTTCACACACCGCAGAGGTTGGGATATCATTTTTCGTACTCTGCACAGGACAATCACTTTGAACAATTTGTCCGAGGTGTCCTTTCGTGCGCAAACACCGAGCCCACAATGTGCGGTTACTAGGCAGCATGAAAGGCCATTGTCAGTTTGTACACCGTGGTGGCATTAAAAAGGCTGAACAGCAAACGTTTGGTTCAAAGTGGCGACGTACATATAAAAACCTTGATGAGTAAAGACACTAAACCGTCCTGCACGGTCGCTACCGAAATTCCTAATCGAAGGCGCCCAGAAAACGAAAAAGGAAGCTCACAATTAAGCTAACTAAGTAGAGCAAGAGTAATTGCGCAAGTGAAGCTAACAATGCGCAACCTGTGCGTTTGGGAGATAGCAGCTAGGGCAAATCAACGCATATGATTGCGAAATAAAACCAAGCTGAACAAATTAGGTTTTGCAATATTATAATAAAAAGACTTATGGTGCTTCCTTTATCTAACACGTCAAAATGGTTTCTTACAAACTCAAACATGGTTCTGATCTGCGATAATTCACAAAGAAAAGGAAGTCCAGTACAGCGAAGCAGAATTGGCAACCTAACCGAGAATTGCCAGAGCAAGCTGAAACTTTAAGAGCGAGACAAAAGTCAAAAAGTGGAAAACGACGCTTTCCATTCCTTGGATCATTGAATCATTGGAATGTAGAGAGCAGAAGGAAACTTACTTTGTCAGCTCCACTGCACCTCGTTTGTCACAGGGCTCAATGTAGCGATTGCAATTCGGTACCAACGGAACAGCTGCATTGACACAAGAAGCAACGAGATCCGCATTTACCCAACAGGTGGGCATCCAATCGATGTTTAAACATTCCCTTGACTGCGCATCCAGGACATACACAGGTAGGTCGTTCTATTGGTTCGCTACTCTGGTCGACAGAGCGACGTCACCATGGACCTAACGCCTCCTTTGTTTTAACAAACTAGAACTGATTAACCCCAGGGCAAATTAAAAGAATTGAGTGGAAAGCAATTCTGCAGTTCATCTCCAAGTTCACGTATAACGATAGGCCGTGTGAAAAGCAAGTCCCAGCGATCTCGACGATAGGCTAGGAGAACAAGTTCAGACTCTAAAGACGATGTGCGTAAGGCAGGTTTCGTAACTCCAGATTGGATTTACATCCACTCCGCTGAAGTTTTTCAATCAAGTTGCATTCCAATTTGTAAAGAGGATAAACAGCGGCAGTCCATACTCAAGAATCGGACATACATGAGAAGTGAACAGGAGCCTAAAAGTCTCCGAAGTCAAGCGCGAGAAGGATTGCCGTATAGCGAGAAACAACCTGTTGACAGCAGCGACTCTCTTCAAGGTATTTCCAGTCGGTTTTAGGTCTGGGGTCACAACGACGCCAAGGATCCTCTCAGGATTAGACTTTGGCAACAAAAACCCACCGATGTGATAAGTTCCAAATGGTTCTGAAGCACCGATTGGGAGAAGGGCAAATTTATGGGGGTTTAATGGGTAATTGACAACTTATCGACCAAGCTTGCGGCGAATCGACCCTTGTTTGTAGCAAATCATCTTCGTCCAGACAGCCGATTTCCATACATAGCTTTAAAGCATCTGCGTAAAGCAACCAACCTGCCCGAAATACAGATGCCAGATCATTAATATATACTTCTAAAAGTTCAGGGCCAAGAACAGTGCCTAGCGGAACACCGCTGGTCATATTTACAGGGGGAAGGGACTCAGTTACTTGCACATTGAAAGCGCGGTCATGCAGGAAATCAACGAGCCAAGATGACTTTTCTTGAAACACCAATAATGAGAAGTTTGCTAAGCAAAATTTGGTGTGGAGCCTTGTCAAAAGCTTTACTGAAATATTTTATTACGGCATCTAGCCGTTTATCAGCATCCATAAATTTAACTCAAGTTTCTCGAGATACCAGAAAGTTGGTGACACATGAACGCAAGGGACAAAACCCACGCGGCGCAGTTGGAATGATTTTGAGGTTCTGGAAATACAGGTTGTGAGGTTTGTTAAATATCATCCCCATAACTTTGCAGACGACTGAGACTAGACGATTGGGCCGTTAATTTGTAGGAGCTTGTCGATATCCTTCTTTGTAGACGGGCTTGACTATGCCCACTTTCCAGGCAAGCGAAAGACGCACGGCCTCAAGTGAGCGCCGAAATACGCGGCATAAAAGAATAGCAATATATTCGGCCACAATCTTGAGGAAAAGGGGCTGCAGTCCATCAGGTCCCCGGGGAAGAGTTTAGGTCCAGCTCGCACAAAAGTTTGTATACCACACTAACATTCATGTCCATATCAGTGAGAACAGAGAGCATGGACGAATACCAAACAACTTACGGCACCTCTGTTGTATAGACCGACGAAGAATGGCAAGCTAAAATACTAGCTTTATCAGCGTTGTCGTGGAGCACGGCGTTATGAACGTAGGATTGCAAGACGATATTCCACTTCCGGCTCTGGTACTCCTTTATAACTAGGAGAAAAGCAACTTGGGTATATACTTGGAACGTTCAGCCAGAGAACCTTCGTATTGCCGCCGTTTCGTACGTTTTTGCTCCACATACGTTCCGGACCAATTTATAATTTATAATCAGTTTCCAATATCGAAAGCCTATAGTGCTTCCAAACTTTGTGTCTTCGGCTCTGGAGCAATCGTTATTCTCGGTCCATCCAAGCGGACCTCTAGTAAATGTTTTCGTTTGAATACGGGAGAAACCTCATCATTAAGTGACAACAGTTTCGAGTGAACAAGGCTCCAAGCATTACCTACGTCTAAGTGCTGGGTAAGAATCCAATCCTGCTCGCTAGCAGCCATTTACAGGTGGTTTGGAGCATCCCGCCAGAATTTCCGACGAGAGACACAGTGCTTGTAAATGCACAACCGTGGGGCCTAGTAGAGGGAAAGTAGGCAGTGAGATCTCCTCCTGATTCCCGGTAAAACTTTTAAACGGCAAACCTCCGATTGTGCAGGCGAATGCACAAGATCGAGTATGTGCGGTGTCCGACCAGGGATAATGCGAGTAGGCGCCGCGACGTTGAATTAAATTGCTTTCCAGAACGGCATCCAAAACGTAGAAATGAATGGGGCAGGCGCAGCATCTCAGTGAAGAAGAGCCCAATCAAAGTTAAGGTCAGTAAAGTCCCCACCAATAAACAATCCTTACTTCCACCATGCTTCTTTAGAGACGCCAGTAAACGATCATCAGAAGTCAAGAGTGCTCTGTAGGTGACACCGAGAAGGAGAGCTCTACATCCATCGTGAATAGGACGCCAAAGCGATTAAGAGAAGTTCTCACTTCCCAAGACAACCTCAACTACCTAGACCTGCAGGTCCTCCTTCCAGTAGAGAATGACGCTGCCCCGACCTCAAACCAATGCGCGCAGCTGGTGAGAGACTGTAGCCAGAAATATGCAATTTGGGATCTGATGTTTCTGGGGACAACCATGTCCCCGTAAACGCCGTAAAATCCGAGAGGATTACCAACGCAAGAAGCACAACTGCACCTTGTCTGTTACGTAGCCTGCTCACGTTGGTAAAAAGTACGTGCAATCCAGTCGTTGACTCTAATAGCCGGAAAGAAATAAACTGGATTCCAGCGCGCTCACTGCATTCTCCGAAACACGCACAAATCCACAACACGCAAATTAAGTTCACCGTTCGCATGGCGAGTTCTCAATTCATCAATCGCAATCTTCATTTTAACGCGGTACTTCGGGGTTAGATCCCGCAACACGTGAAACCGCTCCCCTTGAGGCGAAGTCCGTCGAAGGAGTCGACGGCATTCATCTTCACTTTGGCATACAACTTTAAGGGGACGCACCTTGGAATAATCATCTTTTCTGTTAAGCGGAAAAGCAGAGACAAGCTTAATCTCCGGTTCCCCCTCATCAAACAGTAAGGAGGCCGTAAGTTTTAGAAATAACTGAGCATCCAAAATTTGCTCTGCTGCTGTTGTCTTATACGACTATGGGGAGTTCATGATGGTAAGACAACTTTCCCGGTTAGGGACCTTAGCTGTCTCGGAGATCGGTGGCTTAGAAGGCGGCTTGCTATTAAGCAGTTTCTCCAAATGGTCGATCCTATGAAGAACCGATTTCAGCGCGTGCTCTGAAAATGTCTCATTGGCTACAACAGACTTGGCTATAACCTTATACTTATGCACAACAGGAATCCGGCATGCCCGAGCAACCGCCGGGTTTTCCTTGACGACGGTCGCAAACATCTTGTGTAGGGACTTACGGGGCTGGTCACTAGATATTTGTGACTCCGAGAGTGGGACAGAAATTTGTTTAAAAACTGGCAGGACAAAAGCAGAAGGGCACGAAGAAGGGGAACAAGAAGGCGAATTTTGGGAAACAGTCGGTTGCGGAACGGACAGCAGAAGCAGGTAAACTAGACTGCGCAAGCTGGGACTTGACTAAAGTAAGACAAGTTACAAAATATACCGACAGGAGATGCTGTATACAGCTGAAGACACTCATAAAACGTTGAAGAGCTACCACAACAAGTGATTTGCAACCAGCCGTCGCAGAAGGAACCTAGAACAGCCTTTGATCAGGTATTGACATCTTTAACATAATCTAGACGCATGGACACCATGCTTATCGATGGACCAGCAGCAGATTCCAAAAATTTTGCGTACCACAAAGCCCGTCTGGATAACAAGAAAACGGACGAAATCAACTTTTCGAAGGAAGCTTCTACGATTTCGTGACAGACGAAAGCGGCTAATCAATCTTATCCTTATTTAGCGGTTAACATAACCTAGACACTTTTGTGCGCACCACGTTGGAATACGGAGTAGGTCAAGTAGCAACCAACAATTTACTGAAGGACTTTGATGGACCTATGAAGGATTTGACAAGCGAAAATATGCCTTCATGTGCTGGCAGCGCAGGTTTACCTCACATATAAAATATCTTGATGTGCCTTAGTGTCGAACGACCGTAGATCGCGCAGTGCGCCGAAGTGTACGTGTACGTAGATTACGAACGTGAAGCAAGCAAGCAGCAATGCGCACAATCACAACAATCTAGTGCCAGCCGAGGGAGAACCACATATAACGAGCTCGAATCCAATCGTGCTGTATTTGATTAATTAACACAAGGCTGTACAACGCAACTTCAGGTCTCTGATTGACTTTTGCCCCTCGGCTCCACCATCATTAATCTCAGCTCACAATTACGTTCCCCTCTGTTATTTGGCCTCTCTTTTGGTCAATATCGCATTGGTTCAATGGCGGTATAGGTATCACCAGCGTCAGCGCAACATCCCAGGCCTCTTTTGATTCTCTTTGCTACTGTGGTACTCATTCTTAAACCTTTTCGACTAGTCCCGCCTCTCGGGCCCCAAATGCCCATAGGCATCAAACCAAGTCCTCTCTTCCTTGAGAATCGGCTGCCATCGACTGAAGTTCTCATTGGTATAATTAACTGCCTTATGTGTTTGCCTCCGTCTAATACATTATCTGCATGCTTGGTTTCTTCTACGGAAATTGCAATTTCAGGTCCCTGGGTTAAGTTTTGCCTCTCGGCCACATTCTCATGCTTCTCAGCACACCAATTACTTCCCCCCACTCTTGTTTTGCCTCTCTTTTGGTCTATATTGCAACAGTTCAATGGCGGTATAGGTACCACTAGCGTCAGCGCAACATCCCAGGTCTCTTTTGGTTATCTTTCCTTCTGTGCCTCTCATTCCAAAAAACCGTTTGGACAAGTCAGACCTCTTAGGCTCCAAATGCCTATAGTCTTAAACCTGGGCTTCGCTTATTTTGAGCACCGGCTGCCCATCGACTCAAGTTCTTATTGGTATAAGTTACAACATTATGATACACTTGTTTGTCTGAATCATTATCTCTATGCTTCGTAACGCTTACCGAAATCCAAATTTCCGGTCTCTGATTGATTTGGGCTCTCGGCTCCACTATCATGCATCTCAGCTCACATAAACGTCTTCCTCTCTTGTTTGGCGTCTCTCTTCGTTCATATCGCAATTATTCAATGGTGGTATAAGTACCACTAGTCTCAGCTCATCGGCTGCCATGCAATTTTAATTCTCACATCCCCGTCTTTTGGACTGATGGCTTTCTTATTCTACCAACGCCAGGTGCTAAGCACTTGAACTTCTTTGGGTCGCATCCACTCCTATGTTTAACATACTCTATTGTATACTTTTTCTGCACCTCCTCTCGTCATCGCATATCTTGAGATGAAAACTTGGCAGTTGGCGTTGCTGTCCGTATTATTACTTTACCCTTGGTCGATTCCGGAGCCGGCACCACTGTCGTTTTCTCTCTACAGATTTCGAAGTATTGCTGTCCGTTTTCTCTCTTGTATTCCACACTGTACACCTATCAGACTATGCTGAGCCAAATAAAGCGTCCCGCTCCTGTATACCAACTAATCAAGTTGCCAGCAACTCACCAATTAGTGAGTCATAACTAGCAGTCTATTTGACTTCAACGATCCACCGTGGATGTCCACATCAGAGTGACACGCGTAGCATCTTTTGCGGCTACTGCTCACAATACCGATATTCTAGGTCCCCTTCAGCGATGGCCCTACAACCATTTTCTAACTAAACCTATAGTATTCTAGCCATTCGCTCTCCTATTATTAAACTTGAAGGCCTGTCAGCAAGCAGTTCCTTCCACATAACTAACCCGACTCCCAGTATCACCCTTTCCTGTCGTATATTTGACCTGTTTGCTGCACTGTAGAAGTCCCTATTTTTTCCGCTATTCGAGGTTCATTTAGGGCTAGCTCTGCAACCGCACTGTCGCTACAGCTGTAGTATATAAATCCCATTCTCGTCACAAATTTGACACTCCATCTCACCCCTTCACCCAGCTGTCTAGCATCCGATTGCTGAACATGTTGCGTTATTATTTTCCTGTCCTCAAACCCGGCGTAATAACTTCACTGGCTCTTGTACATGTTCGAACGATAAGCTATAGCACTGTCAACTGATCGCTCAACATATACCTTACGCGCTTATTAAAGCACTCACTATGTTCTTCTGATTCTCTCAACTCATTTACCGGTTACCAAGGCCTGATAATCACGGTTCTCAAACAAAACAACTTTTACGTACGCTAGGCCACTTCGGCCAGCATCATCCTCTTACGTTCAGCAAATATCAGGTCTCGTACTACAACGCAAAACTACGGATACGGATATGATGTACAACATATACGGTCCCTCCATTGCTTTCAGCCAGCACAAATTTACCATAAATTTTATATTTATACAATAACATATTCCGTTTCAATTTGTTGGCAATTTGCTCGGTCCATTTTTCTTCTCACCCTTGTTCTACAGGATAACATTACCGTGCCACGGAACGCCGCTGAAGACATACCTGCGACGCTCCCATGGGCGCCGATTCAATAAAGAACAAAGAAAAAACCCGCACTTCATAATCATGACACACTAAAGAACCTAGGAAACTGATCCATTCAATACAAGTCACCTGAGTCGTCTGACTTCAACAGCTCCAACCACTTGCACTGGACTCCGAAGGCGAATACGCAGCCATAGGAAACAAATTGGCGTTACGTGACTGCAAATATCCGCGAGGGTGATCGGTCAGATACAGTCTTGCCAATGTTATATCACCAGCCGGCAGTGTTCCAGGACGTGGTGGGTCTTCGTCGGGCAAGCGTTTTCCCTACAGATCGCCACAAATGTCTGTTTAACAACACTGCGAATTGGCGAATGTGACTCGCCACCCAATGAAGTCACCGCCCCTATCACATTGGAAAGTTGACCGACACCACATTCACAAGTTCGCTGCATATATCGGCTATCGCACGATCACGCCTACATATCTGATTAGTGACATGCCACTATTCTTAAGTATTTTTCACCCGTTTCCTCATACTTCACTCACTGACCTACATTGCTTACGAGACCTCATCGGACTAGTTCCTCATCAACAGCATATAAGTGATCTGAATACCATCTTTACCTCTCGCATTCTGTGTACATAGACTACATACAACCTTTGGGCTCTATGAACCCACACTACTGTGTCTAACTGTACTACTCCCACGGTTGGTGCTGCTTATTCTGCTATCATGTACAATAATGCAATATGCTGCTCATGCCCAAAAGGCGTGTCTCGCTTTGTCGAGAATAAAATATTTATGCATTTATATATTTAACAGTTACTGGCGATGTGATGGCGTACGCCGTGTTTAGGGTCGGAAGTATTGTTACTTGATCGAATTGGAGACAGAAATTGCTGGAGCGGTGAACAGCACTATGAGTCGTCAGAAATGAGGGTGCAAAGCCCGAGAGAATGGACGGAAGCAAGTTTGTGGGGTATGCTTAAAGACGTAGTATCGACTGGTAAGTTAAAATGACGTTAGGGTGTTTACACCCTGGACAGCACTTATGCACTGCGAAGCGGTGGTAATAATAACAACAGCGGTGCAACTGTCGTGTACGAGAGTTGCTAGAACTTCTGGATCGCAAAATGGATGGTCGCGAAGGAACGCGGTCACACCTGAGGTGGGACAAGTTTAGCTCTAAGTAAGAAAGTGTCTGGTTGATTGTATCAAGTAGCGTGGTTCCGGAGGGTTGCCTGAGCTAGTCTCAGTGACGCGGGCTATTGGCTTTTTAACGAAGCGTTTGTGAAATTTTTCGGCAGCTTCTGCCAGTTTGTCGAGCGGAAGATCATCGGCGAAAATAGCTAAAATATCCGTCGTATTCGCGGGTAGACAATTACTCCACAATTGTGGAGGAAAGGAATCATCCATTGTAGAAGAACCGACGAGGTAACAAATGTCTCGGAGTATTTGAGGTTGAATTCTATCTCCAAGTTCAACGCCAGTGATTAACTTCTGTAGGCGTGTCTCGTCTGAGGCTGTAGTGTGCTTTAATATGGCTGCATTAATTTTATCATAGGGGACGCTAGAGGCTCAGAATCAAGCATGGGGATGACCTCAGAGGCGATGTTAGACGGTAAGTGAACATTCACACAAAAAGCATTGGTGAGTGGGTGCAATCTTACAAAGACAGAAACAGGGGCTAAGTGAACGAATCAAATGAGTGGGTTAGAGACGTCAACGTAAGCTAAAACGAGTCCATGTGAATGTTCCAACGCATTAATGGCAGACGCTTTTTCAGGCATTGAGACGGAAAAGAAAAAGTATCCAAAAGTATAACAAAGCTGGGTTACAAGTGTTACGAACGAAACGGTAAAGGAGAATACCGAGTCACTGAGGTTTGCCTCGCATATAAAATATCCTGTTGCGCCTTAACGTCCGATGATCGTAGTTCGCGAGGTACGCCGACGTGTAAGGATACAGAGACTCCGATTGTGATTCAAGCGGCAACGATGCGCACAATCAAAACCAACCAGTGCCAGGCAATGGAGAATGACACAAGACGAGCTCGAAATCAATTGTTCTGTATATGGTTAATTAACACAAGGCCGCACAACAACTGCGGTGAAATAAGTAAGCGTGAGCATGAGAAATAAGCAAATTATTTACAACCGCTACAATGCATGTTAGCTTGTTGGGCGCTACGGACCTCTCCCTACGTGGCTGAAAATAGGAAGCCTTCGATTTCGAAAATGACAGGTGCATGGAGGTTCGCAGGGCAAGATCGTTCCGAAGAAGAATGAGTGAGCGTTCACGTCAAGTCTGGGGTTGCCAGAAGTCGGACTCCGCTCTGCCGTTCGTGAGCTATTATTTAGTGTTTGCAGAGCAGGGTGCATTTCGGCGAGCCGTTAGAGCGGGCTTGATGGAGTACAAAAGTTGGTTAGCCCAGAAAATTGCCGAGAGGACCTTAACCACCGCTGCTGCCAAATGTTGTGCGTGAAAGTGGTTTCTCCCTCCGCTGCACCTAGCTCCACCCCAGTACGACACCCGTCCTACGAAGAAACGACCCTGGTCCCAAGAAGAAGCGACCATTTTCCCGAGAAGAAGTGACACCAGCCCTAAGGAGAAATGACCACTGTTGGCGTCATGACCCTCGTTGACTACGCCGATCCTTGAGTACATTCCTCGTGTGGGCCATTCGATCGAAAGGGAGGGAATAGAAAACATGCGCTGAAAACGCAAGAAAGAGAATGAACGAGCTGCGTGTCCGGGTTTTCTGAATTTTAAATAACATTTTAGAAAAAGTTTTTCGGAGGATTTTGATTTTTCGTTTGTTTTCAAAACGTTAATCGGCAAAAACGGGGTAAATATATACAATATCTACAAAGCTACTCGTATTTTCCCTATACACAGTCGGAGAAACGAACGTGTTTGCTCAACTTCCGATCACGGCGATTGGTCGTGTGAGGCGGAGGGTAGATTCGGGAGCTGTCGGGTCGTCCGAAGCTTATAGACAGAGATCGTAGTTTGGTTGAACTGCGCTAGGATGCTGAACGCTGGGGAGGTTCGGTGTGACGTCGCACGAAGCACTACTTGACCAAGTAGACGAGGAGGGTTCTTCTATAAAGACTGGTTTTAGACGGTCGGTGGTGAATACTCAGAGTCGACCACCGCGGTCAATAGTGTGAGTCTTACGCACACCGTGTAACACTTTGAAAGGTTTTATGTACGGCAACTGAAGAGGCTGTCGAACACCGTTTGCGTGGAAAAGGACGTGTGAACACGTAGACAGTGTTTGGGCGCTTACGCTAGTGTCTTCTGCGCTCGAGGAGCGTGTGGACGTAACTCACACACCCGGTGAGTCAATCGATCAGCGTGAGTTTCTTCATTAAAGGAGGAAATAAGTGGGGCTGGGGCTACCAGCAGTCCGGGCAACCGTAGCGTGCCACTGTAGACCAGCTGCGCTGGCGTGGCATTGAAGTCGGTTATAACCTTGTTGCTTGAGGCTAGGATAACGAGGGGAAGTGTTCCAGACCAAGAATAACCTGCGTGCTCACGTAGCGCTGACTTAAACTGGCGGTAAAAATGCGCCCCATGCCGTTAGCGGAAGGTTGATACGCCGTCTTCTGACCTTAGCGATCACCTAAAACATTACGCAACGTGGCAAATGTAGACGAGACATGTGGCCCACGATCGGTGATCAGGCTGGTGGGACAGCCATGTTGAGCTACCCAGCACTCCAGAAAACCTTTCGATATCGTTTCCGATGAGAAGTTAGGTATGGGCATGGCTTCAGGCTACCCAGTGGACCGACAGGCACATGTCAGCAGGTTCACAGAGCCATTCAAAGGCGGCTGAGGACTTACGAGGTCGACGTGCAAGTGCTGAACACGTGCATCTGGCGTCGGAAACGTGCTTAATGGGCTTTACGTGTGCTTGTGCATCTTCGAGCTTTGACCTGGAAAGCAAGCAGCTGCTCAAGTACGGAAGTCCTGATTAAGACTGCGCCCATGAAATCGTACGGTTTCGCGTTTAACCGACGCACGAAGACCCGGATGAGACAAGCTGTGCAAGGTGTGAAACAACGCCGGCCGAACCTCTCGTTCCTAGTATACATCGCAAAGTATAGTGCCGTCTGTTGATGTAGGCGGACAGGGTCGAATGTTCAGTGAGGAAGCCCAACGTATTAAATCAACCTCAGTGTCCTTGATTTGCGCTGTGGCCATGGCGGCTAATTTGATGGCAGTACCGTCGTCTGCGGAGGTAGCTTGGATGCAGGAAAGTGCATCGGCGACGGCGATGTGCACACCTGAGACATGCCGTATGTCAGTCGTAAACTGAGCGAATAGACAAGGTGGCGCGACTCTCTAGGAGCGTATCGGTCGGTAGCCGAGCCGAGCACGCAAGTCAGGGGTAGGTGTTCAGTGAAGACGGTAAAGGAGCGGCCTTCTAAGGCGTGTCGAAACTGACGTGTGGTTAGATATATAGCTAGTAGTTTGCTACCGAACGTGCTGTAGCTTTATCCTGCAGGTTGTAGACGTTTGGAGAAAAACGCTAAAGGCTACCATGTGTCAGCTAACCGTTGCTACAAAACAGCGCCGACTGCTACTACCGAGGATTCAGTACTAAGCAAAAGTGAGGCGGCCGCATCGTGCTGCGCTATGGAAGCTATGTTGGTGGTAGCCTCTTTCCGCGACTTAAAAGCAGTGCGTGTTGCGGCGAGAAACGAGCATTTCTTGAGTTTTCCTTGAAGTAGGTCCGTGAGGGGTTATATCAGCGAGGCGCATTTAGATGCAAACAGTCGTTAAACGTAGACAGGCCCATCAAAACGCCTGATCTGTTTAAAAGTACGTGGCTCAAGGTAGTCGATGATGGCTTGGATTTATCCTGCAGTGGCACGACGTCTGCAGAGGAGATAGGACGGCCGAGGAAGTTTACTGAGTCGACACCAAACGGACCCTTTTCTGCGTTGATCATCACCCGGTGTTGAGAAAAACCATCAAAAAGTGTTCGTACGTGGCGCTTGTGCACTTCTCGTAAAGAGCTCGCGATTAAAAGGTCGTAGAGATAAGCGTAAGCAAAGCCTGAACCGTTAAAAACTTGGTCGATGAAGCGCTGAAATGTTTGTGCGGCATTGTTTAGATCAAATGGCACGCCCAGAAACTTGAGCAAACCAAATGGAATCGTCACGACAGTTTTAGCGATGTTTGTTTCGGCTAACGGAATTTGGTTGTATGCGCGTACCAATTAGATTTTGCTGAAGCTACTTTTACGTGCTAGACTGACGGTGAGAGCCCCTATGCATGGGATCGGATGGCGATCGGGCGTGGTAACCGTATGCAACTTTCGATAGTCACCTCAAGGACGTCAGTCCTCCACGACCTGCTTCGAGACCATGTGCAGTGGCGACGTCAATTACTTGTTAGACGGTCTGAGGATACCCAGATAAAGCATGTGGTCGAATTCAGCTCGTGCTGCACGTAGTTTGTCAGGAGCAAGCCGACTTGGTCTTGCGATAACTGGCTAACCACGTGTGACTATGGGGTGAGCGGACTCTGCCGTGACAGGCGGAAGCTCTGCAGCTGGTCATACCAGTCGCGGGTATTCAGAAAGTAGGTCCGAATAATCTGATGGCACTTTCGCAATCCGAAAGCCGGGACTGATTCACGGGTGTTTGAAAGAACGCTTTCAACCTCGTAGTTTAGTACGGTCATCTAAAGTCTGCAAGGATCAGCATCAAAAAGCAACCCAAATGTCGTAGGAATTCAATACCGACAATTGCGAGGGATACAGATGAACCCATGAAGACCCACTGAAAAATTAGACGAAGATTAAGGTCTAGGTTCATCAAGCGCTGGCCGAATGAAGCTATCGGAGAACCGTTGGCCACATGCATGTTGTACGTAGACTGAGTGCTTGTCCTTCACTGGGCTCACGTTGACTTCCGCTCCCGTGTCGATGAGGAACTTGATGGTAGTACGTCAATCCTTAAGGTGAAATAGGCAATAAGCTTGGTTATTGATGGATGGGTTAATCGTACTATTCTGCGGGCTGTTTGCTTTTCACGAAGCGGCTTGGACATGCCTAATGCACAGAGCCTGACTAGGCCTAGCTCATCCACCATATTGGCGGTGACACCTACGTACTTCTTCGACGGGTTTAGTGTTATCTGACTGAGAACGTGCGGGGAAAATGTCGCGCTTACGTGCCGAACGAGATGTACCCGGTGCAGGCACAGGCGAGCCGCAATGAACGGTGACCAAAAGGTAGTCAGCATTTATCTTGGCATACGCTACTTGGAAACCCTTATTGCTGCTATCCTGCGGCGAAGTAACGCAATTGTCTCTTCTGTAGGATCAGGTTGTTCTGATGTCAGGGAATAAATATGGGATTCGGTTGTCTTCGGTGCTAATGATCACCGAAGCTACTGGTCGTCAGCTGCGGAAAATGTTCGAACGCAGCGTCTGCCTGGATAGGTTATTCTTTCAGGGACGTACCGAGAAACATACACAGCATTATCGGCAGTGGCTCGGGGCAACGTTCAAACCACAGCTCCTGTATCCCTTGGTCGCTCAAGTATAAGGGACCAGCGATGCGCTGAAGTTCGCGGAGCAACGCTGATTGCTTGCGATCTCTAAGTTTGGGATCATTGAGCTGTTCATATCGAGCGAGTGCGCTGGGCTGTAAATCCTTTAAAATTGCTTGCCTCATCGTTTCGTGCTTGCCTCATTTGATGGGCAGAGTACACTGTCCTTAACGAGCGGCACAACCGATGAAGGAAGGTGTGAGGCGAGCTGATTTTGCCTCAGGCGGTCCACCAAAATGCCCTTATTTTCCAGCTCGATCTCGAATACCGAACCCCAAACCTCTGGGCTGTGTTCCATGAAACTTGAAACCGCCAAATTATGCATGTTTAAGCTGCGAAACGACTCAGCTACCACTTTCGTAAAGTGAAGCAAAGACCTTAATGTTGGACAAAAACGCAATGTAGGTAGTAAAAGTACGCAAGAAAGAAACGCGTTAACGTGTTATGTAGAAATGGAACGAACTCACCAAAAAACACAAACGACGAAAAATGGTTGTAGTTGCGCTTGCAAATCGAGGTCACCAATTTGTATGACTGGTTAATACTACTCCGGGACGGTGCACGAAATTAAGTGCGGATAACAGATGGCAATTGGCGTCGGACACAGCGGACTGTAATTGATTGGCGAAATAGACGTTTATTGCCAAAACGCACAAACCCGCTAGCTGAAGACATCGTAAATTGGTTCTAGCTAGAGAAAAGTTATAGTCGCCAGCCAAAATGCGGCAAGCTCTCCTGGAGGCGGAAAAGCCAGGAGCGTGCGAATGCCATTCTTCTGAATGACTCAAACACACGTAGTCATCGTGCTAACAGGTAAGCTTTCTAAGTTGTCTACGCATAGAATGATATTTTATTTTAATACCATTGTACAGAGACAAACACGGCAATCTCCAGGTCACTACTGTTTGACAGGTGCTTGTCAGCCATTAAAGCCACAAACACCGCGGCGCACAAGTACTTGGTAAGGACTTGGTTGCCATTTGTGTCAATATTGGCAGCGCACGCTCTGACCTCCAACTCATTGTTCCGCTGCTTTATAACCAAACAAGCGGAAAACGTTAATAGGCATGTAAAGCTCGGTCTTTCTGAGCGCACATGGTGATTATCTCGGTTTACCGTGGTCGTTAACCGCGTGCCTAATGCCCAATCGCGCTGGCAAGATTTGTTGGGCAAAACGGACTTCTCGGAGCACGCATTGGACCCTTGCTATAATAGCAGGAGTTTCTACACCAACATTGCATTATGCTTCGTCTATCTCTCCAGTAGCTTACTTCTTCTTGGTATCAGAATCTGCATCTAATTGGCGCCATTATACAATGAATATTCCACCCCTTTCGCCAGTGTGGCATGAAGAATTTATACCTTCCGTATGTATCTTGTCTGTGGTCTAAACTACTGCGCTTGGCCATACCTGATTCTAAAGGCTACAGCAAGCTTTTTGACCGTTTGAAACACCCCTCAATGCAAGCGTCCCACATATCTGCGATGGTTACCTCCCGTGGACTTACCAGCGACACACACCTGGCCCGTGGGTTATTTGCTCAGACAAAGATACTGCTTATGATTGGAGTTCAATACTCACGGGAATAACGCAACACAGCAAGTTACACAGCTTACCTCCGAAAATTACCGCTGTCCATACCCGTTCCTTAGGATTCTTTAGCCTTTAGCTGAGACAACGAAAAACCTGGCTCCATGCCTGCGGCTGGCAGTTTGGAAAACCGGTCCTACAAAAGCATTGCAAGTATGCCAATGTTAAATACATTGTGGTCAACGGCAGTGTTCCAGGACGTGATGGGTTATCGCTTTGCAAATGTTTCCCTATAAAAAGCCACAAACCTCTGTCTATGGACATTGCGACGTGGCGGATGTGGCTCGCCACTGAAGTAAAGTCACTGTCGACTTCTTCACAAGAAGAATAATCTCAATATTCCATATTTGTTAGCACGTGTTTAGCAAACACTAGCGGACCCCCACGTCTATGGAACAACGGAGATCAATCTCCCGAACCATTCAAACACACACCCAGCATTTCCATAACAGAAACATTTAGTATTCGTGCAGCGATTCGGCGCTACCTTTCTCTTTGACAGCAATGATCAAGCCATGCAACCCTACATTATTCCTATGCAAAATTATGTGCAATTTACAAGCAATGTATTTTGCCAACACGTACTTCTGTCATGTGGTATGCACAAGCCTTTGGTGTGGCTATGGCTCTGTTAACCACTTACTCACGCATGTACTGGCGTGTCTCGTTTCGTAGAGAATATGATTATTGATTTATTTATCTACTTATGGAACTAGTTCTCAGCATGACTTTGAGTACTCATCCCATGAAACCGATAATGAATCAGCAGCAAAAGAGATGGAGAAACGGCTCAAAGAAGGCGCAAGACGTAAGCAACGCCTAGTGCCCAATCCAGATGTGCCCGTCGGCCAGGAGGATGAAGGGAACCGACTTCATTTTAGACATTTGCTCACCACCACCGCCAGTGTGTATAGGCCTTCAAATAAGCGTCGTTGCCCTGCAATACCTATAGGCAATTACGACAAGGACAAGTGCGCTTTGTGCCTTCAAGCAGACTGCAAGGCACAGAGCGTACAGGTGGTGGACTGGGTCATGAGCTCCGACTGCGGCCTTTGGTATCTGCAGATGTACGCGTCGTACAATGAACAGGAGCATTTTATCTACCATCGGCGCTTGTAATTCCTCCTTTTCCATCTTACTTTTTGTTGATTTATTACCACGCGTCTGCTTCCGCTTGTGCGTTAGGTACAACCACTGCCTACATATGAGGTGCCTTCCCTACCTGACGATTACGGCGTATATGCCTAACTCGCCATCGGGATCACACATGTTGAGAATGGCCAGATGTACCTAACGACCTCAATCGCACTCGCAATTCTGTCGCCTTGTGATCATAAACATGCACTCCCAGGTTCCCTTATTACAGCTTCATCTACTACCTAACCAGAAATACTGTTTTGCATTGCGCGGCACAAGGATAACATGTACGGAAACGTTAAGAAGTACGCTTGAAGTGTTTTTGCTACCACCTGCATTCCTTGCGCACGCACAGCCTTTGTTACGGCATATTACCTCCTAGCTGCTTAGTGATCCGCCGCGTCGGGATGAGTGTGCAAGACCTCACCCAAATGGGCTTGGGCCGCCTGCCTGTTAGTGAACAGCTTATGACTTCCATTGCATTTCTTGTCGTTGCTAGACACTTGATTCAAGAACCGCCATCGCCGTTTAGGCCAAACGATTAACACCTGGTCAAGTACACCCATTCATTTGGCTTACACTAAGTGCTTTCATTGTCGTTCTGGAAGTCATGGTTTTATGGCATTTGCTTTTATTCACTTCTGTTAGTTGGTTGTCTCAGCTGCTGCAGGTGGCATCGTCATTGTTAGAAGGAAGCAGCCGGTGCAGCGTAAGTACTACTTGTTCCATACGCCATTCCTACTATGTCCTAACGGACCATATGCTTGCGATGCCATATAAAGCTTTTGTGCGGCCACACCCACCACACTGTGTGGTGGCTTGTACACCGTGTCATTCTGGAGATTTACGACGTCCGACGTATCAACAACCTTACAACGGCATCCTGCTCACACACGATATTGTAATCCGTAACACACTCAATGCTTTTGCAGCTATGCAGTCAAGACGGATAGCTTCTGAGGCACCTATTGATGCTACGAAAAATACTTTCTCAGGCGGTACTAATGGTTACCCCCTTATTGCACCGGATTATCGGGCATTGCACATCCCTTTGCTTGCATGTCATTAAGGAATGCAAGCGTGAGGGTGGTCAGCATATCTTACAGCGCCTTGCAGTTACCAGTTGCTGTATTCATGAACGAGACTGGCCGATTTTCACAGCAATCAATCGACATTACCCGGCAAAATAGATAAGTGCGAATGAGGCCGCTTGTTTTCCATCGGTAGTGCATGCACTACATCGCCAAATTGAGCAAGCGTTCAGGATGCGTCGGTCCCCGTAGACCATGCAGTAACCGAGTGGCCGCTAGTAACACCCTCACCAACTTTAGTTTCTCTCGGATAACACATGGTGGACCAGCCTCGATACCCTATCCCTGATCGGATCGTACAAATGCCGAGAACAGCTTCACAAGGCAATTGGCCTTCACGATAAACAACCTTCTACGAAACTTCAGAACAAACAGCCTCCTTCCAATTGTTACCAGAATGAAGTGCTGACGAGTGCAAGGCTCCCAAATCAACCTGCTAAGTGAGAACTGGGAGTTCTCCACCGACGCCAACTACCGGGTAGGATGACTAGCAGCACCATTTCAGAGAACGAAGCACTTGGCGCTGTTTATGGGCATCAAACATAAAGTAGACCATTCTCAGAGCTTATTAAAGACAAGCTGAATTGCCTCAGGACCCACCGCGATATCCACAGACTACGCAGCCTAAGGTCTTTAGACTGTCCACACATAAACTATGCAATGTGCATATATAAATGGCCTGATAATGAAGGCAGCTACACGGAACACAAGACGGAAAGAAATGGAGAAGTAGAAACCAATAAACCCTACTAGAATAGTGGACCGCAGGTAACGAGTCGACTTCCAACAGCAACTCTCTCACGTCAGGTCAGGTCAGGTCAAATGGACGATAGAGGCTTCCGCCTAATGAGCGTCCAGTTCTTGTGCCGGTAAGTGAAGCAGCCCCCGGCACTTCAACGTTGGATTGCCTCTTCTTGCTTCTGCGACGGAATGAAGCAAGAACAAGAGCAATCTCTGCATTTTCCTTTGCCAGCATCAAAATACACTATGTATAACAGCACAACGACAATAGCTCTGGAAAAAGGATAGACCAAAAATTGTCTAAGCCCCTTTTGAAGGCTACTACGGTCTCAGACTCCACTAAATCAGAAGGAAGTTTATTTCAGTAGTTAACTACTCGGTTCGTAAAAAACTTTGCCCTGATGTTTAAACGAGCTCTATGATGTTTGAGCTTCAGGCGATGCCCGCACAGATGGTCTGACGTAGCCAACTCAAACAGATGGGTGGAACTAATACCACTAAGTCCCTTAATGATCTTAAACGTCTCTATCAAATCCCATCTCAACCTGCGTCGTTCCGAAGAAAATAATCCTAAGCTACTTAGACGATCTTTGTAAGGCTTCCCTCGTTGACCTTCAATCATCCAGATCGCAAGTTTCTGAATCTTTTCTATACAAATGATGTCACTCCGGAGGTACAGTGACCAGGCCTGAACACAATGCTATAGATGTAGCCTGACCACTGCTTTATATAAGGGCAAGAATACTTCTGCTGTAGTGTTACGCGGCGCCCTCCTAAGACGAAATAACTCGTGTCGTGCTTTATTGGCAGCATGGCGACACTGTGCCGAAGGTTTAAAATTTTCGCTACGATAACACCCACATCACGGGCTTGGTCAATACACCGCAATGATAGAGATCCCAAGGAAGACTGAGCTGCAATTCCGCTACCAATAATAGTCAATAGTTGACATTTCTTGGCATTTAGAGGTAGGTCCCGTTGCCTTGATAAAATATGTCCGAAGATGAACAGCAAACCTGGACTATCACAACTTTCGGCGCGTTTAAACGGTAAAGCAACATGATATTATTAATTACACAGTATTAAGTTTTCGGTACCTATTCACTACGAAAATAAGCTAGCTGACATAATAAAATGTGTTTTACAATATTATTCATAACACACACACCGTTGGGTGGTAACTGGTCAACAACGTGAGGCAACACCGTCGTTTCATCCCGGTGATTCCCCCTATAACAATACCATTTTCGTTCTTCACGAATTGCGACCGCAAAGTCTCCATACTTCAAAGAGCTGCACGTATCCACCAACTCTTCATCAAAAAACTTATATATTTGATAGTTTTGACATGTTTCTAGTATTTGCGTTCTCAGTATTGAACACAGAAATCATGCCATGCTCCAGTAAGTTACAGGCAAAACAAGCAAATATTTTCCAAGCACCTATGCTTCATTTTTCCTACTCCGTTTAAAGCATGCTTTTCTTTTTTACACAAAGTACAAAAGCAGCAAACATAGAGACGTCATGTACCAATTGCTTGCCGTCAGTTACTTTAGCAACCGTAAGCTTTTATCTTCCGTGCGGACGACAACCACGTACGTCGAAATCTAAGCCTAGGCCTTCTGCTCAATGCAATGAGTATAGGCAAAAGAATGATGGCGCTGTTGGTTTTCTTTCCGTTACATTACATAACTTTATTTATTGGTATACTGCGCATTTAAAAACTACTCATTTCTGTGGAGGATTTATAAGCATATATTTGTACCAGCCTCTGCAACTTACGAATGAAACCAATTTTTGTAACCTGGTTAAAGGTTTTTTCTTTCGTTTGCAATCTAGCGCTCAGTTAACGCATTCTGTAAAAAGTACATGCAATATGGATTTGAAATACTTTTTCCTATAGTAGTTGCAATGCGGAACTTATTAACCTAATAATATCGCACTGTGCACCCCATTTTAACACTTCGTAAATTATATAGGCATTTTCCTCCTTTTCACGTATCAAGGGCACCAAACAAAAGCCTCCGGTTCATGTACCATACAAATTCTCACGTTAGTAACAGCAACCACACCACAAGTTGCATTATTTGGCAACTTCCTAAGCACTTATATTACCTTTAATACCTTGCTTTGGTTTCCTATCTCCTATTCGGCCAATTTCCTTTTCATAGCATGTTCCATTTTAGCAAATAGCACCATTTAGTTACTCAAGTAGCGTTTCTGTCATGGCAAACAAGAGTTCGTATTTCGTATTCAGAGAACAATTTACTCACCGGGAATAATAAATTTACATGGATCCCCAGTTCCACACATGGACCAACAACTCTGGCGTGATTACCTTCACTGACTCAAACATTCCTATTCGCCAGTCACCTGGAGCTATTCGGATGCCTTATCACGGACAGCGTTGCGCTTGTATAAGTGGCTTTTACGATGGCCATTCGTGGCATTTTCACTTGGTTATGGAGACAGTTACTTACGTTGAAGGAATCCACGATTCACTTTGCGGAGAATGGCATTTTTCCTGTTATGGACATATTCAGCCACAAAAAGCAATTTCACTCCACCGACTTAATGACAAGTGCAGCGTGGATAGCCGGACACGGTTTGCGAGCCGAACAAGAATATAATAGTAAATCGTGCCTCTATTAACCAGGAGTTTACTCACCCTGCATCATTAGCCTTCGACTCTTCGAAGCATTTGCATCACTGATTGGCTTCAACTACTGCTGCGTATCAGTACTAAGCCATTCGGTCAACCAACGAAGAATTTTGGCTGTCAACCGACTGCGAATAAAAGAGTGCAAAATCGGTCTATACGATGCATTGCCGAATTACACTACTGTTCAACGGAAGCTACGGCAGTGTTCCAGGACGTGGTGGGTTTTCGCCTAGCTGGGGTTCTCCCTATAAACAGCGACAAATGTCCGCTTAAGAACACTGCAACGTGGCGGATGTGACTCGCCACAAAATAAAGTCACAGCTATACATTTCACACCGACGCCGTCCTCAGCCTTCTACATCCAAACTGTTCAACTACTTTCACTACGAAAAGTGCTTTGATGGAGCACAGTTCATCCCTATTTTGTAATGGTTGTTGGTTGCACCAAAACCTTGTTTAGGCTCCTGTGCTCACGGATCACTACCTGGCGAAACAACCCCCAATTGTATCTTGAATGATTTTTGTATGCTGCAGCGCCATAATGTTCCTGGGTCTGACTGTTACGTGACAATATGATCACTCATATGGACTACATCTTTGCTTTTATACCTTTCATTAAAAAGAAACGTTTTAACATTCCATAGATGCTATGCTTGTATGCATATTTGATCACGCCACTACAGGTGTGTCTCGTTTTACCGAGAATATACCATTCACATATTTATTTATTTATTTACATCCTTCGATTTTTAGTCGCGCAGTGAAACACATACATTCCCTAACGTTTGACACTAAACTAAGGTCTTATTCTTTATCTATTCGTAACTTTCTTTCTATATTTACACCCTAAACCATGTTCAGTTCGTCCCACCTCATCAACATCGTCAGGTGTACCCAGGGACTGTTATTTATTATCCCCTTAGACCGGCCGTTGTGGAGCACGTTCCCGCAAGAACTTACAAGGATGTCGGGTGTCGAGCCGGTCGTAAGGGAGATTAAAACAAGCAAGAATAATGAACAATTGGTTAAGAATTAAATAGTAGCTAAAAGATACCGGGTAGCTTGTTGGGCGCTACATCAGTTAAATGAGTGTCAATGTTTCCAGAACTGTCAATGGTGCTCGCTGGGAGAAATGAAACATGCGCTTTCAGAGATGATATAACTTGCCACTTGTCATCAGTGGGCCATTCCAGCAGCAAACATTTCCTGATTTGTAAAATCGCTAAGTAAAAGCCTGGGTGCTAAAACCTATTTCAGTGGATGAGGAAATCTTTCCGGATACTGCCATCGAAGCAAAAGCATAATTCCTAGAAATGCGCGAAGATAACGAAGTAAAAGTAGAGTACCAAAGCACACCACTGGTAGCATTGTGCAGAAGTATAGGTGGTGAGTAGTCACTACTATCGGAAAGAGCGTTGCGAATATTGAGCCCATTTGCAACAACTTATATGTGTGAAATTAGATTTTCGACAATGGTTGCAATGAAAACAAAGGCAAGGAGTCAAATGAACATGGAGCACGGCTTCCGATTTGTATTAGCAGAAACTGCACCAAATATACTAAGCAATATCAACATTCCCATTTATGTATACCACTACTTGAGTACATACGAGGTTGTACAACCGTTGGATTTATCTTATTTTCGAGCGTTATTCCAAATAGCTACCAGTTCCCGTACTTAGAAGTAAACAGCGCGACAGTTATTCGTTAGTTAGCGTTTGAAATGGCAATAGGGAGCGGGTGGATTATAGCAAACTTTATTTGTGTGAGCCTCAAAAATGTTAATACTCGCCGATGTACGGCACCATGCGTTAAGAATAAGTTTGCTATTGATTTCTAGCAGCGCCAAGAAAGTCACGTTCAGGACGTCAGCAGGAATACTTTGCATGCCGTACTTAATGAATGAAACTCATGAATTTCCTTTGCACTACAATGGGGTCCCGCTTATTTGCCTAAACATAATTAATTACATATGGTGTTCCTTTGCAGTAATTTAAAGAAAACGCGCAGTAGTTACTAGCTAAATGGCTTTATAACGTTTGGTGGTAACTGCTTAAAGTGAATCCGCGTCGAGAGTACCGGCCTCAAAACGTTGGGAATCAGTAGTCAAGACAGCGTACAACTGAAGAGCAACCATCATGGAAACCCAGTGGAGGCCCGCAAGTAATAACGCTAAAGAATCGAATGACTTAGCAAATACACGGTTTAAAATAACCGGTACTTGGGCTTCCATATACCTAGTGAGGAGGTCAATGTAACGATGTAATGGTACTTGACGCGTAAGCTCAAGCATATTAGAGACAGTGTGCCTGACGCTGAGTAGAAAGCAAGCTCTGCCCAGCAACCTTCCGGGAGGTGGAAGTCGCTCATCACCAAACAATTATTTGCTGACTGGGTGGGAATGAAGTGAGTTGCCTTCTTGGACACTGTCCCAGGGCTTCTATACACAATTACTACTGTAATCAGTGTAGAAGTTTTGCTAACCACAGCCGACAGAGATTCAACCGTTTTGCCAGCCGACTGAATTAAGCAAACCTTCGAAACTTCAAGTTCACAGCTCACATAAAGAGCGACGCCCCCTCCCTACAGGCCTGCGTGGAGATCGCATCCAATAGTGCATATCCAGTTATGCGTACTTCACCATCCGTGAGGTCCTGAGATAGCAACGTTTTAGTGAATGGAAGTATTTCGTGATGAGGCCCGTCTACAAGCAGACCCAACTCGTACACCTTATTCCTTAGGCCGCGCGCATTTATTAGCACTATCTGAAGGTATTCATTAGATCCAGGTCAGGGTCATCCGCTACCCGAATAGGCGGTGGTATGGCGAAAAGGGACCGCCTGCTGACCACCCGAAAACCCACTAGCTGGCGACTTTGTTCACCGGCCGCTCGCCTGCTTTTGAGGTCCTTGATGACTTCTCTTACCTTCAGCCTATCGGCCAGCTGAAGTTCCGGCGGAAAGCTAATAGTTGTACCCTTCAGGTTAAAAACAAATCGTATAACAGCGTTGCTTTCCTCCGGGCTAGAGGGTACAAAAGTAGTAGCCGGTGTCGAAGACTTGTTACATTAAGTGGGACGTTCCCCAGTCTAATCAGCTTCTTGAGAGTAACGCCTGGAGAAACAGGCGGGAGAAGCTAAGAAACGCACATGCCAAACCCATGAAGATCGTGTAGCCTGCGATCAGCAGGATGGAAGCAGTAGATTCAGCCGCGTTACAAAATAGAACACTACTATCTGTGAAAGAATAGCCACGACGGGGTTTATTAACTCCATGGATCTTTCATTGGACACTTGGAGCAGGTGGCTTCACCACTGGTGCTAGAGCTTTCATTATCCCCGCAGATGAAGTAGCAACGGCAGCGTAGGCTATCCGCTGCATTGTCGATCTCTTAATATTTTTCGGCTCGTCGAGTACACCGAAAGACTTTGTGGCAGATTTGCTCTGCTATTTCTGCTTGATAACGGGAACAGGGTCCCACGCCGCCTTTTTGCTTTGTGCAGGGTCAAGCAAACCGCCAGAACGTGCATTATTGGTGAGAGCCGAGATATCCGGCAGCTTCGGCTGATACATAGTGCGTGTGGGAATCTTCGCCTTCGCACAACAGTCAGGTGGATTGAAAATTGACAACGCTTGGTTTGTTTCCGGTGCCGAGGCAACTACAACTTCCTGTCCAGCAGTGAGCTTACAGGGTTTCCTGGCTCTCATACGCGTTACTCGAAAGGACTCCAGAGTGTAGTGTGGAACAGTAGAGGACACCTAGATCAACCTAACGGAGCACGTGACAAAGTTCACTCCCAGCGAGCACATAACTTGTGGAGGAATCAGACGTTCCGATAAGCAGCACTGAACATCTTACCAATTGCTGACGATGGTCGGCATCAATAAGAACGCTGGTCACCTGACCTCCCGATACTAGAACCCATTAGGGGTACGTAGGTAATGTCATCAACAAAATTGCATGACTTGGCGGATAGCAGGTCTAGGATAGCCGGTACTTGGGCGTCCATGTACCTGGTAGGGAGGTCAGTAAACAGGTGTAAAGGTATTTGGAGCGAAAGCGCAAGTAGAAAAGTGCCGAATGTGTGTGATGCTGAGTCGCAAGGAAACTCACCACTGCAAACCACCGGGAGGTTGAAGTCGCGCACCACAAAAACAGCGGGGCGGAAACCTCACATCTTTTTGCCTAGCGGCGGATCTGGTTCGGTATCTATGTAAGGTTAACGGGTGACGTCATTAGGTGGCGGTTTGTATATATATATATATATAATGTTGGCGGCATCCGGTTTCGGATTTGCCTGTCACTGTAACAGGCGCAGGACGCCTTTGCATACAGAGGGACCATGGATGGCTTTCGCTGCACCACACACTCCATGTTCAGTGTAAACCCGAAGGAATAAGATCGGGAGGCATGCGGATGGGAACCATGTTCCATCAACGGAGCCGGCAAACAATCCTTCACAGCAAAAGCAAGCACACTGTATTTGGGAATCAAGCGCACACAAGGCGGTGGCTTTACCGTAGTCTGCTCCACACTGAGTGCGTGGAACCACGCTTTGATCCTAAGACGGCCACAAGGACTGTGCACCCGGTCCCCTCCAGCAACGACCAACTGGCTCCTGGAGCCAGTATGGACGAGGTAGCGGTTAATAGACAGGTGAGCAGTTTGTCAACATGCACATCAAGCGCAGCCCCACCGGGGATATCAAACAACAGCCAATCGCTTGAGAGAGAGGGAGAAACAAAGAAAATAACTCGAATAATGCATAAGGAAACGGTGACATAAACCTTAAATTAATGAGCATGTGAAATAAGTTGTTTGCAAACGAATCCTAGATAAGTTCACGAGGTCAGAAAGTGTACTTTACGGAACTGCCACGAACATGAAAGTGTTACGAAAATCGAATACAATTTGCTTAATCGAGGTGCGCAAGTTCATGAAATAGAGTACAGGTAGACATTTCTATGAGAAAAGGAAGCATTAATGCAAAATTGAAAACCCACCGCCTGAAATAAGGAGGCTTAGCATGCAAGCACGCGGTTAGTAAATCGAATGCAGCGTGCTTACAAACGCTGCGCTCGTTCTGTTTACTTTCTCTGCAGAACCCGTTGTCGCTTCTGTATTGGTCCCCAGTGGCCCCGCACATGACTCTCTAGACATATATATATATATATATATATATATATATATATATATGTAAAACTGCTTCCATCACTGCCTGACGGCAGACGTAAAAGCGAAGTACTGACACTTTGCTTGATTTCTACGTGCATTCTCAACGGATCGGGGAGTATTATATACCATTTAATCTCGTTTTGCGTCCTCTTTCCAAAATCGGAACAAGTGCTGAAGGATATCTGATGGTTCTCACAAAAATCAAAACCTTCCAAATCACTCCGTGCTCCGCTCTTCAGTGGATTTTTTACTTACACATCTCAACGTACATCAACCAACTTCCAATCATTCGGCTCGGAATTACCAGCTCTATTCAACAACCATTTCTCCAGCTCCATACCATCGCAATCTACAACCCTTGGCGGTACTTTGCGCCATATTCACTAATACGACCAGCAAATCGGCTCGGGTGCCAAGCTCCATCGTGCGGACTACATCGCACCCACAACCGACCCAAAACCGCATCGATCCATAGACGCGAGCTTTCTCTTACCCCAAAGCTACTCGACCTTACGTGCGCGTCACATCGTGTGCGCGCATCACCTAAACGTCAGATTGTCATTTACCACCCGCCCGGAAGCGTACTCCGTGGACCCGTGCACATAGACGAACAAACGCGACTAACAAACAAACTGCGCAGGTGACAGAAAAACCAAAGTGCTGCCCCATCAGCGAAAACAACCCGGAATTTAAACCAGTTGGTTTGCATCACTTATAGTAGCAAAAGCTGCGCCATATTTCTTCTCGTCCCCTTGCTGTATTATTTCTATTCAACACTTATTAGACCTACACTCAATACCATAACATTCTTCCGAGTACTCACTAGAAATGCCTGTTAATAATGTGAAAACGAGAAGCTCCCTCCCCAGGCTGAAGTTGAAAACAGAAAAGACTATAAAACCATCTGATAGCACAGATAGAAACCCACCCCATATTACTGTAAAATTGGGATTTCCATCAACTAAATCCCAAAAACTGTCGATTTAGTTGCAAACCACTCCAACTTTACTACCATGATTCCGATTGGTAGGACAGACCGGATTATTGCCCTTGAGGAAGAAGTAGCCACGCTGAAATGCAAGCTTCATGAATTCAGCGCATACTATGAACAAGTCCTATCATTCTGTGAACTGCTTAGAGGCTCGGAAACTGTGACACTGAACAGTTTGAGCACAGCTGCTTTCTTACTAAACTCGGTTACATCCGAAACGCAAGAACGCCTCCGTAGATCGCAAAACGTTATCATTTTTAACGTGTCTGATAAACCGAACATCAACAGGGTAACAAATACCCTCTTAAAAGCATGCAATATGGATGGAGTCTCCTGTCAGTGCCTCAGACTGAGGAAAAAGGAAAACATGACCACATGTCCGACACTCTTACAGTTTCCAGACGATAGGAGCGCATATAAATTTGTACGCAGTAAAAGACTAGTTGCTGCACAAACTAATTTTAAAAATATAATTATCAAACACGATCAAACGCCTCTTCAAAACGAGTAACAATGAAACGAAATCTCTCCACCCATCATACGCCCCATATTCCTACTAATGAAGCTAATACTGACGCTATCATCAGCAAAGTCGACCTTGACAAGTCAACCGCGTCGTCTAATATGGGCGATGATGAACATCACAGTCTGCAGCGGCCACAGGAAAGAATCTCAAATAGCAGTAGTGATGTGTCCAAAACTGAAACTACCAACCAAGCTGAAATTACAACGACGCAAACATCTGCTGACCATACACTCAACTCCCCTATCCCTTCTCCAAACTGCGAGCCTTTACAAAAGTTTACAGTAACTGTACCTGAGACCTATTGTGAGCGAGACAAAAAGTCAGATTGTAACGTTGGTAGCGCGAAAAATAAATCTCAATCAGGCCCGAATGAACTAAGCTATAGGTCGTCTCCGACCTACCGAGGCGTAGGCAAAAACAGGGGAAAGCACCCTGCCAGAATTTCTCCCATAAGCACTCAAAGCTCATTAGGTCTGAAGCAACCACCACCAGAGCGTAGGCATATGCATCTAGGCCAACGGAGAAAAAGTATACGTCCTCAAGCCTCTACATGCAAAACCGACACTGTTGTCAGGATAAGTTGCAGAGAGCCGGCCCAATACTTACCCACAATGCCTCTGACTGCGTTTCCAAATCCCGCGACCTCAAGCTGGCAAAGTCCTTAGGTGTGCGGCACCGAATTAGCAAACAAATGTTGGTAGGCCACAAGGACTTACAGGTAAGAGGGTGCAATCCCTATCTACCTCAAGTCAAATGCACCCACCAGCACCCGTTGTATTACTCAATTGGCAACAATACAAACCGAAGCAAAATGAGTCCGTCGACTTCAGCATCCCGCCACCCATGTATACTATGGGGGTCAGTCCTTTTTAGACTATCGCATACCACCACTTCCTCCCCCACCAATCCTGCCCCTATCACGTGCGATTACGAATCAGAGATTAATCAAACTACTGGAGTATGTACTTCATTCAATCAAGTACGATCTAGAACTCAGTGTGCCTCAGCTACCTCACAGCACACAATCCTCAGATCCAATGACGATGAAACAACCATTACCCACCACTTTCACTCCATGTTAACAAAGTCTTTCAATGCTGTCGTCATTAACATTCGTTCTCTTTTACCTAAATTAGATATACTTTCAACACTTATGTTTGTGAGGTCCCTCGATATTGTTTTTATCACTGAAACTTGGTGTACGTCAAAAATTAGTGACTCTCAGCTTAACATCCTAGGCTATAAGCTTTTCCGCAAGGATCGCTCGCACAAACGTGGTAGTGGCTGTGTCATATATCTTCGAAATAACCTGACTGTCATTCCCGCTGATCAACCTGTGTTCACTGACTTAGAAGATACACTATGGCTAGTGATCCCATCTATTGATCTTCTAGTGGTTGAAAATATCGGCCGCCCCGAAGTACTCAATTTACAAACCAAAAGCTAATCTATATGATCAATTTTGCTTCCAGCACCACATACAACTCCAAACTTATGTGTGGAGATTTCAACCTACCACGTGTTAACTGGACGCTGCGTACACTCAGAGGCACGGCGGAGATTGAGGAAATTATCGCATGTATCCACCGCAATGGTTGGACTCAGCATGTTAGAGAGCCAACTAGAAGTGCTACTACCTTAGACCTTGTATTCACGACGGGAATCGCGAACGTTTATACATTCATTTATAATCCACTACCTGGCTGTGATCACAACACGGTGCTTTGTAATATGACTATTGATTTACCTAACCGACCAAATAAAATGTTAAAGCCCATTCGCAACCTCCATCTTGTGGACCGGAACGCAATTAATGAACTTATCAGTACCATGAATTGGAATACGTCATTCCTAACCCACAACCCTACTGTGGCTACAAATAAGCTTATAAACAATATTGCCCTTGTTGTGGACCTACTAGCACCTACTGTAAGTCGAAATACCCATGAACATAGGGGTGAACTCAAGCTCCTGTCCAAAGCCAAAATAAAACTAAAGAAACTCAAATCGCTATACAGCAGGAACAACAGCTTCGCAACATTGCTACAAATACACAAGAACTTACTATATTTACAACGTCTATCCCTAACGGTCAAAACCAAAGAAGAATGCCGAGTACTCAGAAACCCTGAGAAAGTACGTGCATTGATGCAATTACTCAAAAGAAGAAACCCTAAACCACTTCAGGAAATTGAAACGTTGGTTCTGGACGATGGTTCAATAACGCGTGATATCTCCTGTATATGCGAGGCCATGAACTCTAGTTTTGCCTCCTCTTTTGTCCCCAACATTCAGCCACTTCATCCTCTACTTCCAAAAAGAACGACCGAACTATACTGCAATATCCCTCTGGCGTTAAGTGAGGTGAAAAGTGCCGTCGTAGCCATAAAACCATCAACTCATCCAGGTTCAGCTGGCATCTCACCAACTGTTATAAAACTCGGAGGAAAAACCTCGCACTATTGTTACTAAACATATTCACACTTTCCCTCACTATCGGCTGCTTTCCAGCTCAATGGAAGCATTCCATTATAATGCCTAAGCACAAGGGTGAACCGAGAAATCAAATGTTAAGCTACCGCCCAATAAATCACACCTCTGCTGGTTCCAAAACCCTAGAGCGAATAATCAAAACAAACATCGTCCAATATCTTACAAGACTGGATCTGATCAACCCTTCACAGCACGGCTTTCTCTCAAAACGCTCCTGCGTTGCATGCCAGCTACAATTTCTCGATCACATCACGACTATGTTTGACAGAGGAATGGCAATTATTATACTTCTGTTGGACATGCAAAAGGCGTTCGACCGCATGCCACACCAGCCACTGCTCTCTGCTCTAGGGTCATATGGAATTGGAAATCCGCTGCTTAACTGGTTCGACTCATACCTAAACGGTCGAAATCAGGTCGTTAAAATTGGACAGCAACATTCTACACCGGAGCCAATAACCAGCGGTGTCTTCCAGGGAAGTAAGCTCGGACCGCTACTTTTCTTAATCTATGTCAACAATATATGTGATCCGATCAAACATGGACATCCATTCTGTTTGCAGATGGTGTCAAACTGGTTTACTCATTTCATCCAGATCAACTACATATGTGTTTGGGGAACATCTCTGAAGACCTGTCCGCACTAAATATAGCTAGTGAGCGTGCATTGCTGAAGTGCTCCGCAGTGAAATCCCAAGTACTTGGGTACGGATGCCGCATGCCAGAAGGCTACATTATACTTGCCGGAAACGTGATCCCAACGTCTGATTCAGTTCGGGACTTAGGACTTAGGTACTCCAACTATTTCAATTTCTCCGAACATGTTTTTTAACAGGTAGCGAAGGCAAGGCAGCTATGCGGATATATCAGCAGAACTTTCTCCCTACCTGAAGTACGACTTGAATCATTCAAGACGATTGTACGGCTTACTCTAAATATTGTGCTATCGTTCACAGCCAATTGAGAAATAAAGACAGAACGGCTCTAGAAAATGTCCAACGATCATTTTCCAAGCTGCTTATGAGACGCTGCTCAACCCTGACTTATTATGATCGCTGTCGAAAACTCCAGCTGGATCTACTTTGGCTGAGACGCTTAAAGAACAACCTCGTTCTCTTCTACAACATTATAAACCAACGAATTTATGCAGACAGCACGGCACTTGAACTACGGAAGATTGCAATGTGCCCCACACGTAATGGCGGCTACTTGATACATACCAATATTTCAAGTCATAAAATTCGGTCGAATTTCTTCTTAGTGAGATACACTTATCTGTGGAACAAACTACCCCTACAGATACGCATGAGTACAAGCCATGTCACTTTTCGAAATTTATTTCAGACCTTCCTCACTATACCAAATGCTCTGAAAATATTTGACTCACAGCAAACACTAGCAACATTGACAGAAGTTGGTATAAAAAACATTTGATAATAGCTTATAGCTAGCTGACCCATTACATGTCATTACATACCATACCAAATGCTGTGTCTTTGCAGCCTCATAGCCCCTTCCTTTATCATCTACTCCTGACGATACAAACATCCGCAAATTTTACATATGAGTTGCGCGGATCTAGGATTCAACGAAAAGTAAGCATGATCAGAAATGTTATCAATAAACTTTTATTTGATGTTATGAAACGTGTTCACTATACAAACGATCGCACCCACTTATGAGGCCGTGTACCGCCCGTCGGTAAATATACAAATTTCTTTAATTTATTTATTTATTTGTTTATATATAGGATGCACAGGATAAGTCGGTGTATATCTGTATTGAAGAAGCTTAATGTGGTTGGCAAATTTAGTTGTTGTAGTCGACTACAAGAATATATGAAATTACTTGGCGCCACATTTCCTACCGTCTTCATGGTGGATGCTTCTGAGAGATGCCCTCTCTTGGTGCATACGTGTTATCGGAAATTTAAGGTTGACTCCTATGTAAAGCAATTTCAGTTTGCGATTGCCGCAGGTTTTTACAAGCATACTGCTGGAACGCGACTTGATTATGAATTGCAAACAGGGAAGCAGTTGTCAGAGGTCTACCTGTACCAGTAGGTGGAGCAGCGCTGTGGTCAGGGCACGCTGGCAACGTTCATCAGAAGCGGTAAGTTGCCATTCTCACTGTATAATAAATGCTATACGGCTGGAGGATGCTGCATAGCAAGGCGCATTCCTCTTTCAAGTTATAAGGTAAATTTTACGAACGCGAGCAATTGTATTTAAGGCATTGGCACGATTTCCGTGTTAGGAAGCCATGGCCATATCCCCAAAACAGGCGATTGTCGGAGGCGCAGGAGAAAGAGATGTTTTCCCTAAAGTCCGTGTACAAAAGTAGTAGGGTGATACGTAAGTACATATTATTGGCACATGGGCGGACGTTAAACCAGGATGATCTGAGGAGTTTTAGAATGCGACGCAGGCAGCGGAAAACAGAGGAAGTGGGCGAGCTGTCAAAAGTTTTGGAGCGGCACTGCGCTTGCCTGGTGGTGAAAGAGGACAAGGTGGTGAGATATTTGTTCTTCGTGCCATCGGCTATGGAGGCAACTGCGGTACGATACTGCGAAGTAATTTTGACCGACGCGACTAACCAAGTGGATTATAGGAGATATATTTTGTGGCACTGCATGCTGGTAGGTGTAACTGGTGTGGCACATCCTTTTTCGATGCGCTGCTGTCGTATGATACACACCATAGCTACCGGAAAGCTATGGAAGCCATGTGAGATGCTACCTTTGACGGAATCTGTTTGTTCCCTTGTAATGGATAAATGCATAGCTCAGGTGTGGGCGATGACCTTTGGTTATCCTAACACGTCGGCAAAGTATATCCGTTTTTACGTGCTGAGGGATTTTTCCCGCCTGGTTGCTCTTCTTTCGGGAACTAGTCCAACAGACAAGCCTTCTGCGGCACAGCCTGCATAAATTGATCTGTACATGTGCGGCGGAGTAATTCAACAAACTGCTGAGGGCGCTAGCGGCGAGGAATGCGCAATGCTGTAGCTACTTACAGCATACGTGGCTGCCATGTACATCGTCTTGGGCTGCGCACAAGTTGCGGATGGTGTGCTTATTCGGTTGCGCCATAACCAACGGTGTTGAGAACGAGAACAAGCACCTGAAGAGGCATTTTAAAGAGCATTTTTGCCTGCATACCCTCTTTACGGTGGTGCCTGATGGTGTAAACACGTCGATGCAGGAGAGGCTGCAAACTCGTGGGTGGCACAGGGCGTCCCCTTACATAGCACCCACAGAATTTTCCATTTTGGCGCATTTTCTTCCGTTCGCTCGCAAGCAATTCTTTAGACAGTAGAGGAGCGCAAGTCCAACTGCTGTCCAGGATTTTGGTCTGCAATGGTTGGTTTGTTATGCTCTTGATACGGCTACTCGTCCCTACACTGTGACCGTGAAGTCCTGCGACTGCGAATTTCATCATCAGTGTTGTATGCCGTTGTCTCATATGTGTCACGTAACCGTCAGGCTAGGTGCCGGTATGTGTACACTTGGGTTAGTTGCCCGCGGAACGTTCGGAAACATGATGCGGCGGACACTGTGTCGGATGCCTCAGTATTGCGTAGTATAACCATTCATGAGGCGGATTGCGGGCTGGAGGTCAGACAAGTGGGACGGGCTACGAAATTGCGACGAGCAGAAGAGGTTCTTTCTGAGTTGAAAAACACCTGTGCAGATTTGGCACTTCGCGATTTCAGGAGAGGTTGCGAAGTCTAAAACGGCTGTCGGAGGTTTTGGGTAGTGAAAGTAACGTGAAGCTGTACTGCACCACTCAAATGTGCACGGAGCAGGTGCAGCTGGACAGTGTTGTTGACTATCAGCTACTGTTTGTCAACCGGTATCATACTGTCATGGGAAGTATTCTTCCCATAGTTTTACCTTGCTTGCTCAGTATTAGTGTTGTACCTATGCCAAAGGACGACGGAATTATGCATTATGACCGTCTTTTAAAATGTAGGATGCGGGAGAACGGTGGAGCGCTGTCCTTACGTACTTGCAAAGGCAAATCTCACATTAGGTTAGGTGTTAGGGAGGTACCGCCGGTAACATCCATGGCACAGTTATTGACCTTTCTTCATCTGAGCACCACAAGTTCGGCGGCTTATTGCCCTTTCATTAATCATCGTAAGCGTCAGAATCATTCTGCCCAACCTCCTGAAATGGACCTTTGTGGGGTGCGTCTACGGAAGAAGGATAATGATTCGGACAGGGGCGAAGTAAAATGGGTTGGTTGTGACGGTTGTGAAGATTGGTTCCACCAAGCCTGTGTGGAGTATTCCGGTGAAGGAGGCTATAAGTGTTTCCTGTGTGAGAAACAAGCGCACTTCTTGAAACCTGAGACCTACTTTCAACGGCCGGTCCTTGGACGGTAAGCGTACGACGCGGTATTACGGTGACTTCTTCAATGGCAAATGTTGGTACCCCACGCAAGCTCGTCATTGAGTTAAATGAGCCTGTTACTCCCAGCAGGACACCACGGCTGATATTTTTAGCGTCATGTGCACCTCATCCAAATTTAGCGATTTTGCGTGTCGCTCATTTTTTAACGTTTCAGTAGGTCATATCGTTTACCATTATCAGCGAATTTACAGTTATTTACCGTGTTACCTGATCCACACCGTTTCAGCAAGGCATCCTCGTTCTGAGAAGGTACGTTACCTTGCAGTATATAAAGGATGTTTTTCATCTGGCTCCGCAGTAAAATTACTACCATCGTGTAATAAATATACCACCACCGGTATATTACAAATCATAGTATGAATGTGTATCTGCTCTCCTTCTAGCGCCGTACGTCGTATTAGACATTAGTGTTCCACTGGTTAGCAAAATCGTCAGCAAACTCCGGCGCACCTTGTGCAGCTGGTATATGGCATCGTAAATGCTAGGGAGTTTTCGGATTTGTCCTACCTAACAAGCAATAGTGAGTTTGTGCTCAGCTTACTTTTCGTACGCTGGTTGTTTGCTACATGCAGTACCATAGCGAAGCCAACATCTTACTCAACGCAACCTGCTGATCTATGGTGGCTGCACGCCTGGCACTACGTCGTATTCACGCACGCAGATCATGGTGCCGGACACCCCAGAGCGATCGGACACAAACAAGGCTTCGCGAGCAACGATTTTCAAGTACTTTAAAGGGCTTCAGATCTTCAGACGGTATGGTCCAAGCGTCAAGTTGACACAGCTGTAGGGCTGTCACCGTGACCTTGCCTTCATGCCCTTTCAGAAGGATGGAAATGCCTGCCGTCATCAAAGACGCCGCCGGGTTAAAGCAGTCAGTTCCAGCTTGTGAGGTACGTGAACTGTCTTCACCAGCTTTGTGGCTATCCCCGCCTCCATCATTTTAGTAGTACTGTTTTAACCGACTTCCTTGTCAGCCAATAGGCTCCGTCATACGTCGAGCGTAATAGCCGGTGTGGACGCCTTGTGTTGAAGCGCGACAGAGGTTTCCACCGAATTACAACAGGTTCGCCAACCTCTATGATATGTAGTGACCGGTGGAGTGACGATTTGTAGTGCCACAAGCGGATTCTCCTGCCTGGTGGCAAAGCTACCATTCCACAGGTGCTCAGTGTCCGCAGTAACACTAAAGCCACAGATGTTCACAGGCAAGTACATTAAGTATCCAGACTCCGTTTTAGTCCACGTAACACACTCACCACGTCCTCTACTATGCCGCCTTGTTGCGTAGCATCTTCCGCCGACATAGACAACAGTCGTGACGTGTGACAGCAAGACAACAGGTGTGTATCTTTCATACACTTAACCTTCAACAGAAATGGTAACAATTAACGGAAACGTTGAACGCCGCTGCATTACCCAGCGTTCGCAGTAACACTGCAGCCTCCACTGTACACAGGTAGGTGACTTAAACTTATTTACTCCGCTCTCATATACCTGTCACTTATGACATCGCTATGTGGAAGGATTTTTCGCGGCTTCTTGATAGTAATTCGCTATTGCACGTAAAGTTCCGATATCTAGCAGTGCCTTCTCAGTGCACTATCTGTCCTATAGCCTTACGTCTCCCCTCGGCAAGCACCATGTGAACATTGGATGGCTTGCAGCCGTTGCAGCACTGGGACAGAGGTGCAACGGCTGGGTCCGTAAGCGTCCACTGAATAAGGTACTGGGCACTCCAATTGGTAATATGCGCAACTTCTGGCTTAAACTTTCGCTAGATTTTCAGACCACATAGGGGCTGCAATGTCCCACTTTCCGCTTCACTTAGAATCTCTTTAGTTGCGATTTATCCCACCTAGCGCCATGCATTGCCCGTTGCAACACACATTTGCACCGGAAACACCGAACAGAAGATAACCGATGCATTAACCGGTAAATTAACTTTACGTACCTTTACTTACCTTTACCGCAAAGACCCAGTACTGCAAACGTAGACCAAATTTATTCCTGTTGACGTCTATCATTGCATATCTGGCTGGCCGAACAACCTCCCCGTGGTGTCAGCTGGGTGGTTTGGGTTTAACCCGTTCCAGCTAATATTTCGGCGGCAGTGTTCCAGGACGTGGTGAGTTTTCGCCTGGCAAGTGTTCTCTCTATAAAAAGCCACCAAAATCTGCTTAACAACACTGTGACGTGACGGCCGTGGCTCGCCACAACATAAAGTCGCTGCCCACTGGATATCAGGATAATTCTTTCCAACCCACGGACCCCAAGCTTCTACTCGCACATTGCTGACGATAGAAAACAATCAAGGATGGTGCAGCACCGTTAAAAGCGCAAATTACACAGCTACATAAACGCACACACAATTACGTACTTACATTCCGCCTGCACAAATAAGCACTGTTAGGGCAAACACAACGGATTTTTGTGAATGCTTGATCACGCATTGTTTTGTCAAAATGGTCATGCCTGTAAAGGTGTGCACGCCTTGTCCAGAATAAAAGTTTTAGTTATTTTATTTGAGTTACGATACAAAATGGGTGCAGTGTACGTCTCACAACGGCCGGAAAGCGTTTTTTACCGCTATCAGTTTTGGATGCAGTCTGTGGCTGCTGGCGTAAAATACAAAATCCGCATATCCGCAAACCACTGTAGTGGAGTGGTTCCGACGTGGCAGCAGTGGACACTACACCATTTCCGAAAGCAAGTTCCAGCCAACATAAGCGACAATGCCAGCCAAAATTTGGCGCTTGTGGTATTGGCGTCTTCTATGGTGCAGTTGTCCGTATATACCCTCGTCTCCGGTTGATCGGTGGTGCCACAACGAAAGGTTATCATACGTTTAACACCAAACTACGGGACGTTGTATTTCCAGGTAGATTTGTCTGAGACATTGTTGAGGTGAACGGCACACTCTACTACCGGCGGTGCGCGATGTCGCTTCCATGTGAATAAGTAAGTCATCCCCGCGTCACATCTCTGCATATTGCTTACGAGCATTTCTATGGAACACATTTCCATAAACCATTCCTCAAGTTTGGCGCGTTGTGGGGCCAACAGCGCCTCACATACTCCCAGTGAAGGCGTGAATATTCGGATTCGGTACAGGCGTCAGCGTTCCAACTGTGTATCTTTTTCCTTCGCATTTCAATATTGCCATGTTGCTCAGCATAATGCATTCAACGCAGTTGCACACAATGACGGAAACAAAAGAAAAACCATGTGTCACCGTTCAACTTGTATTAATAGCGTTAAAAGGCCCATTCCTTGCTTTTTGCTTTTCACACTGCCTAAGGCTAACAAGGTGGCTTCCCACGTAGCGATAATAACGCCTGCTGTGCGTCCTATACGCAGTTCGTAACCACTGGTCATGGAGGCGCGCCGTGTCTATAACAACGCCCACTCTTGTGCCGATTATGATGCCACCATCGTAAGACAAACGTAGACTAATTTAGTATCCATCATGACGGCCTGTGAGACGCATCTTTGTCAATTGTCTAGTAGCAGCATTGATGTTACTGCCATGGGCAAAGTTAAAACCATCCCTGGGGGCGTGCAGATACGTTCTTATTTGAGTTCTTAGCATTGGTTACTATACCACCACTGCGGCCAATTATGGGCTAAGTACCCGTCCTTATTTAAGCACTGTGGCCCCAACAATTGCAGATATGCTAATGCTAATAAGTACACAAATGCTCCGCGACCAATATCGCATTACTAAAAACCAGCCTTCAAGGCATATGCAGCAAGTACGTTAGGCATCACTAGTGCCTATATTAATGCAAATGTCATGAGACGCACTTAGGCTAAGTGAAGGCCGTTCATGTAGCCTAGTGGAGTCGATAACAGAAGTGTCATTGTCGGCCATAATTAAGTTTCCCTGTGGAACATACCTAGGCTCACTAGGTGCTATCCTTTATCACACTGAAGCTAAAAGTGGATGCCTGTTTAATGAATTTAGGACAACAATGCTATGGAATCTATGATAGTTTTCCATTCATTAAGCATGCGGGCGACCGCAGGCAACAGTGGAGTCCAGTGGGGTGCAAAAACGAATGCCACCTGTTGGGCAATCATGTGGCCTTACCATGCACTTGTCACGCTAGCAGGAACATAAAGGTTCATATAGCCTTGCGTATATACGTGGAATGTTTGCATCAAAACAGGTCAACCATAATAATTGATTTCCTTCCTTATTTCTTTGCCATCCTATTATTCCTTATGCTTCATATAACTTCTGCTATACTGCACCAGATAAAGTTTCCTTACTCTTATTCATAATAACTGTGTTATGTTATTCGTGATCTGCGTAACCTACCTATTCTCCTGCAGGTACTTCGGTAGGTACAATTACAGATATTGGTAAACCTCATGAAAACTGGCAGGCACATAATTAGTTATTTATTCAAGTACATATGGTAAAGTTCAAATATATATCTGAAAGGAAAAGAAGATTTACTTTGGCCCATTGACGTCCAGTTACGGGAATTGCATTGGGCAATCTCAGCGGAAAATAATATCTTGTCTCCTTGTTATGTTGCATAGTGCTGCGTACCAGTGACACCATAATAGGTGTACAAATGTCTTTCTCCATAAGAAAATAAGCACGGCTAGATTGAAAAAGGAGCACTAACCTTTCTTATCATGGTTAATTTTCAAACTTAGAAGTGCATATATTTGTAAATAAATATATGCACTCACATTCATACAGCATTATCTATACATAAATGTACGTATTAGTAGCCTCAAGCCCACATATATATATCATGTTTCATCAAGTATTTATGCACCCTATGAACACTCATTCCGCCGTTGCGGGCGTTAAGGCACCACACCTTGACCATTGACCCACGTGCATTTTGACTTCCCATTCACCTTCCATCACTTAACTTACTGTTCTCCTGGCATTAATACATGTAACTGACCCTTCCGCGTTACGTTTCCTTTACACGTAGACATTCCGTAACAAGTCCCTTATGTAAAGATGTATGCGCATATTGCAGGATTACTTGTCTATTTGTGCAACATCCGTTTACCCAGTTATTTACATAGTATTCCCACAGTCATTTCTTTTCAATCCCATCATTTCCCGGATCACGCCAACATTTCTGCCTAAGAGTAACGCACAAAGCGAATCTACATCGAACCAGGTGAAGTAAGCATAACATACATTTCCCATTCACGTTACGTGTATCAGCCTTCATATACTCCGTTAAAAGGCTTTTCTTTTCTTGCATAATAAAGAAAGGCAGTATTTACTTGGCCAATAACATAAGTCTATTTAGGCCTATTTATGCATTTGAAAAATCCGGGGACCGGCCATCAGGTACAGTAAACCACAGCAATATAAAAGCTACAGAACACTCTTTCCTTTATACTTCTGCTACATGTTTACTTATACTATTTACAAATTAAGTACCTACCTATTGATATCCCACGTTACCATTATACTGCCGGCTGTGTCGGTGGATCCTGGCAGGCAAACCTGTTCCCGCCAGCTGTGAGTCCAGGTCCCACCAAACCTTTGGTTGCGGACTGGGAGCGACTAAAGTCAAGTAACCCGTGGGGTTGGCTCCCTGAGCTTTTATACGCAATTACAGCAGTAATCTCAGCCGAGGATATGCCAAGCACAGCCGACAGAGCTTCAACAGTGTTGCCTGCCGACTGAAATAAGCAAGTCTTCAAAACGTCAGTGTACAGCCTATATAAAGTTACTGGAAGCTAAAGAAGAAGAAAATCCATTTGAATGAAGGACCACCTCAATGCGTGAGGAGAAAGGCATAACTTTTGTCTACTAAAATCAAAAACGATAACAAAATAGTTCTCATACACACTTTTAATCTTACCTTTTTATACCAAAAGACTGATCACTAGCATTTGTACTACCATTATAAATGCGGACAAGGTGTAACGCGCAAAGGTCACAAAGTGCCAGTCTCGCGGACCTATTGATTTAACTCTCCCAGGCGTACCGGAATTCTCACCCTGACCTACACATTACGGTCTCACGACTTCGCCAAAGAAATGACCCAGCTTAGTTCTATTATCAGGACAAAACAACGCTGTGCCGTGGGTGTGGTCAGCGAAAGGCGGGCTTCTATGTGGTTGGCGCAGCAACCGAACGGTAACGCTGAAACCTCTAGGCCTGATTGTCTAGCCATTGTTTCCACCCCAGCAATACCTAGAAGTACGGGCTCAAGTGCAAGCGGGACTGAAACAATAAGCTTTTGACCGTGTGTTCCTTCTTTAGCGGGTCGATGAAGCTGGAGTTGGCAGACCTGGAAATATTGATGGATCTACAACAAAGACCGTATCACACGCTGTCCAACCAATTAATGCGCACGTTACCTGCCCTAGGCGTCCCTGCTACGCCGGTCACTTGAAGTAAGAGAAAAAGTAAACTCAGTAAGCAAAAAAGAAACTCTAAAAAGTTAAGCAAATAGAGTACCGAGGTATTTGAGTCATTACAACAGGTATTGAAAAATGTTGATGAGTCAGTTAGGAAAAATGGAAGGTTTGGGTTTACCAAACAAGCGCCTCGAGCTGGCGCGCAAAACCCTTAACGGCAGGTGCCTTAACCACAAGGTGTGGAAGCGAATTCCGGCGATTTATAGTTAAGCGCGACCGGGGAGTTTCAGTCCTAACCTTATCAGACCATGGTTTATGAAGTGTCAGTGGGTGACAGCGAAGATTAGGCAACTTCCCGGGACTAAATAGTGGTCTGCTGGGCCTTGAAAGACCACACGGATAGGATACGCATGCTTGATCGCTGGACCCTAGGGGCGCACCGTACGTAACGTCAGTTACGAAGTCAATGCAGTTAGCGAACACTAGAACTAAAGCAAATGGCAGCTGGTTGTCCATATCCCTAGTGGGAAAGGCCACGAACTGGTGCAAAAACACTTGAAGTGTCAGCTCAAGCACGTCTGCTCCCAACGTTCCTGGTGCCAAATTGTAAAAACGCTCGGCCCAGCAGACTCCCGGGAGGTTAAACTCCACTGGAACTAAACTCTTATTTGCAGACTAAGTGCAAATAAAATCAAATATCCCTCTGGAAGAACTTCCAGGGCTCCTGTATATCACTCCAACTGTAAACCGGATAGAGGTTGTGCACAAAGCAGTCGGCAGAGCTTCAACAGTTTGACCCGACAACTGGAATGTGCAGGTCCTCAACACGTTTGTTACAGCTCATCTACAGTACAACGCCTTCGCCTTGGCGATCAACGTAGCGATCAGTTCTAATCAACAAGTAGCTAGGCAAACGTACCACACCGTCAGTGATTTCCGGAGACAACCACTTTTCCGTGAACGCAAGTATGTCGAGACGAGGTTTGTCCACAAGTAGATAGAACTCGTGCAAGTTCTTCCTTAGACTACGCACTTTGATAACTGCTATTTAAGGAAAGCGGCAAGCTCATCCCTGGGTCGTGCGTCATCAGGCTGTGTTCTGATAGGGCGGAAAATAACTTCCGGCTGACAACCTGAAAACCCACCAGACGGAGGACTTGCGCACCACCAGCTCGTCTAGTTTTAAGCGCTAGTTATGTCCTCGTTAAATCTCAACCTACCTGACAGCGGTAGGTCCAGCTGAACGCGAACACTACTACTCGTAAGTTTGTATGCAAACCGTAGTAATTATTTGCGTTCCTCCAGGGTGGAAAGGACCTCGCGAAGTAGTCGGGGACACGGATTTGGTGTACAGATAGGGATGTTCTCCAGTCTGGTCTGCTTTCTGACAGTGGCACCAGGGAAGCCTGCTGGAAGCAACTTGCTGACACACAGTTTGAGCCACTTGATGTTATTCAAGATGCGTTCCCTTGGTAGAGCAGCCGCAGCTTCAGTAACATTACGGGATATAACGTCACTATCCGTGAAAGAGTCGGCACAACGGGGAGTGCTTACCCCACGTGTCTTAGATTCGACACTTTTACCAACTGTTTTCATCACTGGCGGTGGGACTGTCCGTGTCTTCGCATACGACCGAGAAACAACGGTAGCGTAGGTTTTTCGCCCTATTGCCGGCGTCTTACTAGTTTCTGGGTGTTCAAGCTCCTTCTAGGTTTTACGTGCAGATTTAGTCCGCTTCATTGTTTGGCCCACTTAAGCAGGTGCTGTTGATCTTGTGTCGCATTGAGCAGTTACCAGCACTTTGTCAGAACGGGCTGGTTCAGTGGCGGCGGAGACGGTCAGCATCTTAAAATGTTCTCCTGTGCACAACCGTCAGATGACTTTGCGACTGTCAGAGCTGTCCCCCTTCTCGACGTCGTGGCAACTATTCCTCTAGGTTTGGCAAAGGGCTTATGGTATATTCGCACCTAAATTTTTCTTACTTTGACCGGCTCATGAGGGTAGTCAGCAATACTACCTGGTGTCCGGTAGGATGTGCGAATTCTTGACCGAGTGACAGACCCCAGCGGATGGATCGGCAGCAATTTTTCCGTCTATTCCAATGTCCTCAATTGCAATATTCAGTAATTTCAGAAGCAAGTCCTTTTTCCCATCGGGCGCGGCAATAGAGGCGGGTTTGGCTATTGCACTAACAACTCCTGCTAAACTTGTGGCCAGCGCTGTAATTGTGGCCCTGGTGATAGCCGGGATCGTCGATCTCTGAGCACAGCATTCGGCGCAGATTATAGCACTTTGTGGCATGTTTTATTGGTTTGCTTTTAGGCCGGTAAAGCTCCCTTGGTACCAGCGGCAGCAGACGTAACATTGCATAACGCCGGATAAATCTGTTAATGGCTGCAAACAGTTAGACTGTCCGCCAGCTGAAATAGGCTCATCAAAAGAGGACGCCGAGGTCCATCCGCCTACGAGTTTAGCGAGGCAGCTATTTACACGTGGTAAAGTGTGCAGAATTATCACACGTATGCAAGAGTAAAGCGACCGCGATAATAAAGACAAAACCAGAGTGCAAAACTGAGAACAACGGAAAAATTACCCGTATGCGCCAAAGAGGCTTTAGTTAGTACCACTTTAATCGATCCAAGATATCTTAAGTAGGAAGAAATTTGACAATATTCAGATTTCGTTTCAAGTGTTTAGGCAAATATTGTTTTCCACTTTATTTCAGTTGAAAAGCTCGATCATTTTAGCGCACCAAAAAATTGAGTTACCGCGTAGTACTCACACAAGACCCTTGTTGCAGTACAATTATCGCTGATATGCCGCATACCTTATAAAATACCTAACTTGCTCATAAGCATGTGAAACAGCGCAAAGGAGAATCGTTGACCCCAGGTAGTGCAGCCTTGACATATGTGGCATTACGGTACCACAGCTTAAGCGGATTAATCCGGACCACTTATTACTTTATAATTATTCTCAGTAACCATGGATAAGTCCCACTTGTAAGCTAAAAGCGCTATGCGCATGGTAATCACCCACAGTGGCTAATGAATGCTCTACAGTGGACGGGCATGACAAGTGCATGAAAGCAAACACCAAATGCTGCGAGATTTGCAGATAGTAGGTACGCAAAACGAAAGAGGACATGGAAATTCTGGTACCCGGATAGAGGATGATGCAATGCAGGTTAGCAGTACCGACAAGTGAATGGCTTGTATAAATAGTTGACTGGGACTGTACAAAGCTGAGGAATTAATGCGCAGGTGCATTTCGTGATACCTCCTCAATGCATTGCTGCGACATTAACTCTATAATCTGTATGCGGTTGTACATAAATGTAGCTAGCGTGAACAGGGAATACATGGTAGCTGATGTGCTGTTGTTGCAAAACACGCCATCTAGCCGTTTGATGGCGAGTGGTGTGTAGTCACCCCTGAATAGCTTTGAAATATCCGGTTGCGTGACTTCATTTGCTGTGAACATTTCAAGTTATACAGTTGCGCAGATTAAAAACGAAAGCTATTGCATTTACTTTCCATTGCGCGTACATAAATGTGTACCAGTATAGGAGCACAACACCGCTTCTGCAACAGTCGTATTGCCTAACATCCTTGGTGGAAACCGTCCCTTCCAGGATTCCTGCGGTTGCTTTGGCTATCCCTTCGCCCGCTTCCCGAAACAGGAATTCGTTCTGCTGACCGAAACGGTCATTTGTAATTTCACTTACAAGGCAGTTTTTCAGTTCTTCAGTAGAAAGCAATGCATCGAAGGAAGGCGTCTTTTCCAAGCTGCAAAACGGAAGTGGCAATGCGTCTGATACTTTGTCGACGGTATGATTCATGTGTTTTGCCATCGCATTTCTACTTTTGCTCAGGCTGCCTGCTTGCTTTAACAACAGACTCTGTTTATCTGCACAGTAGCACCATGAAAGTGGTGAAGGCAACCATATTCAGCAGTTGTTGCAACCTTTATATGTACAGTTCATGCACTTGCTTTACACGTTGACAACCGTTAGGAAGGTATCATTAGGTGAATCATTAGCATGGCCAACGTACGTGAAAGAGGTGGCTGTGAAAAGGAAACGGCAAGCGTGCCTGAAGTTGTAGCTGAAGATTGGGAAGACATAATAATTTCTTAAGTAGGTAAACCTACCAACGGGGTTTTTGTTGCTTGTTATCCGTCCATCTTAAAGAAATTGCGCTGCCCCATAAGCGAATAACAAGATGGATTACTGTGACATAGTACCTACCTACTGAGTCGGTCTAATCTTTTGCGGACGCTGATTGTAGGGCCTTACCTCCTAAAATGTGTGTGGGAGCAGACTGTCGTGCGAGGTGATGAAAAGAAGATGACTTCCTGGAGGAAGCGGCTACGGGTTTTGTCGTCCGGCGGCCGTACCTTTGCCGCATCTTCGTAATCTGCATACACCTCACAGCTACAGTGTTTCTTTGGTGAGGAAACCATATTCCTGTACCTACCCCTAAGCATGATTGACGTTTCCCGCGCTGCTCTATTTTCCGTTTGGGTGTAATGCGATTTGGGCTCTTAGGATCGCTCAAAAAACAATGTGTAAGCACGATTCTCTGCACATTGCATTTCAATCACTTCAACTTACCGGTTCCACGTAAAACAGTGTTTTCATATAGTTTATCCACAACAGCCGCAGTTCGATGCACCCTCAAAGCTTTTACGTATTCGTGTTGCTGTACCGATGGATTGGCTGCAGCATACTCTCCTGACTGAAGCTACATGTTGCTTAACACCTATGTTAACCACACTTTTCACGCATGCTTACAACACTGTCGGAGGCCTCCTTCACGGAAATTAAAACGGAATGGCAGGCAAGTGGTTTAGCAAAGCCCTGCCGAACAAAAGTGGAAATGTGGGCGCTAAGTACTTGTACTACCTGATGTATGGTTAATTAAGAGAAACAGAGTTGATACGTACAAGTCTTCCGTATACATACCTAGGCGTTTCAGTAGGTTTAATGCTCATGGAAGTGCCTCGTTACGACAACCTTAAGACATCGGGCAGTCGGCCGGCACACATGCGTCTACGGATTGGGCTGCAAATCTGGATGCCAAGTGCTACCTGTACATCATGATTCATTGCGCCTGTCGTCCGCAGCACGGCAGACAAGTGTACGGCATAAATGCACCTAAATTTTAGACCGCCATTAGAAATGCGCCGCCCGGATTCTTTGTTTGCTGGTGCAAACCTGTCTCGGAATGATTGATGCCCTTCTTATCATGGGATACAAACCATTTTTCAGTGTCCAAGCTATTTGAGTTACGAGCGATTTACCCGCTTTCCCGCAAGGTCGGGAATATTTGTGTGTGGCTTGAACGTCATAAAGTATAAATGCATTACGCGCCAGTACTTCCATTGGCCAATTCTGTCAAACATTGGTTATCATGTGACACTTTACTATGTCTTTCTGATACCTCTGTACTTGACTCACTTTGGGAACCACCATCATCTTGCAGATACCACGTCAGTAATTCTGCGTCACCTTTACACAGTCTACGCCTATTGATGTGAAGTACGTATTCCGCCTGGCCGCAAACCAGCAGAGAGTAGCAATGATCTGTGGCGGAAATTGACTCCAAATCATTTCGGAAAGCAAATTTAGGTGAGATTGTCTGCCCACAAGGACCGCACGCGTGGTCTTTTTCTATTCTACTTTGCGCTCGTTCGTATGCAACGTAGTCAAAGCTTGCGATGTGGCATAGCCATGCTACGTGAGCATGTGATTCTTACGGAACCCAACGAGTTTTTTAATTTCCTGATCATCAACTACTGGGCGTAAATGCTGTGAAAGCTGCACCCTGACCGCTTGGATGTGCACAACGTTGGTACCACTTGATACTGTAAGTTAACCTTGCGTTAACTCTATGCATATGGTTTTTCTGTGTTGGTGGCACAGTTGGCAGTACGTCGCGCTTAAATGCTTAAGCTTAGTGGGTAAATAGTGCAGAAAAGGCTCCCCATGATGACGTAAATATATGGAACCGTTACAGTCGTCCGCGTTGCATTTGGTGCCATATATCATTGAGTAAGCAGCAAAAGGGATGTCAAGCTCTTGCACTCCAAGACCAACAAAATTAAATGCTCTGTGACCTGCGTATACCCTGCAACCATGACATTGATAAAACCCATTCAATGCATGCTAGTTGACGCATCACTGTAGCCCAAGGCCTTTGTTTCTCTCGTAGTGCTAATGCCGTCCACTATGAGCTCTACATTCCCATTATATTCCTGGTGGAGGCGCGCCGTGTCCATAGTGGATACTTTGAAGGTAGCCAGTTTGCTGCCGCTGGTTTAGAACCTACATAGTTCCGTCAGGAATGCATGTAAAGCCAACGGCTGCTACTTCCATAGCAGTGCGGTTGAAGCAGCTGCCAGAAAACAGCGTACATGGCTGTGGGTGAAGCACAAAGTATATTTTGTTAGCGGCGGTACTGATGACACCGCTGTGCCGCCAAAATAAGCTCAAGAATCGCCGGTAGCAGACGTTTTTGGAGCCAAAAGTATCCGCTACGCTAGTCGCCATATTAAAACAGATATTGTGGGAAACAAAAAGGAAGCTACGGATAAGTTTGAAGCATGTGCAGCCAAGGTTTGAGGCTTACCTCGTGGTACTATTGAGGTCAGTTTCTTGGGACGTAGATGGATTATGTAACCACCGTTCGTGAAGGCTCGTAGAGCTGCCGGCAATATTAATGTTCCTCTGTTGGTTATTGCATTACGCTTGTGAAGACAAAATGGTTACAGGTAAGTTGCGAGCATGCTGCTCCTGGTATGCGACCTATAATACTGCTCCGAGCACTGGCCATGCGAGCGACGCAACCAAGTGTGTCTCCTTGAGGGCCAACCGTACTTCCACACCTGTGGCAGCTGTATAGGCTTACCAAGTACCCATCACGTTGGCATGAATATCCAACTACACAGCACGATGTCTCCCACGCCTCTTGCCCTTCAGATTACCTACCGGTCACCGGCTACTTGCAATATGCCGCGTCCCTGTACCATATTAATGAGCGCGCTAGTAAATGACCATAAGGGAAAACGTCGGTGTGCAGGTACTTGATTCACGAGTAGCTAGAAGTACTTTGTCTACCTCGCTTTTCGCCCGCCTTCGTGCCCGCGTGCTACACGCTGTGATTAGTCTACCGCAACGCAGGACCACCACTGTTTACAGGTGAGTGGTGCTGCCCTAATCAATTACTATGCTGAGTAATGATGCTCGCTCATGCTTCCGTACTTTACAGCCCACTCTGCATATGGCATAACCGGTATTCAGGTAGCACAATTGCCCGCCACGGCGTTTGCATTCCCCGGTTGGTGCGCAATGGTAACTGCTTCCGCTTTTCAATTACTTCGTGAACGACCCGACGGCCCTTTTCAGGGCCACCCTATGTCATATAGCGCTATAATGCACGCCTACAAGCCAGTGGGGCCCACGCAACTACTTGCACCATCCGCACTACTTAGCCGCTAGATCAGTGGATGGGTCCTTAATCGTGGACCGCTTTCTCTACCGCGCTATTACCATTCCGGTTCTTAAGCATAGCCACCCTATGCCGTGACCCAAAACATCATAAGTTTTCAGTAATGTCGTATTGCGGGTTAGGAGCATTTCGCACGCTCTTAACTCAGAAGAGAGTAGTCGCATATGGTTCGAACGTCTGTTCTCACACCTAAGGACAGCAGTCCCAATATTATATTTGTCACGGTTTGCGGTGGACGTTGTTGGTCAAGCACAACGCTTTCAATTTCTCTAAATTCAACATCGCCAACGCGAAATTAATAAGTACACGCCTGGTATGCTCGGTACATTACGCGTTGTGCTGCACGCGCTTCATTTTCGTTACTTAAAAATTCACCACGGCATTTATACATGTAGTACTACGCTAAACAACGCTTTACGGACCATATGCTCCTTTAAACAATGGGCGTACGTTATCCTAAACGTTATTACGCATTAAACTATTCAGTGCTTTTCCACTGTCACACAGTGGGCAGAATTTCGCTTGCATAATATAAATTTTGCTTACCTACCATACAACTTTTGGAAAAGATTCAGTGCATGTTGCCCATTCGAAGTCAGCATGCATGGCTATATTGTAGTTGGCAAATGTATGTGACCAATTACGCCGATGGCCTATCATTATGCCAAATGCTGATTACCAGTTTAGACGTTCAACGAAAGGAAGCCGCCTGCCTACATAAGGAATAACCGCAGTCACCGATCGAAGCATGTGTTATCACATTTTCAAATTTTACTCAACAATGCAAACATCTACATACATCTAGCTAATAAAAAATGCGCCTAAATATATGCACATGTTATTATGGTTTTTCATATATATATATATATATAATATTGTCTAAGGACATTTATTTACGTATATAATATATTGTTCTACTTTTGCTCATTTCTATCACCCTACCTAGTTACGGTATAAATAAATAAATATACGTATATACGTATCCATATTTATATATATATATATATAATTTAGACGTACCGGTTACGTCCGGATTCAACTCGGATACCGAAACAACTCTTTTGCAGTCATCTGATTATTGGGAAGGTGCATGCGGGAAACAAAGATTACGTTACCAAGACATGATCAAAGGGAGCCTCTCACGTTCTAATATTAATTGCAGGTCTTGGGAATCGAAGGCGGATGATCGGCGGGCGTGGCACGATCCACTCACGAAGACAGTTGCCAGAGTTTGGGAGCAAGGCCTCCTGCATGCAGAGACGAAGCGACAAGTGCGCAGCGGCAAGCACCGATGGGTTGTACCCCATCGACCTCGAGCGCATGGCGCTGTAGCGCATGCAGTCGCGAGTGCCTGAGTTAGGCTGGCCTAGTGAGCCATGAGTGAGGTCACACGGGACCACTAACGAAACGACGACAGGTCCTGCAGAGAATGTAGGCACAACCGTTTTAGGTACTCTGCGTTCCATTTACTAACCGCGTGCTTGCATGCTGTCTATTTATTTCAGGTGGTGGGTTTCCTTTTCTTCCTAATGCTTTTATTTCTCGCGTAAATGTCGGCTTAGCTTCTATAAACTTGCACGGGTCGCTTAAGCCAATTGTAGTTAATTTCGATAACATTTTCATGTTTGCGGCATTTCCGTATAATATACTTCCGACCTCGCGAACTTATCTTGGAAACGATTGTAGACAACGTATTTCATATGCTCATTAATTTAAGATTTATATCACGGTTTCCTTATGCAGTAAGCGATTTATGTTATTTATTATCTTCCACATAAGTGATCGGCTGTAGCTTAATGTGTATGTTGACAGGGTGCCTACCTCTCTACTACCCACTACCTCGTCCATACTGGCTCTAGGAGACAGCTAGTCGTTGCTAGAGGGGACAGGGTGCACGGTCCTTGTGGCCGTCTTAGGATCAAAGAGTGGTTCCATGCACTCAGTGTGGAGCGGACTACGGTCCAACCACCGCCTCGGGTGCGCTTGATGCCCAAACACAACGTGCATGTGTTTGCCTGTGAAGCAGTGTGGCTCGGTTCCGTTGATGAAACGTGGCTCCCATCCACATGCCTCCCGGTCTTATCCCTTCGGGTCTACACTGGATATGGTGTGTGTGGATGGATATGTGGCTGCTGCAGCGCAAGCCATCCACGGCCCCTCTGTAGGCGCAGGCGTCCTTTGGCTGGCCACAGTGACAAGAAAATCCGAAACCGGATGCCGCCAACCATATATAATTCGGACGATATACACATATCCATGTATCCCCACTACCATACATCAATATTAGTATGTGGTAGCTAATTTTAACAGCAGTTTAACGTCATTAAATATACCCGTAGGTTTATGCATTATGTAGCATGTTATTTCTATTTATCGTTCCGCTTTCTCCACCTATGCGTTACATGCTTACTGAATTGACGGCACCTTCTTAATTTGAAACGAATGCCGCGTCCATAATTTGCAGATATTTTAACAGAGTGCACAACTTTACACTTCTTATGAGTCCACAATTCTTTCGTAATCTTTACAGCAGCGAATTTTACCACACATTATCTAGTTCTGTTTAGTTTTCAGACGGATTGTACAAGTTCCTCCATTTAAGTGCATATTAAAACATAATATTTCTTCTTGATCTCCTTCATCGGTTATCATTCGACATCCCACCCTTTCCGTTTCACATTTCTGCCTGAGTTCATTTATTTTACGTTTCGGATTCCCTGCTTTCCCCGTTGCAGCGAATTATATTACATAATATTTCCTCACCAACGGACAATCAATGCACAATAAGCGAGGTACGCCTGAACTATAAATTTCCCTTAACGAATCAACACATGTTTATTCATATGATACTTGAAATAGGCTTACGCTTAGTAGATGACTGAGATGTTGCACCATTTAACAATCACTTGTAATAGCAGTACTTCGCTGCAATTAATCCCTTTGAAAGTTTCGGGATATGTTACCACGGCTACGATAAACTACTTTACTACGGATGTTGCGTTATTGTATCATGGGATAAACATATGCAGGGCATTCCATTTTATTATTGCAAGCTTTATAATTAATTCCTAAATATCGCGATTGCCCTTTTGGTTCAGGCTATTCCATTTCAATCTGGCCAATAACAAAAGTACCGCCACTAGTTGGAACACAGCTCCCATGCACCGCTTAACAATTGAACCTGTGGCGCAACGAAATCCAAAATAATGCTGCCTAGTGCAGTTAAGCAAACGCATAAACCGAACTACAATATCATTATGGGGTAAATGTTACAGAACATAATACTCCTCCGGTGGTAACTAAGATGCCGTTGAATAACTATGATGTTCTGAATCGGAAAATAATTGAACTCAACCCAAACTAGTCAAGACTCAGAATAAGAACATCAGAATTGGAATTCGAATTTCGCGGGTGTGTATCTACATCAAAAAAGTGAAAAGAATAACAATAAACAATCACTGAGTATTGTTTGTACAATTATCACTTCCTCCGCAGCTTGAATGCAACTCCAGGTTTCTGTAATTCAGCTGTGGATTCTGTTGCAATCTGGCAGATCTTCTTGGAGGCTGATTTTGCTCAGAATACTTATGATGATCTAAAACTGAATCGACATTAGTATTTTCAGTGCACACTGAATCGAATGACAACTGACCGGAATCCTTGTATCGTATCTGGTCAACATGCCGTCTGTGTACAGAACAATCATCGAGATCCAAAATTTTAACCATGCGGTTTCCAATGTTGTTAACAATGATACCAGATGAGGGACGTAAATCATTGCCTCTGAAATAAGATACTTCAGCAGTCCCCAAGCCAAGCATGTTTGACCTCAATGATCTGGATTTACAAAGTTTGGCAGGAGTATCTCCAGTAGAGGAATGCACGCAATTACGGTATTTAAGAAGGAAGTTATCAACACAACGATCAAGTTTATCAAAAGCAGTAGGAGCACAGGAGGTAATAGAACGTTTTAAGTTTGCAACAAAGTTTTCCGCTAGGCCATTAGAACATGGGTGTCGTGGAACGGAAAAAAGGGGGCGACACCCAAGGCTCTGTAGCCAATTAGTAACCTCTGAAGCCGAAAAGTGCGAACCATTGTCACTTACCACAGCTAATGGGACTCCTTCTCTACTAAACACTTTTCTCAAGGCACGGACAGTAAAAGCAGAATTTGGTTTATCAGTCAGGAATACCTCCGGCCACTTTGAATAAGAATCCACCACCACAAGATCATGGTACTTCTGCAGAAATGGTCCACAATAATCCATATGTACCCTTTGCCAGGGCTCGCATGTCATCGGCCATGGTGTCCACTTTGACGGTTGCAGTAAAATTTTGTGTTTACAGTTCGGGCAATCAGAAGCTGTTCGTCGAATATCTGCATTTAATTCAGGCCACCAGCACAAGCATCGAGCTTAAGACTTCATCTTTTCAACACCAAGATGACCAGAATTTAGATCCCATAGGATAGCTGATCTCAAAGTCGGTGGGAAAACAATGCGGTCATTTACACATAGTAATCCATCAGGTGTAACACATAATTCATCACGACGCACATAAAATTGTGGGAACTTCCGTTTGAGAGAAACCGACCAACCACGCTTGACAGCAGAAAGCAATGACTCATAATACCTTCTGGTATCATTGATAAGAGCAGAACGAGAGACTGTAAACGGCTGGGCGAGTAAACAACTCATTTCAAAATTGGTTTCAAATATCGTTGCAGTACGTGATAAGTAGTCAACGTGAGGAATGAGCTTCGCACTTCTGTGTTTGACCACATAGTTATACGCACTAAGGGTAACACTCCACCTTTGGACCATGGAGGCTGATGACTTAGCTACAGAACTGGAAGAATTGTAAATAAACTTCAGAGCTTCATGATCTGTCACAATGGTAAATCTGAGGCCAAACAAGTATTTGTGAAGTCTAGTGACTGCCCAGTATACAGCCAAAGCTTCTCGATGAGTCTGAGCATGTCCTTTTTCAGCATTGCTTAGTCGACGGGAAATACACAGAACTGGATGTCCATTCTGCTCTAACACAGCCCCAATATCAGTGGGTGAAGCGTCTGTGGAAAGCACAGTAAGTAATTTAGGAGAAAAGGTGTGAAGAACGCAACCAGATGCAAGAATTTTTAAAACCTTCCGAAGAACATGTTCATGTCTGTCTAACCAAACAAAACTCTTGTCATGCAACAAGGTGAATAAAGGATCAGCAATAAATGCAAAACCAGGAATAAATTGGGAATAGTACTGTAAAGCGCCCATTAGTGATCGAAGCTCATGAAATTTGGTGGGGACTTCGCATCAACCAATGGTTTTATCAGATCAGGATCTGGTTTGAAACCTTCAGATGTAACTTGATAACCAAGGCAACTGCTTTCATGGACACCAATTAAGCACTTCTTATAAATAAATAAATAAATAAATATTTTATTCTCGACTATGCGAGGCACGCTCGTGGAGGCATGATCAGATATGTAAAACGGTACAAACATTTTAATGCAATTGTAACAGTAACGTAGAAAATTGTTCATATATCCATGATTGGAACTGTACAATGTTGAAAATGCGAAACAATAAGTTGGCTGTCATGAGACACGGGACCTCAGCTAATAAGTGATTGAGAATCCTGAATGTTCCATTGAAAGGTAATGGAAGAGCCCGCACACAAGGAAGGAAAAGGGCAACGTGTCGTAGGATGTAAAACGACAACAGTATATACAGATGTAGAAGTCCCAGTGTAACAATCCTATGTAGAATTGTGACGCTAGTTGACCTGCCAGTGTAAAGTTATGGGCTGTGACTTTATTCGGTGGCGAGTCACATACGCCACGTTGCAGTGTTGTTAAACGGACATTTGTGGCTTTTTGTAGGGAGAACGCTTGCCAGGCGAAAACCCACCACGTCCTGGAACACTGCCACCAATCCATTGAATGGCAAATTGTAACTGGCTATGTTTCTTGTTGAAAGTCTGTTTGCTCGGTTATTCGCAGTCAGGTTGCGTCCCATTTGTTTCCGCTGGTTGAGGCAATAACTGGTTGCCTATTGCGTTCCAGAGTCCTGTCCATTGGTTGGTCGGGTACTAAACATTCTTATTGAATGTGATGTGTTGATCCTTCGCAGAACCACATGAAGTCTTCTCTGATTATGTATATTTGCCGGGGAGCGAAGAATTCGTGTCCAGCTACCCTCACTGGACATCGGTGGTTGGGTGCAAATAGTTAGAGTGGAAGTGAGGCCATGGTCCAGGTAAGTACTTGTTGGTTATTTCGTCCCATCCCGGACGGAGGCAGTTCCTCAGTTCAATCCCGAAGCTCTCCGATGTTCACGACCTCAGAGAAAAGGGAGAGAGGAACAAGCCGAGAGAAGACCGAAAAGGAACAGTCAATGTACCTAGCGTTTGATCAAAATCCTACCTTAAGACATTTATTTGAGACAACTAGTGTACAAGGTGTAACAGATATTACGCTAAAGATGTTTTTACTTATGAGGAAGGCGTGGCCTGATGGGTAGAATGCTTTTATGTGCATGGGGATGAAGAGCAGGATTCCGGTAAGATATTCATGTGGTGTATGCTGACAATGTTCGAATTCTACCTGAGACTAGAAAGTGGGTGCGTAGTCATGATGGGTTGTTATCGGAAACCAAAAGACAGTGACGATGTGGCCGTATTTATATATGCTCCACGGGATAGGGATTACCTAAGACACCATTACTACAATGTACATAAGTATATGAAGATAGGAAGCTGAACATATTAGAAGCAGGCTAAGGTTAAATGGATATCAAAGGAAGGCTAAGTGTTGAAGGTAAGAAGATCAGAAGATATCAATAATGGACCGGGTTTCAGTGACCAAAGGTGCCTGTTGGGTTAATTATTCAAAGTGCTAATGAATAACTACCGTGTCAAAGGATCGGACAGCAAACCAGCTGAGCTGTGAAAAAACTATACCAGGAGAATAAACATTCTACAGAAGGACTGACGCCTAGCGAGCTAAGGGGTATTCCCAAAGTTGAACAGAGCCTACAGCGAACAGCTGCCGCAGAGCAGAGATAGTGGCTAAAGGAAAGGATGTATCAGTGGTTGATTAAACCATATCATTAAGACTTTTGACCACATGTCAAGTAAACGCGGGTAAGACAGACGACGGATAAAGGCGCGCTAGGAGAGATGAATGGCCAGCAATAGAGTTCAGAATAAGGCTTCAGCTACTAGCGGATCCTACGGTGGCACAGAATAGGTCAACAAACAGCTGAGCTGTGACGCAAACAATCAAAGAGATGAACATGGTAAGAACGAAGCGAGCTCCGGGTATCCGCAAAGTTAAATGGAAGCTATGGCGAATAGCTGCTGCTAAGCAGAGATAGTGGCTCTAGAAAACTATGTACCAGAGGCTGGAGTAGCCATATGATTAAGAAGTTTGACCACTACTGGATACCTACAGTTTCAGTGAATATATCAACAGACGAGCGCCGATTAGAAAGACAGACGTCAGAGGAAAATGAAGGCTGGAGTGTCAAGTAGTGGATCTTTGCAGGTTACTTGGGGCCAACAATGACTAGCTGCTGCCAAGTAGAGTGAAGCGACTAGGAACGGCGCATAACGGCGCGCTAGCAGTGAGATAAGTGGCCTGCAATATAATTCGGATTGAGGCTTCAGTTACTAGTGGATCCTACGGTGGCACAGAATAGGTCAACAAACAGCTGAGCTGTGACGCAAACATTCCAAGAGAATGAACATTGTAAGAAATGAGCAGCTCCTAGAGAGCTCCGGGTATCAGCAAAGTTGGATTGAGGCTATGGCGACTACCTGCTGCTAAGCAGAGACAGTGGCACAAGAAAGGATGTATCAGTGGCTGGTGAAGCCATATGGTTAAGAAGTTTGACCACTACTGGATGCCTACAGTTTCAATGAATAGGTCAACAGACAAGTGCCGAATAAGGAGACAGACGTCAGAGGAAAATGAAGGCCGGAGTGGCTCCTTGCAGGTTACGTGGGGCCTACAATGACTAGCTACTGCCAAGAAGATTGACGCGACTAAGAACGGCGCATAACGGCGCGCTAGCAGTGAGATAAGTGGCAAGCCATATAATTCGGATTAAGGCTTCAGTTACTAGTGGATCCTACGGTGGCACAGAATAGGTCAACAAACAGCTGAGCTGTGACGCAATCATTCCAAGAGAATAAACATTGTAAGAAATGAGCAGCTCATAGAGAGCCCCGGGTATCAGCAAAGTTGAATTGAGGCTATGGCGACTACCTGCTGCTAAGCAGAGATAGTGGCTCAAGACAAGGATGTATCAGAGGCTGGAGTAACCATATGATTAAGAAGTTTGACCACTACTGGATGCATACAGTTTCAATGAATAAGTTAACAGACGAGCGCCGAATAAGGAGACAGACGTCAAAGGAAAATGAAGGCCGGAGTGTCAAGTAGTGGCTCTTTGCAGGTTACATGGGGCCTACAATGACTAGCTACTGCAAGAAGAGTGACGCGACTAAGAAGAACGGCGCGCTAGGAGTGAGATAAGTGGCCAGCCATAGAATTCGGATTAAGGCTTCAGTTACTAGTGGATCCTACGGTGGCACAGAATAGGTCAACAAACAGCTGAGCTGTGATATTCACATTGATATTCACATGAGCCTCCTTGAATCGAGTCAAAAGTGCCAGTAATCGGTAGTCATGTGTAGGTTTGTTTATAGCATGTACAAAAACATCGTCTTGATATACCTCAACCCCCTTCAGATCTTTCACAATGGAGTTCATCACATCTTGGAATATGGCTGGTGACACATTAAGACCAAAGGGAAGAAATCTATAGCGATACAACCAAAAAGGTGTATTGATTGTGGTCAGTTCACCAGACTCATCAGTCAGTCGTATCTGTAGATGTGCATCTTTTAAGTCTAGCCTCGAGAAAATCTTGGATCCTTGTAGACGCGAGAGAATAGAATTAGGTTCTTCCGTGACACAACTACGCTGCAGCAGCTTTGTATTAAGATTGACACAGTAATCACCACAAACTCTCGGTGTCTGTCCATCCGGCTTTAACGGTGTGACAATAGGTGTGGCCCATCGTGAACTTTGTACTGGGACGAGAATTTCTGATTCACAAAGAGACATAAGTACCTTTCGAACAGGTTCTCTAAGTCCAAATGGAAGTACACGGCGTTTACAGAAAACTGGATCACCGGCCACTTCCAACTTAGCAGGCGGAATTCTCATTCCACCAGAGGTAACCGAACAATCGTGTAATAAATCATGAATTAGGGTGTCAGTATCAGTATGTGACAGAAAATTGACACTTATTTTAAGTGTCTGCATAACTTTAAAACCGAGTATGGACGGGCCTTGACGAATGACAACAAATTTACACTCGACAGGTTTCAAATGCTTATCTAGCACTGGTAAGGTACAACATCCTATCACCGGAATGGTATGACCAGTAATACCTTTAATAGTGATGAGCGTAGAATCAAGCTGAGCGTCAGGGTACAGATGATCGGGACTCGTTTTAGAAATCAAAGACTCTACGCTACCGGTGTCAACAATGAAACGATGTGACATACCATTTCCGAAACGTAAAGTGTTTTATAAATGATCACTCGTATTCACAGCCAAGGTCAGCGAATGAAAATCGTCGGGCAAGTTCTCTGTGGAATCATCAACTTGTTTCACAACATTACAACGTCTGAACTGGCGACAAACACTACAAATGTGTCCAACTTTCCCACAATGATGACATTTGGAATTCCGATGCGGGCAGGTATACCGTGAGTGCAACTTTCCACAAGAGATACATTGTCCAATATTTCTATCAGCTTGACCACCCATTAAACTGTCTGAATTTCTCGGTGCATGAGAGACTAATTCCGTGTGGTTTGAAAGAGTTGATTTGATACGGTTTTCTCTTCTCGGCATAAACTCGGCGACTGGCTGAGCCAACCAAGATTTGATGAGCAACAGTCGTCTGGCTTTTTGTAATATCAGAAACATCCTGATAATGCAAGCAGCTGGATTTTACGTGATTGTAAGTCGGCGATGGAAGTAATAGGAGCTGACGATATTGATCGGGATTATTTATTTTAGCAATTAGGCGATCGCTGAGGCATTCATCAAGTTTGTCTCCAAATGCACAAGATGATGCTTGAGATTGAAGTTGGAGAATAAAATCACGAATAGGCTGATTAGGATGAATGATCAGCAAGTTGAATTTTACTCTTTCGGCAACCACGAAATTTTCCGATAGTAAGTGAGATAAAAGGAGGTCCCGCAACTTGTCATATGACAATTTCGATGGCAGCTGTGGGTAAGCCAATTTTTTAGAAGCGTATACGCCTCTCGTCCAATAACAGTTAAAAAGTGAGCAGATTTAAGATCTTCGCGAAGGTCATCTTTTGTGAGCATTGGTCAGCGAATCTAATGCTGTATGTGGCAGCGGGAGCTGCTCAAAGCCCGTGACGGACGAGTCTGGTGGCATGCAGTGCTATGTATGCAACTGCTGGTACCTTGAGACCTGAACGGATTTGAGCCCTGATCAGTACGCAATGTTTTCGACTAGCGATAGCATGCTGTTCAATTGTCTTCTATGCCGTCGCCGTCGATCTACGCCTCTTGAGGTCACTGAGGAGACATCGAGCAACATCGGGCTGGGTAACCAGCAGTTGTGGTCTATCCTCATATCTCTTGATCGGAAAGTGGAGTTATTGATGAGAAATATGGGAGTCTCTATTGATGTCGGCGCATTGAAGGAAGACACGCAACTAACCTCAATTGCGGTCGATGGAAATCTGACTAAGGTGATGTCTACCGTGTCGTGTGTTCCAGCGGTCCAGAATGCCTCCAAAGGGGCCTCTGATATCGTACTGGAAGCCGTCCAAAGCGCGACCGAACTTATTTCCCCTGGGCCCAATAAAAGCAGGAGGAAGAGGGCTAAGAAAGTCCGTAAGGCTGTTTCAAAGCCTGAAGGTATTGAAAGCATTAAGGTATTGGAGGTGGAACACAAAACTCCAACTGCAATCACCCCAGTTCCATTAGCGAAGCAACGCGCGGTGTCGACTTCGGCCACACCCGCAAAGTCTGAAAAGACTAGACCGGTGAGGGAGTTGGAGGCAGAGGATTAAGCCTCAACCTCAATTACTCCAGCTCACTTGGCGAAGAAACGCGCCGTGTCATCTGCCAAACCGGTCAAAACTGAGGTCGCGTCGAAGACGCGCGGAGTGAATACACCTCGTCGAGGTGATCATTTACTGATAGTAGCGTTATTTTTCGTAACGTTGCCGAATCCGCGGCAGCTCTTCCAAAAAAGCGCATGCTGGATGACCTCCAGTGGTTCAAGCTCTGCGTCAACAAGATGCTTCCACCTGGTTTCCCCAGTGTCAGTATCAGGAAATTAACCAGATTGGGGAACGTCCCTGTTGACACGCCAAATCCGCGACCCCGACTACTTCGTGTAGTCCTCTCAACCCCGGAGGAACGCAAAGCTGTAATGCGCTTTGCTTTCATACTCAAGGGTAGTAATGTCAGCGTTCAGCCGGACTTCCCACTGGCAGATCGACTGAAGGTAAAGGAAGCAATCAAAAGCCTCAAAAGCAGGCGGGCGGCTGGTGAGAAAGGCCTTCGTCTTGTTGGTTTTCAGGTGGTCAGCCGGAAGTCAAATTCTGCCCTACCAGTACCTCTCCTGGTAGCGTACGACCCAGGGCTGGTCGTGTCGAGTTCCTTCGTGTAGTGCTTAGTAATGTGCGTCGCCTAAGGAACAAGGTACACGAGGTGGGCCTACTTGTAGACAAATCTCGTCCCGACATACTTGCTATCACCGAAACGTAGCTGTCCCCGGATATCACAGACGGTGAAGTATGTTTTCCTGGCTACGCACTGCTTAGATGCGATCGCTCCGTTGGCCGCCAAGATGGGTGCGTTGCTCTTTATGTGAGTTGAAAACTCGATGTGTTGAGGACTTGTGTGTTGCATTCGCCAGATCAAACTGTTGAAGCCCTCTCGGCTATTGTGTGCACTTCCTCTGCTCAGTTTACAGTTTTAGTGGTATATCGAAGTCCTGGTAGTATCTCCAGGGAGGTTATTGAATTTATTCGTACTCAGGCTGCCAATAGGTGTCTAACACTGGGTGACTTCAACCTCCCTGAAGTCTGCTAGGCTGATCTATCTTGCAGTTCGGCGGCAGGCACTTTCGGTTCAGATCACCTTGAGCTAACATTGCAACTGCCTTTGCATCAGTTCGTGGACTACCCGACTAGATATATGCGCAACCGAATTCCGTCTACCTGGGATCTTATTTTTGCGAAGTCACACGATTTTTTAAGTGATATTACCTACGACTGTCCTCTAGGAGCCAGTGACCATGTCGGCATATCATTTCGATGTGCTCTCACTAAGTGTCATCAAGCTACCGCTGAGGCATGTCCAAATATTTGGCGGGCAGACTTTAACGCAATGCGAGCCAAAGCTTCAGTGTTGCGTTGTGCCATCACCGTGGCTGTCACCGTTGAATCAGCCTGGGAGAAATTTAAACCATACCTCACCGAGATCTCTGCGCCCCACATCCCATTCACTAAGAGAAGGGTGACACGGGCGCAGTCTCCATGGATAGATCATACAGGTAAATACCTGCTCAGGAAGCTCTCTAAGTGCTGGCGAACCTACCAAGCGGCTTCATCAACCAGCACCTACGAAAGCTATCGAGCGGTTAGAAATAAATGTAAGCGTCATCTTAGAACCCTTCGTCTTCTGTACGAGGAGAAGTTGGCTAACGCAGCCGTAACAAACCCAAAGTTCTTTGCTTATGTAAAGAGACGTAGCGGTACAAACTCGTCCATACCGGCTTTACTACGAGCGAACGGGACCCATGGGCATACCGACTATGATAATGCCTGTATACTTAATGAACAGTATATTGGTGTCTTTTCCCATGAGGCCACTCTACCTCAAGTTGAGCTGGTCACAAAAGCTCCGGAGGAATCTTATCTAACTGGAATAAGCATAACGGAGACACAAGCCTTCGGGCTATTGCAAGGGCTAAATCCTTCCAAAGCTTCTGGCCTTGATTCAATTCATCCGAAGCTGATGCATGAATTGGCCGCTGAGCTAAGTGGCCCACTGACATGCATGTTTACAATATCACTCAACAGCTGTGCCTTACCTTCTGAATGGAAGAAGACAATCATCTGTCCAATTTTTAAGGACGGGGACAGAGTTCTGCCCGTGAACTACCGGCCTGTCAGCTTAACAAGCGTAGTAGTTGTTTGAAAAATTGGTCAGGGATTCGGTGGAGCATCACCTGATTAAGTTTAACCTTCTCATTGCGGCCCAGCACGGATTTCGTAAGGGATTTTCATGTCTGACAAATTTGCTTGTAGGACGTGAAAGCTGGGCTGAGGCAGTAGACAACGGCCACGCCATCGACGTGCTTTTCGTTGACTTCTCGAAAGCCTTTAATCCTGTCCCACATCAACGACTCATTGAAGTTGAGATCGTATGGGATATCTGGAGGCGCCCTTAAATTGGTTTCGGCTTTCCTAGAAGGCAGAGAACAATGTGTGCGCGTGGGGCGTGGCCTTTCACTTAGACAAGCTGTTCTTAGTGGCGTTCCGCAGGGCTCGGTTCTAGGACCGTTGCTTTTCGCAATTTATGTCAATGACCTACCCCAGGAGCTTGGAGTTCCGTCGCTATTGTTTGCTGATGACCTCAAGCTCTGGAATATTGTGGATATCCCTGGTGGCTCTGAGGCACTTCAGAGTGCTTTGGATAGGCTCTGGGATTGGTCAACCTTATGGTTGATGCCCATAAATCAGGCAAAATGTTCTGTCCTCCGCATTGGAGGTGCTAGTCCCCCCACGCGCTATGTAGTTGTTGGAAGTGAACTCCCTGTTGTCATTTAGCGGGTTGATCTAGGTATCACCCATACGTCATTGCTTCACTCCGGGGAAAATTGGAGGAAGGCTGCTTGTAGAGGGTTCCGTATGATGTGGTTTATTCGCCGCTCCTTCGGTGTCCTAACGGCCAATATCTGTATGAAGCTGTTCTCAGCTTTCGTGCGACCTCACTTAGAATACTGTATCCAGGCTTGTCCACCTTGTCTTGTAAGGGACAAAATGGAACTGGAGAGGGTTTTGCGAGTGGGTACAAGGTTAGTGCAAGGATTACGGGGGCAAACGTATCCCGAACGTTTGCTTAGCTTGGGTATGTACTCAATGCACTACCGCAGATTTAGAGGAGACTTGATTCTCACTTACCGTATCTTAACGGGTAAGATCGGTCCAGACTTGTCCTGGCTATTTAGTCCCGCCAAACTGCCTTGTCTCCGAGGTCACCCGTTGAAGCTGCACAAACTGCGTTCTGACCGGGTAAGGAAGAAAACTCGCTTGTCGCGTTGTGTTACTGATCGTTGGAACCCGCTTCCGGCGCACGTGGTTAGGGAGTCTACGGTAGAGGGTTTTGAGCGTCAGATAGATGCTCTAGGATGGCAGTACCAAACCTTCCCCTTCTCCTAACCGACTTGTGTCTTCAACTTTCCCCTCGTTCTTTTTTACTTTTCTTCTCACCTTGGTATTAGCTTTATTTAGCTGACATTCCTCCTCTTCTTTTCTTAGCTTACCCTTCACTCTTTTACTTCACATAAACCGGTCCGGCAGGGACTGCTGGGCAGGAAAATGTGGGCAGTAATTGGTTGGACAGGGTGTGATGCGGTCTTTGTTTTGGGGCTTTTCAACATCTCAAGCAGACCTGTCAATTCCCGAACCAACGATACGCAAAAAAAGGTACATTAACGGGGTTATCCTATCGTTCCGGTCCCAACTGAAATTGAACTTGAACTTGAACTTAACTCGAATCTCTCCATGTATTCTTGTAACTCCCGGGGAGATGCATTTACGTTTAAGAATTCGGTGGTTGTATTCATTTGGAAATAAACGCTGACTGCGACGGCAATTATGATGTTCTGAATCAGAAAATAATTGAACTCAACCCAAACTAGTCACGAATCGGAATAAGAACACCAGAATTGGAATTCGAATTTCGTGGGTGTGTATTTTACATCAAAAAGCTGAAAAGAATAACAATAAACAATCACTGAGTATTGTTTGTACAATTATCACACAAAAGTACCGCCGTTAGTTAGAACCCAGCTCCCATGCACCGCTTACCAATTGGACCTGTGGCGCAACGAAATTCAAACTAATGCTGGCTGATGCAGTTAAACAAACGCATAAACCGAACTACAATATCATTATGGGGTAAAAGTTACAGAACATAATACCCTTCCGGTGGTAACTAAGATGCAGTTGAATAACTATCATCAAATAGAGAAATTATTATTAACGTCAGCGCCATGACTTTGGCATACAGCGACCATGGTCGTCGTGCCGCTGCGCTGAGTGGGGAGCCTGGTCTTGCTTCAAATTATGTTCGATAGGGACGCTAGGTTTAATACATGTCAAGACAGGACTGGACAGGATCCAAGGAGGAAATAAAATTTTCTGTTTTCTTGTCTTGATTCATTTGATTACAATGGGAATATTTGCTGTGTTGAAAAGCAGCATTGCCCGTGCTTCGTTGAAAATAAAATTTTGCTTAACCAGCGTCCCGTTTCGTGTGACAGTAAGCCAAAAGAGCTCTCAGTACTTCGAAGTGATACCAGATTCCTGCTGCTGGACATACACTAATGTGCACGGCGAAGAGCGGCTCAGACAGTGGTGTAAAGGCAGGTGGAATTTACCACGGTGATGTACTTATTAACTGGGTTAGGGCTTTATTAGTACATGGTTTAAGTACAATACCTGTAGCTGTTGTTAGGGCAAACTACGTCAGGCTTTCAACTCAATTGGCGTCACATAAGAAGCCGACTTAATGGCGAACGCTTTCAAAATGTTGCGCTTTCGTTACGAAAGTAATTTTGGAAATTTTAGGACGACGAAGGAAGGAGAATTCGCTACTACCACGGCTTATTACAAGCGCCGCGTGGCGACCCGAAAGCAGTACCAACGGCAAAATATGAGCAGAATGTGAGTTACCGGGGACTGCTTCCTAACCGACCTAGAAGCCCTCCTCTGTGTTTATTGTTTCCTTAACGCGTTGCATGTAACGTCTTCTTCCACGAACGTGGTGCGACGGTATCGTCCAATGAGCATGAGTTTTTGCTTTACCATTACCACCTGTGATATTTTGGCATTTAGCGATGCTCCCTTCCTGTTTTATCGTGCAAGCTGCATTGAAAGCCTTTTGCGGAAACTGTTAAAATAGTACCAAGCAAGGTAGATGGTGCTACTGAGTCAATAGATCGACCATGAACTCTAACCGAGTAAAATGTAGTAGGTCCTTGGGAGCATGACGGCTGAAATGTCGGTAAGAAACTTCTGCTGTTGTAAGGCCGCACTTAGAATACTGTGTACAAGCTTGACCACATGTTTCGTTCGTGACAAGATGGCAGTTGAACGGGTCTTGCGAACTGGGACGAAAATTGTGCATGGGTTAAAGAAGTTTACGTACATTGACAGGCTAGGTAAGTTGGTATGCTCTCCATGCATTACAGGTGAATTAGTGGCTAGTTGGTTTTCCCTGTCGCACAATAATGGGTCAGCTTGGTCCAGGTCTAACTGGACTGTTCCACCCAACCCGTGTGCCAACCTCGACTCGCCACCCATAGAAGGTACACTAACTCCGACCTGACGCGGTTGAAGGCAGCTTTACGATTATCGGGTAGTGTCATAGGTTATTGGAACCAGCTGTCCGTAGCATTTGCTATGACACCGACAGTGTAAAAGTTTGCACACTGACTGGAGCCCTCGGTCTGCAGTAGGAAATATTCCCTTTCCTACCTTAAGCTTCTACTCGCCTATTACGGCTTATTATTTTTTAACTCCTTTCCAGTTGCATAAAACATTACTTATATAATTCCATAAACTCTTCCCTTATTTCCTTTGGTTTTCTTTTATTCACCTGGCCGGCACAACAAGGCCTGCTAGTGCAGGTCAGGTAAGCCACATTTGGTTGACCACGTGAATTGTGCGTGTTTTCCTGCAAATGAATCCGCTATATGAACCGTCGGCTCAATGACGAGATCAAAACTGGAACATTTGTAGGATTTTCCTACTGTACCGGACCCAACTGATCTTGAAGTAAAACCCCGTGGCAAATGGAATACAGAGGAATTATTCCTTTAACAATGTCCCCTACGGCAACCGCGAACCTTTTACTACCTGGTGCGTTCATATTCATCCTAATAACTCACCTGCCATACCGAGTAATAACATGCTCCTCGGTTGTTTAGTTGGCAAACGTAAACCCGCTCACGAAGGTGCTTCTTCTTTCCTATTAGCTGGCTTCTTTTTCCTCCTTGAACCTCCCTCCAATTAAGCTGTGCCAAAATATCTATTGGAGCTCGGGTTCGTCTTTTAGTTTAATCGGTTGATCAACGAGGTACAAAGGGTGGATTAAATTGGATGGTGACTAGTCGGGTTGCATACAGTGTAGGATCTGTAATGGTTGGTTCGCATAGTTAGGCACTGACATGCTCACTACAAGGTGCGCACATGGATGGCAGCGAGAGTTCGCTGCCGCCTTAGCAAGTGCTCGCAACCTAGTGCTGAGCGTTCCTCACTGGCAATCGACAGTAATGTTTCGCTGGATGGTTCACTGTCTCTGTCGAGGTATATAGACAGGAGGGTGGAACTGGTTGGAAATCGCTTGTACAGGCAATGTGTACTCGGTTAGGACTCAATTGTAAATGTATAAAAAGTTTCAATCTGTGAACCGGGCATACTCTTAGCCTGCAACTTCGATGCCTGGTAAGGTTGAGCAACCGGATGCGTTTTTGTTGCAGCTATTCGGTTCATTTCATTTGAACCTCAGTGTACGTAGCCCTGAAGCGCGGTAGACTCAGTTGCAAGGATTCACTTCGCCAGCTTAGTTGTAACCCATATCTGCAATATAGTGGGTTAATGGCGAATAGAATGTAAAATGTGGCAGAAGTAAGTGGCTAAACCGTTTAGCATATAGCGGAAATTCACTTTCAGATGCGAGCAACTTTGTGCCATTAAGCCACTGACCGGGTGGCTGCGCCAGGTTTGGGAAGACCAACACCCGGTGGTGTGGACCACTTCGAAGCACTCATCCAGGAAGACGACATCCAACGGCTTTACTACGACTATCAGTCAAGTTCTTCATGTCTCCATGCCGCGTCCTGGACTGACCACCTAGCAGTTAAGCGCTACGGGGTGGAGACACGAATTATAATGCACGCCATGGAAACTGATCAACGGGCATACGGAGGACATGGCCTAGCCAACTCCAGTGGCAGCGAGTAATCAAACACTCGAGTGGGTTACCAAAAGACTTGTCAAATATCAAGGGGCGGAGCACAGCGTTGCTCACCCGGTTTTCCCACCAAATGTAGGAAATACTCCCCAAGCACCAGCAGTCAAACATAGTCAAGCCTTTAACACCTTCGCTGCGAACTGGCAAGGTCTCTGCACATTGCAATAAACCAGCCTCACCGCAACGTTCTGCTGCCAAACATTCACTGACGAACTGCTATCCAGCGGTCTCTGTAAATGGTTTTGTCTCTGGAAAACCATACGGACAGTGTTAGTACGGGCAGTGACCTTTCCAATGGCATGCCCACCTTAGAAGACACAATTACATAGGTGAGTGCGTTTACCTCTTACGGTTAATGTTTGCTGATGGATAAAACCGTCAGGTGGGTAGGCATATTTCTGCGGCCGTATTACACATAGATGCGAAGCAATTGTTGAAGCGTCAAGCGCTACCGGTCAGTGTATTCAGCACAGTTTGCATAGCCACGGGGTCAGAACTCCGTAGCGTATCGCGGCCACATACGCCAACGCTGCAAGCTGGCTCCGTCAACGGAGTGAAAGGCCGTCACCACATAGGAAACACCACAATATGTTGTCAGTAAATGTGTCTCTATTGTAACACTTGACGATGATTACGAAGGTAATCGTTGCCGCCACAACCTGGGCGGAAGCTGGCGTGTCTATCGGGTATTCGGTTGTTTCGGGGAACAGTAGGTCTTCAGAGGATGATGTCCGTGAGTATTTGGGTTTCACACAAAAAATGCTAACGCCTCTTTGGTTTCGCACGAATTACGCTGACATTTCTTGAAGATGGGCATGACAACGGCCAGTCTGAATGCACTTCTTCAGCGTTCCAACTAGTGCCTCACAGAAACGCAAGTGCTGTTCTCACAGTGAAGGCACTTAGTGGTTCACTGAACTTTTAACCGGCTCTTGATAGACTATAGGACAAAGTTGTTGTGCTGATGCTAACGCGCTTAGTCGCTATTTGGTAAGAATGAATTGCTGCGTGTTCCGCTGCAAACTAACCTAGATGTGTTGCTGTTACACGCTTGTAGGTACACTGAGCATTGGACTGCTGCCGTTTTCGGATTTCTGCACGTTGTGCATGATTTGCAGGTCACTATTGAGCCTGGCAAATTAAAATGTTCGCAAGATGTTTGCCAGCCCTCGCTAGATAGCACTCAACGTTGTGTACAAGCTTGTTCCCTCCTAGACCGGGACAAAATGATAGTTGAACTTGTAATACGGTTAGGGACAACATGATGTTTTAATTAAGGTGCTTTTCAGCAGTTGCGTGCCATGCTAGAAACAAAGGAAAAGCCCTGAGATCCCAGAATAACCTTTTCCATTGACGTTGATAAAGCCCACTTCATGCGTGCTCGTTGAGGTACCGCGTAAAAATACGTCAGTGGCTTCTCTCCTGGCCATAAGGTTGCTTGCCGCGTGATCAGTATAGACTAAACAACTGCTTGGTATGGAGGCTCGCGGTGTTAATAGTGGTGGCTTTGCCAGTGGCGGGCATGTTACTACTGCTGTAGGAGTTACTTACATTTAATAGGAGTCAATGAACAACAAGGAAATATTACTGGCAATAAAGCGATTGCTTTACAAGCCATGTTGGATGGTTGAGGTGAAGGCAAACGTACGTGTAAATCGTCAGTTTAAGCGTCGAGCGGTTTAGATGCCATGCTTCATTCAAATATTCTAATGTACGTATTGTATTGTTACCGTAGACTAAGATGGGGAAGTAGCATGAGGAAGGTATTTAGTAAAATTAATAGATAGGACAACGCTCACTCATGCGCCGCTGTCTTGGACGGATGTGATGGATGAATGCAGTTGTAGTATATCCGAACGATTTTCCATCGCAGCAGCGTGTAAGAAGGACAGCAACAAGCTGAGAGTGGGCACCTATGGTTCGCATTTGGTTGACCTAAACCTCACTGATGATATAGCTTAATGTAAGTGCATAAGCGACCCATCCAGACTGCTTCTGAATACGGTTATCGTGGGAGAAGAAATAGCGTGTGTGGGACGAGCCTTCCATTGTTGGCACACACGAAAGGAAGATAAATTCCGGCAGCATTCCATCTGGCTGTATCTTGTCGCTAACTTTAGCCGTTGTCCACTACGTGAGCTGTTGTGATTCAGCTTCGGTAGGTGCCGACAAGAAGGGTTTGAATTCCTTAGTTTCATAAAAGTAACTTTCAAGTCGCCACGCAGGCGTGGATATTGTTCATTGTAGACCCAGAGGGATTTCGGCCTCGATAGGTAAGGGAGCTGAAACAGGCCTTTTACGTTTTTGGTCACCCTTCATTGTGGCAGTTATGGAGCGGTATGGTTTTGCTTTTTCTTTAGCTGCCAGTTCCAAATGACGTACCCAAAATGAGGCCGAATGTAGGCGTTGAGCAGCTGAGAAAAGATGGAAGGCTCAGAGCGCCCGAATGCCATCCGCAAAAGGCCAAGGTGCTGAATAGATTTTTGAGAGGCATTCTCGGTCTGACGGGAACATCCCAGATCTTCCTTCCCTCTCAAACTTACATCGCATTCCGTTGAATTGCGCTGCGGTATTTGAATTCCCAGGTTGTATAAGTAACTGGCTTTACGGCGTATGCTCAATATCGCAACCCAGAATGTGGCTGTATAGTCCATATATTCAACAAGCGGTAGATGCTTGAGCATCGCCACGCACACCACAGACCGACAATAGCTGTGTTCCTCGATTTCAAGAGTGCGTTCGATTTATTCGATCGATCGATTCTTTTCGAAGTACCTCCGCCGAAAGGTGTTCCCAGGAAATATGTGAACATCCTTCGTGCTCTACACTCGAACGCTACAGGCCACGTCAGGTTCTACGGTGTCCTGTCAGAAGGTTTTTCGACCACAAGTGGCTTTCGTCATGGTTGTCCGATTTCTCCACTGTTATTTAATTTCATCGTGGACTGTATCATGGAGTGTTTCTTTGCGGAATCTCCCGATGTAGGCGTTGAAGTGTTGCCTGGGGATAGGTTAGTTGATCTAGCTTTTGCGGATGATATCGTCTTGCTTTTTCACGATGTTGCGGTGGCACAATCAACCCTGAATAGCCTATCTAGAGTTATCCCATTATTTGGTATGCACTTCGCACCTTCAAAGTACAAAGTGTTGCTGCAGGACTACCAGCCACTTGATGATCCCTTGACGCTTGCTAACGAGGAACTCGAGGTGATTGATCAATTCACTTATCTTAGCAACTGCATCAGCAGTGATGGGCGCATAGAAACTTACGTCAGCTCGCGCATTGCAAAATTCAGAGCTGTTTTCTTGAACCTGCGGCGTCATTGGCGACAGAAGGGAGTTTCCCTCCGCCTGAAAGGTCGTGTATACAAGGCCAAAGTGAGGGCCGTTTTGCTCTATGGTTGTGCGACTTGGCGTCTTCGGTCTGAAGACCTGAGGCGTCTTTAAGTCATTGATCATCGTTGTCTGCGAAGCATTGCTGGTGTCGGATGGCATTAGCGTGTCCGCAACGATGATGTGCGTAGGTGAATACTAAATAGTGGTAATCAAGCTAAAACTCTAGGACAACAGATATCCCTGAATGAGTTGCGTTGGCTCGGGCACGTGCAACGTATGCCTGGTGGTCGCTTATTTAGGAAGACCTAGGAGGGCCATTTCAGAATGCGTTTTGAGTTGTTACTGTGGAGTAAGATGGGGAAGGTATGTCTTAAGAACTAAAGGAACCACAACGCTTACGCGTGCGCCGCTTTCTTGGACTGGTGTAATTGATGAATGCAGTTGTAGTATATCCAAAAGATATTCCACAATAGCAGCATGTAAGTTGTAAAGTACAGTAGCTGAGAATGAGCACCGTTTGTTCACGTTCGGTTGACGTAGACATCAGTGCTTATATAGCGGATCATCCAGATGTCGTTTGAATGCCGTTAGCTTAGGAGAAGCAACAACCTATACACGAAGAACGTTCCAGTTTTGACACACACGAACGGAAAAGAAATTCCGGCGGCATTCCAATCGGCTGTATTGTGTGGCCAGCTGTAGCTAGTGCCCTCTGTGTGTGATATTGCGATTCAGCTTGGGTAATTGACGCCACAAATGGGTTGCATTCCTCAGTAGCATATAAGTAAGTATCAAGTAGCCACGCAGGCGTCGTTATTGTCCACTGTATACCAGGAGGGCTTTAGCCTCAATCGGTAAGGGAGACGAAACAGGCCCTTTACTTTCTTAGTCGCCCTTCGTTGTGGCAGTTCAAGAGCATTAAGGTCTTGCTTTTGCCATGGCTACCAGACGTGGATGGTTTGCTCAGAATGAGGCCGAATGTAGGCTTTGCACATCTAAGAAAATCTGGAAGGAACAAAGCGCCCCAATGCCCTCCACAAAAGACCAAGGTATTGGTTAGCTTTTTGGAGGCATTCTCGGTCTGAAGGGAACATCCTAGATCTTCCTGCACAACTACGCTTAGATGGCATTCCGTTGAAGTGCGCTGCAATATTTGGTATTCCAGTCAGTATTCTCAAGTGTCTTTATGGCGTATGCCTAACACCTTGCAATTCGTAGCGTTGAACTGAAGCAGGTGCTGAGTCGACCATAGCTAGCCCCGGTCAAGATCATCCTGAAGTGCTGCATTGTCGCTGGTTGTTCTAATGGTTCACCATATCTTGAGATCATCAGCGAAGATTAAGTCGTTGGAGGTGATCACTGTCGCTAGATCGTTCAGGTAAATCAGGAATAGTCGTGAACCAAGTACTGAGCCCTGGGGCACTCCGCACACAACGACGATTGATTCAAAGAAGACGCTGCCAGCTCCTTACTTAGATGTCTTTGAAGCAAGCACTTCCCCATCCAACCGAGGGTTGGTCACCAATCCCACCACACTGCAGCTTGTGGAGGAGGATACGGTGGTTCAGATGGTTATAGGCCCTGGATAAGTCCAGTAGAAATACCTACGCCGCTCTAAACGGTCTCATCCCAACTGGATCTGGCAAGCAGCAAATTTGATGTGCAAGATAGGTGCTTGCAAATCTATGTTGTTCTTGTGCTAACATATTGCGTCCCACCAAATAGTTAAAGAGCGCGTCGGCAACAGTTGCTTCTATGTTTTTGGCAAGCACCGGAAATAGTGTTATCAAGTGACGGTTGGCCAGATCTGTACGACTTCCCCCTTAGGGAGGACGCTTGCATCTCATCGAGTCATCGTTGGAAGAATTTGCAGTGGGTCCGCCAGGTTTGCTGCAGTTAACCTCAACGCCTTTGGAGGAGTATCATCAATGCCAGGATGGGTATGCTCGTGCAGGACTGTTAGCCACTTCATAACGTCTGCAGTCGTAAATGGGATGTGGTTACTTTCTGGTGGTGGTACAACCTACTGGAACAGTGTATGTGGCGATGTCATGCTCTGAAAGTTCTGGGCTAATTGTTGGCACAGGGCGTTGGCCACGTTGGTTGCGGTTTTTGCGTGTCCACCTAACTTATGCAAGGCAGAAATTCCTCACTGCACTTTGCGGAGCTTGTTAACGTGTCTGTACTGGAGCTTGGGATTTGAAAGAAATTTCTCAGCTGGTTTTCGTTGGTGCTATATATTATCTTGCGTACCTGGTTTACGCAGTGATTGCATTGTGTAGTGTTGGCTACCTATGTTTCGGCACACTGTTCCCCTTGTGTCTTTGCCAGAATATATTCCTCGTGAAAGTAAAATTAAGTGTTCCCCTGCGTATGAATGATTGTACTGTCTTTGCTTGCGAGAACCTCCTCCTAGAAGCGCAAGTTACTAAAGTGTTGAGTTGGTGCGCAAAAGCATACGAAGCGACATCGGGGGATCACTCAGCCAGAAATGTCCAGTTTTTAACATTTACACCTTTGAGTAGAACAACCTAGTCCGTAATGAGCTAACACCTCTGTATTTTCTGAGTAATGTTCCGCATAAAAGACGCAGTTGAACCTGAGCGTTGTACGGTCGCTATGAATCAAACTGCTCTCTATGAAGAACGTTTCAATCATAATCTCTTCGTTTTTAAATACGAGATCCAGGACAAGCGGGGTTGTTTTCCGTCCTGAATCTTGTAGGAGACGTGATGTGATTGTAGAGTGGTAGTCCACTATGTACCTCCGGTATTTCCATTTTGTAAGGTTCATTGGTACATGTTGGGGTTTCTGTGGTATGAAGATTGAAGTCATCAACCAAGAGAATGTCGTTGTACGACCGTGAGAAAATAGTCTTCATTGTGGAGGCTAGGCGACTGTCCATTTCCAAAATAGCCAACTGAGGGCGATTCACCACGCCCAACAAATATGCGTTCTCACGGTTTAGGTGTAGACGGCACGAAAACACATCGACAGTCTAAACCTCTGGGTCATCGATGAGATCAAGGTGTTGTTCGCTGCGATAATAAACTAGTACTCCACATCCCCTAATCGGTCGATCATTGCGTAGAATAGACATACCAGGTAGTGAGATTTCTGCATTAGCTATCGCTTCACTCAACCAGGTCCCGGTTATCATAAAGAGGTCCCTTGACATTGAGGCCTGATGCAGGTGAAGCTCCATCAGTTTGCTTAAAAGACGTGCGTTGATTTAAAGCAGGAGAGTTACTCATTTATTAGAAGTTTGTATCTGGATGTAGACAACAGGTTTGCTACTTGGCGTACTCTCTTGAGGCCTGCTGCTACGCCTTTTCTGAACAGTCCTAGGCTAGCGAGAAGGACTTGGTAGAACTCACTGCACCATGCAACCCGGTTCTTGGTGATCCTGATGGTCACTCCGCTCTTGCGATGTCTCACCGGATTCTATGACGGCTGTCAGATACTTCTCTGTGGTGGACTCTGCAATAACCAGTGTTCCCACTGAGTTGGTTCGGTCCGTGGAGTGACCAGTAGCCTCTGGACGTAGACCTGCCGCTTTTAGTCGAATTTCTTTCGCTAGCATGTTTCGAAAGTTAACCCAGTTCTCTAGAACTGTCTGTAAATTTAGCTCATGCGGTAAGACCAACTTCAGCAACATAGGACTACACCCTTACTAAGTTGTTGACACGGGCATCCTTGTTATGGAAGTAGCAGTGCCATATTCCAAAGCCAGCGCCTCACTAATGTATTGCCATTGCTTCCGGCAGTTTGCCTGAGCTTCTTCAGAAGATTAAGATTGAGATTCCGGGAGGCCATGGATAATAACGTTTTCACCTCTTGTTTTCTGCTTCCCTATTGATTGTTCCTATTTTTGAACGTTCTTTCCACGGAATGTCCGTTAAGCACACACTCAGTTGTGTCGATTTGCAGCGGGTAGAATGGATTCCGTTAAGTCCCCGGAATGTATGTTAACCCGAAGTATTTGAGGCTGACCGTAGTGGAAGGAATTTGGGTTCCTGCGATGCGTCTCAGTGTAGTGTGTTCAACGCGCATGCTGATAGCACTACAGATGGAATCCCAGTGACTACGATCGTCTGCACGTTTACCACTTATTATGTTGGATGCAGATTCAGGAACGTTAGTACATACAATACTTAAGGCCTGATGATTCAGCCTTGAGGTTTGCAATCTCAGAGCACTAGGTTCTTTTAATTTTTGTAGATTTGTGGATCGCACTGGTGATAGCAATTTATGTTGTGGCTTGGTCTTGCCCTTTGCGGTAAATGGAGTCACATGTGTCTTTGACGGCTTTTTCTTGGAAGTAGCCTCTGCGTAGGACGTCCAGTTGGGCATTACGGTGGACTAGCTGGAGCTTTGTGTTTCGAGTACGTCAACTGATTTGATAGTCAGCACACCCGTGAAGAACGTGAGTGCAACTACTTTTTCACCTAGTGGGGTCATGTGGCTAGGAGCCGTTGGAGGCTGAGACGCTATGGTGAGTTTGGGACGCCTGAGCACCTTTTATTGGCATAAACGGGGAGTTTTTAGGTGTTCTTTCAGGCGCAAGGCTAGCGTTGTTTGCTTTCACAGGTGCGTTGTTAGCGTGCAGCAGTTTCTCTATTGTTTACGTCAACTTTTCACCATGTTTCGATAAAACCGTTAAATAGCTAGCGACAGGGATAAATTTGCACGCCTGGCAGAAAAAATGCTTCGGTTTTGCTGTTGTGTTGCCTAGTTTTGCGTGCACTCATCCCTAAGCACATTGAATGGTTCGCCTTTTGCTAGTTAAAGCCAACTAGACCAGACTTAACGGCTTTTACCCATGGGTCACAATTGACTTCCCCGTTGGCGATATCCATTTGGGGCGTGCACCTCTTATTGGGACTTGCACCAGTTCCAAATGGATTTTAATGTAAAGAGCGTTTAAAATTTAGGTTGTAGATGTCTCACTTATCTACTTACCACCAGCGGAAAACAGAATAATTCTGCTGATATTTGTAGTCACGGTCAGTAGTAGCGCAGCAAGCTACGAATGACCGCAGGCGGTGGTGATATGTTGTAAAGATCCCACAATAACCAGATATAACGGAGCAACTGAATGTGTACACTGCAGTAGGGCTAACAAGGGGATAAAGATACTGCCGCACCGTGTATGCCCGCTTCACTTTTCTTTCCGTGGCTATCGACGCTGGTTGAGTGCAGAGGGGTCAGACGTGTCGCGTCCAGATAAGGAACACGTTGCTTAGGGTAGATAGGCGACGAGTATGTCATTCATCCAGCTGGTAAGTGGATAGGCAGTGATGCAGCGTAGCAATGAGGCAAAGCAAGCTGATTTGAAAAATCATGTCTAATAACAACACTGGCTGCTCCAATGGCAGATCAACTTGACAATTATCGCTTCGTACAGCTATTAGAAGAAATGGTAATAAGGTGTTCAGGAGACCCTTATAAAGAGCGTTAACATAAGAAAACAAGAGTTCGTGTGCGACAAGAGGAAATCTAAATCCTCCGATATGATACAAGCACGATTGACTTCGACACTGCAAAAGCACAGGGTGCTGGTGATCAGCCGATGACAGCTCAAAAAGAGGAACAGTGGTAGGAGGACCTCGCGGAGCCAAATCGAATGACAGTAAGTACCTGCGTGTGGAGCCAATTGGTATGGCTTTCCTAATGTTAATATTGATGAAAAGGTTACAAGACGTTTATGGGCTAAGTAACCAACGTTCTTGGAGGCACTTGGAGCGGATAAAAGATGTATTGCTAATGCAGTAATAAGGATTAACTGTGGAACATGTATAGGCTTACTAAACACTTGTCATTTACTGTAGTTAAGCCAAAATGTATACATGTTTTTTAGTGATTATGGTACCACTGTTATAGGACCTATAATATTTATCTACGCATCGCTCATGCATGCAAGTGCCCTATCAATCGAGCCTGGTTGAGTGCTTGAAAAATGGCACAACTTTGGCGGATATATGAGCTTACTATTCACTCACCCCGCTCGCGGGATTATAAAGTTATATATAGTCCTGGTTATATATGTGGTATACATTACTAAAATAATTTTATCACTAAAATTTAAATATCTTCATTATTCGTTTGTCAACTTCTTATTGCTTACGCCTTGTGTAACTAGTTTATATGCCGCATCTACAAATTTTACTAAGTAGTATTTTTATGTGTATTGTGTTATTAACTAAATGCGTAATCCAACTATGCTAACATTCATAATTTAAGCTGCACGAGTACACACACTATTTAAACTCAACGGAAACTGACAGGTATATAGTTAGTTAGTTATAAATAGCATATAGAAAAGAGCAAATAAGATGAAATAGAGGAAGAAGTTTGGGTTAGTTCATTGACTACACTTAGCCATTAATTGTAGGAGTAAGGACGGGCAGGCCTCTTACGCTGCATAATGCTGAATACCAGTGCTAAACTAAAAAGCGTACAAATATCTTTCTACCTAAGGACACAAGAATGGATAGCTTGCATTTGGGGCGATACTATTTATTATGATGTGTTAATTTTGCAGATCTACGTACGAGTTATATACTAATACGTGTAAATAGCTGTACATATTTTTAAGGATATTATCCATATATATATATAATATCATACTTCATCAAGTATGCGAGCACGCTGTCATATCTTATTCCGCCCCTGCGAACATTAATGCGCCATACGTTTACCAGATACCGTCGTCATGTTTGCGTTCCCATTAGATTTTTATCACGTAAGGTAGTGTTCCCGACAAGCTTGCATGTAGTTTTTGCTGCAGAGTTGCTTTTCCTTTGCACGTACACACAGTTCGTGTCAAGTCCGCTTTTTCAAAAATATATGCTTATAGCTAATTTTTCTTGCCAAAATGTGCCATCCGTTTACCTAGTTAGTTACATTTGATTGTTAAAGCCAGTGCACATCTTTTCCACCGATTTTCCGTTTCACACTAACATCCCAAACTAATACACACAAGGCACCATGTGAAGTAAGCATAACGTTCATTTCTCAATCACTTTCCGTGTAGCAGTATTCATATATCACCGTTAATAAGCATCCTTTAATTTACCGGTTAACAAAAGACCCTATTTTCTTATCCAGTAACATACGTCCACTTTTCTTACATATTCACATTTAGCAAGCGCGTTCCTACTTTCATAGTTACAATTAACCATACCACCAGAAAGACTACAGGACCACGCCTCCTATAAGCATCTGCTAAACGTTTATTTCTGTTAGTTTTACACTTAGTAACTACGCAATAATATCCTGTGTTGCTATATTACTCCAAGCTGTGCTGGTTCACGTTGGCCCGCTATCTTATTTCCGACAGAGTTGAAAGCCTTGGGCCCCTATTTGTTTGACGCTGCTTCAATCTCATGCTGTGCGCCGGCAGGTTCTTTGAAGTATCTGGTTCATACAGGTCAACGGGCCAGCAAACACTGAGACTTCAAGCGTTTGAACGTCTTGTAACACTTACAATCTGCTACAGTTTCAATTGTACCGTATTATTCTATCTTCCGCTGTTTATTTTACAGTTGTTTTAATTTTCTGCTGCGACACAATAATTATATGCATATTGGTCAGCGTTCTCGTTTCGACTCGACGCTTTTGCGTTCTTCTTCCTTGTTCGGCATGGTTGTTTTTGCCTTGTGAACGAAATTGATACTGATGCGTATTGCGTTCCTGTTGAAGCACATTGTCAGTACCGGACATTTGTAAGACGTAAAACTAGCCGAAATACGGATAGACATTGTGCATAACCGACTGCGCATTTGCTTAATTGCTTTCCACTGCAGAATTGGTAACCGCTTTCTGCATTTATTTTCGGTTTTTCCTCGAAAGTTCAGAATTCACGTTTTGGTTTTCTAGTACGAATGTTCTCCAACTGCGTTCCTTCTTTTGCTTCCGAAGAGCCTGTGGGTTTCTCAGTTGCTTCTCTCGACGCTACTAACCAGCAAGTTTGGGTTTTACAGTTAGAAGCACCTCTTCCATTCCGCCATCTCACTTCCTAGTTCATCCTGTGTGCTAGCTTTGCCGCGAACCTCTCTACGCATATCGCTGCCCATGTTGCTGTTCAACTTGCCCACATCATACCCGACGCGCTTTATGAGGAGCTAAAATCCGCCATTTTGAGGCCACCGCAGCTTCCGAAGGGGCCAGAATTCAGTAAGCACTGTCGGGTGCCGAGCTTGACGACTGCAGGCCATCGCAGCTGCTACGATACAGGCGTTCCACTGCCGATCCGTAAAAGCTGACGACGGCATATTAGTCCACTGTGGACTAAATGTCTACCATCACACACCACTATTATGCTGGCTGTTTCCGTGTATGATGTATCTCCAAACAAGCTAGCAGTGGCTGTCGACGAAGTCCGTGCTGGTTTTTCAAATAACCTGCCTTGCTCGCAATAGAACCTCCTTCGCCTAGAATTCTCGGAGTCGACCCATTTGAGTCACCGTCTCCGTTCGTCGCCGCTCAAACTCGCAATCTCTTGTATACAGTGCACGTGCAGTAGCAGTCGTAGGTTGTCCTTACGAAGCAGACACCGTCTGTACAGAAACGTATCAAAACTTTTCTGCTGTTACCATCGTCGATATGGCGATAATACCAGGAAGTCTCGACCTGGGTGTGCTCATCCCAGAAACTGTGCAACGCTCTAAGGGCAACGCCCGAGTCAGCCGTTAACGGCGACTGCTGCGTCTGGCCGAAAACCCAGTCGCATCCTCATCGACCATGACTTACCAACCAAAAACAATTCCTTGGCGGACATCGGTGCCGAGCTCAGCATACTGTCAGCATTACTCCGAGAGCGACTAACAACCCCAAGATCCCTAAGTATGTTAAAAGCTCTTCCCACTTAACCTGGGACGCAAGCGAACCTTTCCTCTAGTCTCCCTTATCTCATTCGTCCAGCGTCCTATTTTTGATGCTGGTTTACGCACGATATTTTGTCTGATACCCGATTTAGGCTGTCGCATAGTTCGCAGTAGTTCCACGTCGCTTGTGGTCTAAGGTACCTTACGTCGACCAGCTCGATAGGTCTTTGACCAGCACTACCTACAGGCAGCGTGTTCACAGATTTGCACCGCAAGTTTCCTGCGTTTCAACAGTCCTCCAGCGAACTGCCCGAACCTATGCACCAGGGTACACACCACCACCACGGAAGGACCGCCGGTAAATGCTCAAACTTAAAGGCTACCAGAAGCCAAACCAGCCACTGCCAAGGCTGTGTTCGAACACAGGCTCCGTCTAGGAAGTATTCGACTCTCCAACAACGCAAGGTCACCCCTCTCCACATGGTCCGTAAATGGTCGATCGGAGTCTGACGGCCATGCGGGGACTACCGTACCGGGCGTGTCCCCATACCGCATATTCACGAGTTCTCCATAGGTGTACATGGCCAAGCCATGTTTACAGTATGTTCCTGTCCGAGTAAACTACCAAGTTCCTAGCGCTTTGGATGACATACATAAAACGGCCAAAACCACACCTTTTGGTCTCTCCGCATTCTTCCGTATGCCTTTCGGTCGGCGCTGTGCCGCGCAGGCATTTCAGCAACTTATCTATAACCTCCTTAATGGTCTTGAGTTCGTCTTCGAATATATTGACGATATGCTCGTAGACAGCTCGGCATGATGAACCTTTGTGTCATCTTCCCATAACTTTTGTGCGTTTCGCCCAAAGTCGTATTACGATCAACGCCGATAAGTTTTATTGGCCAATCATCTGTTAACGTTCCTGGCCACCAAATCGACCCGGACAATACTTGCCAGCTTTCTTAACAGACACCCATTTTTGATGACTATTCTGTTAATGGGACGGAACCAGCCAATAAGAGCGTTTTACGCTAAGGGCTATAGATTTGGCCATAAATTGAATGTACCGTTAGTTGGACGTTAAGCAAAATATACTTGCCAGCCGTACGCCGGTCTCATGCTTTGGGAAGTCGGGCTGATCAGAGTGCACGCTAGCAGCAGGTCATCGGTAGGTCAGCCGAAACCTTAACATATATTTTTGGCGACGGAAGGTAGTGGATCAACATGTCAATTTCAGCGGAAGACCTGAAAATCATTTTGTTGCAGCAACAGCAGCAATTTGAAACAGCACAGCTGCGTATGATTGAAACCCTCAACCAAATGTTATCTGTGCAGCCTACGGTCGTTCAGAACAATGGGAAGCCTTCGGCGGATGCGAAGATCAGTAGTGTTAATGAGTTCATATTCGATCCTGACTCAGGATTAATATTCGATGCGTGGTTCAGGCGCTATGAAGATGTTTTCAGGGCAGAGTTGTCAGGTCTCCATGATGCATCTAAAGTTCGCCTTTTGTTACGAAAACTCGGAACGGTTGAACATGACAGATACATTAACTACATTTTGCCAAACAACGCGCATGATTTCAGCTTTGATGATACAGTTGCTCGACTCACAGCGTTGTTTGGAGACCAGTCGTCTCTTTTCAATAACCGATACAATTGTCTAAAGCTATGCAAAAAGGACAATGACAGTCTTATTGCTCACGCGGCGATGGTCAAACGTGAATACCAGAAATTCAAACTGAGGTCGCTCACGGAAGACCAGTTCGAGTGTTTGATACTAGTATGCAGTCTACAGTCCCCAAAAGACGCCGAGATACGAACGAGAATACTTGGTATGTTGGAACGCGACACAGATGTTACATTACAAAACGCCATTGCTGAAGCCCAAAGAAGCATGAATTTAAAGCACGATACGGCTATGGTGGAAGCTTCGAGAGCACATTCCGCAGATATATCTGTCCAGCAAATTTCAGGAAACAACCCACCGACCGCTCAACCTAGCAGATATCCACAATCCAAACCCCCATCACCTTGTTGTCAATGCGGAGGATGGCATTTTGTGAGATGGTGTCCTTTCAGCAAACATGTTTGTCAAAGGTGCTTTAGACGGGGGCACAAGGAGACCCACTGCAGATTCAAAACATCATTTAGATCGTCATGTGATACTCGAAAAGCAGGTTACCGAAGGTTCGCGACAAGAGTAAACGCTAACTATACGGACGATGTTAAAGATAGAAGAAAGTTCGTCACTATTACCATCAACGGAAGAGTAGCGCTTCATAATTGACAAGAACGGTAGACGCCCATATCCGTCAAAAATTGATGCTATAAAAAGATGCCACCTCCCAAAGATGTGCCTACTCTGAGGTCCTTCTTAGGACTCGTCAGTCATTACAGTCAATTTCTGCCACATATGCACAGCGTGCGTGGACCACTCAATGAGTTACTCACCAAGGACAAACGTTGGCACTGGTCCGAAGATTGTCAGAAGTCCTTTGACGAGGTGAAGCGAATGCTGTGTTCTGACCTTATGCTGACACATTACGACCTTACACTTGAAATCGTGGTGGCGGCAGGCGCTTCGAAGTATGGCGTGGGTGCAGTTATCTCTCATAAGTTAGCTGACGGATCGGAAAAAGCGATCGCACACGCAGCTCGATCACTGTCGCCAGCCGAAATGAATTACGGGCAGACAGAGAAAGAGGCATTAGCGATAGTCTTTGCAATAAAGAAATTTCACAAAATGTTGTATGGCAGGAGGTTTACCCTGCTTACCGACCATAAACCACTCCTAGCCATATTTGGATCAAATTCCGGTATACCCGTTTATACCGCGAACAGACTGCAGCGTTGGGCCACGGCCTTACTCGCCTATGATCTTGCGGTGAAGTACACGGCTACAAAGGACATAGGTCAAGCAGACGCACTTTCCCGGTTATTGGAGCTACAACAGCATCAGCAGGAAGAATCTATAATTGCAGCAATCTCCCTTGAATCAGAGGTCAACCAGGTCTTGATGAAGAATTTTAGGAAGCTTCCCGTGACGTTCGACATGGTACGTGACGCAACTGTGCGAGATCCCCTCTTGCGCCAGGTAATCAAATTTCACACTACGCAGTGGCCAAGTGATACTCTATCCGGAGAGCTACAAATTCTCTCTCGGAGAAAGGACGAACTTTCGATCGTAAATGGGTGTTTACTTTTGGCCGAGAGAATTGTCATACCCAAAGAACTTCGCCAAAGAGTCCTTCAGCAATTGCATCGGGCACATCCTGGAATTAACAGAATGAAAAGCATTGCTCGGAGTTTTGTCTACTGGCCAAACATTGATTCGGAACTCGAGCAACTAGTAAAGTCATGTCCCAGATGCGCGCTTGCTAGTAAGGCACCGAGAAAAGCTGACTTAGCTTCCTGGCCGTTGGCAACAAAACCGTGGGAACGCGTGCACGCTGATTTCTTTGGTCCCCTAAACGGTCAGCAGTACCTAATAGTTGTTGATTCTTATAGCAAATGGCCTGAGGTCTTCTGTATGGAGCGTGCGACAAGTGGTGCAACAATTAACATTTTGAGGAGACTTTTCAGTCAACACGAAATACCAGAATCCTTGGTCACTGACAATGGTTCTCAGTTCACTTCTTCCCAATTTGCAGAATACTGCGCACAGCATGGTATCACGCATGTATGGTCGCCCCCGTTTCACCCTCAGTCAAATGGACAAGCAGAGCGCTTCGTCGACACGTTTAAGCGATCTCTACTAAAGATGCGGGGGGAAGGAACCACACAGGAGATACTTGATACATTTTTGCTCGTGTACAGATCAACTTCAAATCCCCAAGTACCAAACCAGTTGTCGCCGGCAGAAGCACTAATGGGAAGAAAACTCCGTACTGTGAATTCCCTGCTAACTCCGAGGTGTACTAATGAGCAAGGAAGGAACGTTTGGATGGAGCAGTACTACAACGAGCGACACAGAACTCAAGCACGCCGCTTTTACCCAGGACAGCATGTCTTAGTAAGAGACTATCGCGCGGGAAACCCGCAATGGGTGGTAGGATCGATAAAGAGAAATATTGGACAGGTGCTATATGAGGTTAATGTGGGTAATTTGATTTGGACCAGGCATTCCAATCAGCTGCGACCAACTAGCATCCCTGCGGGCACAAGCGCTCGGTTACTACTGTTAGATATTCTACTAGAGAGTTTCGACATGCCATCTAATCCACTAAGCAATTCGGATGCATCCCGCACAGAAGTCTCAGAGGAACCGAAGGTCCAGACCCGGCGCTTTACTGATCGACTACGGTGACCTGTCGTAAGAATGCAGTTGGATCCAAAAATGAAGTCTTATGTCAACTTTTGCAAGGGAAGGTGTTAATGGGACGGAACCAGCCAATGAGAGCGTTTTACGCTGAGGGCTATTGATTTGGCCATAAATTGAATGTACCGTTAGTTGGACGTTAAGCAAAATATACTTGCCAGCCGTACGCCGGTCTCCTGCTTTGGGAAGTCGGGCTGATCAGAGTGCACGCTAGCAGCAGGTCATCGGTAGGTCAGCCGGAACCATAACAATTCGATGTTCCAAACGTTCAAAATCACCGTTTCCTTGGTATGGTCAACCGTTTCAGTCGCTTCATTCTAGAATGCTGTAGGCTACTTCAGCATTGTCAGATCCGCTCATAAGCCAATATCTCAAGCTTCAAACAACTGCGAAAACAATAGCAGGATTCGACGTGGTGAATCGCGCACTATTCAATGCTATTGCCATTAGTCCATTGAGAATCGAGGTGGACACCTCTTTAAATTTTAGACAGACGCAGCACAGACCGCTGTTGTTGCCGTTCTTTAACAGACCGTAGACGGTCAACTTGAGACTCTTTCTTCTCTAAGCAGCTATAACCTGTGCAGCCGCGGTACAGTGAGTTCGGTCGAGAATTCTTAGCCGTTATCCTCACCGATAAGTACTTTCGCCATTTGCGTGAAGGTGTGTGTGCTTACCATCCTTAAGGATAATAAACTACACACTTTCGCTTTTCGTACTTTTTCTGAACGCTTTTTACCTCAAGCATCAAGTCAGTTAGATTACGCATTGCAACTTACCTCCGGTAGTTGACTCATTGGTGCAACGCACGATGTTGTAGCCGATCCTATGTCCCGCATTGCTCCTCACGAGCTTTCGCGCCAAGCAATCAGTCTATAAGGCATTACTGCTCAGCAAACAACTGATCCTAAGTTTGAGTAGTTAAAGCAAGTTGTTCTAATAAGCTTTCAACAATGTCCGTATTCAACTAAGACTCACAAATTTACGGGGACCTAGCCACTGGAATACTTCTACCGTTCGTCCCGCAACAGTATCGAGGAGTTGTGTATGACCATTCGCATGGAATTTTCCATCCGAACATCCACGCCACTATTGTGCTGAACACGTATGGCTACATCTGTCCCAGCAAGCGGCTTGATATCCAGCACGGTGTAAAACACTGTATTACTTGCCAGAATAGAAAGGTACATGGCCACACGATTAGTAGTTCTGGAACCTCTCGCTAGCCGACGCTTGATAAAAGCACGTCCATATCGGCATCGCTGAGCCTCTACGGCCATCCAACCGTTGCGCTTACGTTTTAACGTGCGTCGTTCGGTTTACACGTTGGCGACACACCGCGCCGCTGCGAGATGCTTCAGCCGAAACCGTGGCGCGAACGCGCAGCGAAACTTGAATATCCGTGGTTGGCATCTCGCCGCGTTTAGCACAGATAGAGGACTCCGGATTAATTCTTTCTTGTTTCGCGACCTTCACCGGTTGCTTGGCTGATTTGGTCTCAGTCTGACAACATCTCATCCACCCGCTAACGGTTACGTTGAGCGTTTTTAAACGACAACTCAATCCCAAACTTACCCCGACAACAGAATGTCCAGCGATCAGAGCGTTTACTGATTGTTTTTCTCGGTATCCGCAACCCGGTAAAGGAAGAGTTCGGTTGTTGCCTTGCAGCGTCAGCCTTTGTTACGACATGAAGAGTTCCTGGAGACCAAGTATGTGATTTCTGGGTTATTGTGAATTTGGTCTTGGGACATATGTGGCACGAATGAAAAACCCTTCTGCGCCATACGCCCAACCCCACCACAATTCACTTCTCAAAGCCAACACTGCAAAACTACTTGCACACGTGCCGCTTTGCTCTCGCGCGTCGATGCAGTTCGCAAACATATGACTGCCCTGCGTAGGCCCTTTCACTGTCATCACTCGCAATGAGAATTCTTTCTAATTGGACAGCAATGCTTTTAAAGCATATGTCCGTATTACTAGACTTAAACGGCCTAAGGTTAAACTCAAGCACCGCAACAGACTATTGACACGTTTGATGTTGGATAGACACCGTTGCAGAGCACCTTACTCAACCATTCGACGTGTGACACTAACGCTCCCTCTTCTCCCTAACTACCGCCTGTTGCAACTACAAACACACCAACGCGTACAAGTTTTGAAAGTATAGTTAATAATCCTTCCAATCTCGTTCACGTCAGATAGTACCCACTGAGCGCCCATCAGCATGATTAAGACTATTGGAGGAAGTGCTGTAGCCATTGCAAACTTCTTCATTTTTAAATGTACCATATTATTCCATCTATTACTATTTATTTTACAGTTGTTTTAAGTTTATAGAGCAACCCGATTATTCTATGCCCTTTGGTCAGCTTTCGCACTTCGGCTCGATGCGCCTGCGTGTTTCATGTTTGGTCAGCCTGGTTGCTGCGTGTTCGGTGGGCGAATTTGTTACTGCCTCGGACTGGGTTCTTGTTGAGGCACACGGTTAGGTTCGGGCACTTGGAAAGCCCAGCGCTAACTCAACTACGGATAGACTGCTTATAACCGTCTGAGCACCTCTAAAATATTTTGTATAAGCCTTTTCTACCACAGACTGTATTTAGTCACAACTCAAGGTGTGTCTTCTCATTAAAACCAAACATTTAAGTTAACCGATCTTCATATGATAACTCGCGCTGGCATCAAATTATGCGAGTGGCCAGTCCTTGAGTCTTCACAATATAAATACCATCTTTCTGCAGGCAGGGTGAAGATGCCTGGACACAGTATTCCGGATGTAGTTTGACCACAGCTTTGAATATGGGGAGGAAGGTCTTTGGTTTGGTACAACTCTGAACGCTCCTGAATCGAAATAATGCATGTCGCGCTTTATTAGACGTATGCCTGCACTACACTGAAGGCCTAACGTCAATAGTCACTAGGACACCTAGCTTTATGCCTCGGTAACCTGTTGCCTTGGTAGGGACCCTTGAGGTCTATGCACAGTAAGCTCCTCAACCAGCGGGGTTGGAAGTTGATAGTTTCTAGTGTTCAGTGGTAAGTCCCAAAAATGTGACCAGTTAAGCAGGGTAGCAGCAACTCAAGGGGACAAAGCGCCGTCTCCTCTGCCAACAAACTACAAGCCGTGGGCAAACATATAAGAGAGGTCATCAGGTAGATAGACAAAGCCATTTATAAACGCGGGAAATGACAACGGACCGAGTATTGAGCCATAGAACATTTCACTGTGAGCAGTGCCTGCAGTCGTAATAACGTCATTGACTTCGACACGAAATGTCCTACCATAAAGTAATACAGACAATCAAGGCTGCAGTTAAGGAGGGTTTCCAAACCAGATCACCTTTTCTAACAAGCAACGGTGATTCACCGATTTAATACCTGGACTGACATGAAGGTGACGCAATTCTACTGGTAGCCCTGATAATACAAAAAGGAAGTTGAGGGCGTGGGTAAGTGCTAAATTCCTTCACTGTCTACGATGGACCTGAATCCATAGTGAAGAACTTTGATAAACACTGTGAAAGCGAAATTTGTCCTTCCACTGCTGTTTATTTCAGTTCACAGTGATGACCATGTTAACGTGTTCCATCAGAAAGTTAGGTTATTCGATGCACAGCGGACACACCAGCGCGGCAATAACGGTTAAAACCGTTGACCTTGTGCGCCGTAGGTCAATGGCTTTACACGCACCTAGCCTCTACCCTTGGACGCCGCTCTCAAATCCCTATTTCCCCGTCCTATTAACAATTCTTTGTAAAACAGATGTTACTACTGATTACTAATGCCAGCTAAACCTAGAAAGCATTGCTGCTTACCTACAGGACATCGTTTCGCATGCAGCATAACGAACAGAATGCCAGGGGCTAGCGTAAAATATTGGCGTGTACAGTGCTATTGGTGGATGCAAGAAACCGTGTTCAGCACTGCACACGTGGTCCTGTCCCAATTTTCACCGTGATGAGTCAGAGCCTTTTAGTCGCAGTAGTTACGACGGTTGCGGAAATGAAAACCAAACGTGGCGAATTGAACGGTCATTTAAGCAATCATAGCAGTCGGTAGACTAAAGGAGCTTACAGTAAAATTAGCAAAAGCGATCAATCTTTCGTTTTAACCTACTTGCTTCTTCTAGGCTGTCCTCTATAAGGCGCAAGTCAACTATTTCCAACCCTTTAAATAACATATGTCATTAAGTAATCCACCTTTAAACACCTGCTGACCGCTTGAACAGTCGTTGGCAGAGCCCCGCCCTGCGTATCCACGATAAGAGTTTAAACATTTCCTTACATACTGGGTTACTTGGTCCGGTGAGGCCTTGCTGTCAGAGACCATTTTAACAGAGCAGCTATGCCAAGGATGAAAGAGCACTCTGGTTGCTCACCTTGCATTTCGTTAAAAAAGTCTAGTAATCCGAAGGCTAATTTTGCTGCGTGAACCGGAGTAAATTATTTTCGTCCTCAATGAACACGTCAAACGACGCGTCTCCGACAGTGTATCCTTACGCACAACTCTTAGTTAAGTATTCTGCGTGCAGGTATGACGTATATAAAACCCTTCCTTAAAAGTCGTTGTTTTTGAGCATGAATAAGGCGGGTATGATCAGAGAAACAAGGTAATATGCCAACAAAGTCATAACGCTCAAATAACTGATTAATGCAACGGATCGCTGTCCGTTCTCATAACCACCGATTACGAAAGAAAGGGGATTGGAACGAAACTTGTAATATATAGGTTATGTACATGAGGCCTAATTCCGCAATACATGTACACTAACCTTGATCAGTATAAATCTTCAAAGGCGTCGCAAGATTTCTAACATACTCTATCATCCATGGCGCGATGCACGACAGAGAAAATACTCACAGTGACTTAATCCAAGTTTCATAAAAATAATTACGCAAGTACTGCTAAGAATGCACAAGCTAGGTCTTATGATGATAGCAAGTTCCAAGCCAAGGCACCACCGCAAGGGTTGACAAAATATTGCATGCGGTATTATCCCAATGCACTTATTCGTATGCTTATACCAACCTCATGTCAAAACGACAGTTGGGTAGTCAAATGCTTCTTAGTGTTGATAATGAAACATCGAAAAAGAAGTCCACTGCAACGGAGCACTTGACAACAAAACTGAGCCTTGCCGGCGGAAACTAAAAATTTTAGGGAGCGCCAGGATTCCAGAAGCCGGAGGATTACACCTTTTGAGAACTCTTAAAGGATTGTTTGATAGCCTGAAACTGCGTATCCCTAAAACTCTTAGTTTGCATTTAAGTATGCATATATATGTTTACCCACGCTGGAATACCGAGTAGCGCAAGGCGCCATGCTAAATTATCTGAAGGAATTTGGGAAACTTGAATGAAGCTGACGACCAAACATGGACTTCTTGTGTTAGCAGGAATGTCAAGAGCACAACATCAAGAGCATCAGCGCCCTAGTGTACACAGTATAAATCCACACTGTAATCAACATTGGAGGACGTAGCATGAGAAAATAAGGTCCGGATGCTTCCTACGCCTTGGCGGATTTAGAAAGTAATAACTTTCTCAAGTATGCGATAAAATGTTTCGCGAGAAGTTGCGCTTTGATACGTAACGGTGGTAAAATTATTATGTCCCAGAGTCCATGTGTTAGGTGAGGTATAGTCCTCTATAGGAATTCCGACAGGACTTCCCAGCTTTTTGAAAGCACCAACAACAACTGCTCTGTGAGCGCAACAAGTCGATTATTTGGCACCTGATATTTCGGTGTTTCTATCTCAAAACAAAAAACTGTGATGGCATTCAAGTATACAGATTGTGGCACATGCGTCCCTTTCTGCTCAAAACCGTTCAGTGCACCCTGTGAAAAGGATAGCAGCTGTAGCATCTATGTGGCCTTAATGAAATTCCCTGCTTTCTACTATATAATACCCGTATCATGCACCCATGCGGGCGTAGAGGTTAACGCCGCTTGCGGGAGGGCAAGCCTTGCTTTACTTGTGACCCAAGGTTCTGGCGGAATGCGGTGGGACGACTGCAGCTGAAGGTATGATTACCGATGCACCGAACTGAATGCTAAACCGTGCACTATGTTGGTTACCAGCGACCATGCCTTTTGTCTGCATCAGTTTCCGTGGACGCCGACATGAGCATCTGAGTTTTCTCGGTTGATCCTGCAAATTTGGTGAATTCAGTCACGACGGTCGTCACTGTGTTAGCCACTCACGACCACAAGATAAACTGGTTGACAGAGACGCTTGTAGTCTCTAGCGAGGTCCGTTGGAGGAAGCAAAGCGGACAGATGAACACTGTTGGTCAACCGGTGGTGCCCACCAAAGTGCAAAAAGCGCTTGTTGGTGCATTGGTAGCAGCGTGATATTCCGTAACGCAACGTCCTCCACTGCCTCACTTGGTGTTTGACGCAAGTTGGAGGACCTGCATTGGTTTATAATTGCCTACCGGGTGCTTCCACCAGCGCATCCTGGTGTTACCGAGAGGAAACTGCCTACGGTGGGAAACGTTCCGGATAACGCGTAAAACTTGGACCGCGCCTACCTCTTGTGGTGCTATACAGCCCGGGGTATCACAACGTGCTATTGCAGTTTGCTTTCCAACGGAATGGCTCTAAGGTTGATGTTCAGCTGGACCTGCTGACGGAACTGTTGATGCTAACAGAGGTAGCATATGACTTCATACGCAGGCGCCTGGTCGGTGTATGTAAACACAACAGTCTAGCAATTGCACATGGAGCCAACAAAGTTATGGAGATTAGTAGATTAGTGTAAGTCAATGCGTCATAAACATCGTGGCATAGTAGCTGAAGTTAAGCAAAGCACCCGAGCTACTCTGCCGCAAGAAGAATGGAGCAATGGGCTTCAAGCCTCAATGGGTAACATTTGATGTTCTGTAGAACCTATCCCATAAGATCGGGCCAACGTGCGACAAGCTAGTACTGAACTCCGAACTCGTCGAGCAAATGGCGAAACAGACCCCCTATTGTGGATGTTTGCGTATTGAAGAAAACCGAGCGAGCTCGATGGAGGCCAATCCTTCTACTTCCAGGACCCCAAGGGTAGATTCTGGACTATATGTTACAGCTGCGAAATTGCGCAGTCTCAGACACAACCAGGCATTAAACCCTTCGTGCAAATATAAACTGGGTTGCAGGTGTCGACCTCCTTGAGAAACTGGTTCCCACCTACTGCAACAATGGTATACAGACCTGCTAGCATGTACCTATTCGGGCGGCTTGACGCAACATGTATCTGCTCCAACCAGTGCAAAACATGTCTTGACTTAATATTTACTCTCTGCATTCCACCAACCCAATTTGGTCGGGTGTTTCCGGTTAGTGACCACAGGTTAGTGAATTGCTCGGTTTACTTAAAGCGACCTAATGCCTATCCCACAAAAACAGACGCAGTGGTAGGCTACCGCCTGATGCATAGCGTTAACTGGACGACCTTAGCTGTACTCCTCAGCAAGAAATTAGGATAAATAATTGCAGCCGGTGCATTGGCTCAGTCAGGTGAAATATTTTATGATAAAACACTTTACTGTCTCGACTTGCAAGCTTCCTTGTCCCATTTAATAAGTCACACATCTAAACGTGTAACGCAATCCAATAGGCATAAGAGGATATGTTACGTTAGACGATCCCACAACAAAACGTTTAATTTTACCCACATGCTGACAGCGCATGAGAATGCAACTCAACTGTCTGCCAGAACTAAACAGAAGCAGACTAAACTAGAAATAGCCACATCAAATACTGCGAATTATGCTAAGCATTTCAACTGGCTGCTGCGCATTCAGACCCCTTACTATGGACGACAGACCTCTACCCTAATGTTAACCCCAACGACACAACTAGGAGCTCAAAAACTGTAGGTTTTCTTCTGCTCACACATTAAAGACTCGCAGCGTGTAGAACTACCTTCAAGATTTCAGGTGCTGCAATTGTCCGGTAGGCAGTCCTTGTCTACCCTACAGTTTGACATAAATAGTAGCTGTTCTGCGCGTTCAAACAACAAGCCATCCTCGAACCGTAATCCGGACGAAAACCTATTCTTATTAATATTATTAGCCAAGGGACCCGTGTTCTTCTTGAAAGTTTACTTTATTAATGTAACCATGTCAATACCAGGCTACTTGGAAACATTCCATCGTTGAGCAATGGCTTAAGTATGGTAGCCTACAGGAAGTTGGTTGGCACATAAATGATCCACAGCCCGTATTCCTAAGTCCTCGGTCTTGTGCAACCTGCCAACTGGTCTTCCATAGTTTAGTCACCGATGCCACTGACCCTAACCTGTATGTTAGTGTGCGCCATCTCAATATGCGGAAGACGTTTGACAGGGTACCACACGTGCACCTGTTGCATTAAGTAAAGGCTCACGGGTTAAAACGTCCTCTAATGGACTTGTTAGTGGGACGCTTGCAGTCTATAAAATTTAGCAAACGTTGTCCACACCAATCTCTGTCTCAATTGGCGTGGTGTAAGGGAGCGTAGTTGGCACCGCCCTAATTTGATGTATCTTAATACCCTCTGCAAGAGTTTGTTGCACGGTCGCTGCTTCACCTTCACTGTTGACGTTTAAGCTTTATACGTCTTTCCGCTTGATACTGAAAAATCCGCAATGGTTAGAAGCAGTCAGATTCATAAAACACTTAAAAGTGTTGCCAACACTGACAAGTGATGTGCACCGCTTAGAACTCTAACCTCATGACCCACAAATTTTCTATACCTGCTGGGTCCATAACATTAAAAGGCACCACTATCCAACAGAATGCGCAGACAGCAGATCTCGGCTTGCGCTATTATATGAGTCAAAAGTTTGCAGGGCAAGTGCTTTTCAAGCGGCAAGCGTAAGGGATCATCCTATTCATATTCCGTTAATACTACGCCGCAGGCGCAAGGCTAGAACTTTATATGTGCCACGTCCTTCCGGTCTAGATTACCGCTCCTGTATAAACAAGTACCTAAGGAATTTGGACCTTGTTCTGCTTAGAACGGCTCAGCGGTGCTTTACAAATAGGCTGAGTCTATCACATCAAGCTATGAGTTATCAAAAAGGAGGTGAACACATTAAGCTTTAACCCCTTTGGTAAAGGAACGTTACTCTTAACCTGTGCTATTTACATAAGATAATGTATAAAAAGCTGAAAAGTACTCTCAGTTGTCATAAACTAAGCGGCGCAGCTTAGCACAAACTTCGAAACAAAAAGTACTCCATCGCCTTGCTAAGGATGAAAAAGGGTGTCATCTCATTTTTTCTTTGTGCTGTACGTAAACCTATGGAACAGCTTGCTTTTCAAACTAAGAGAAATGCAAAAGTTGTAGGCATCCATGAAGATGTTGCAAAGATTCCTATTTGTAGACACTATACAACGCATCTTAAATATTTGCGATTCACAAGCCCACTTCTTCGAAACGGGCCCCGATGTAGATCGAGGATGCCTAAGAGTTTTTGCATGCTATTCAAGAACTTAGTGCTCAAACTCCTCCGCCATCATTGTCGTTAGCGTCTTAACAGCTAAGGGGCTTTGTCGGTATCTGTCGCGAATATTTTCTGGATTTCAAGAATAGAAAGCTAAATATCAAGATGATCTCCTGTATTTACGTACTTCTGCATCCCGCTTTGAGTACTCCTACGGAGTGGACTGCCTAAAGCTACGCTATGGAAAGAGTAGACGCCACCACAAACGGAGCCTATAAGAACTAAGCTGTAGCCTAAACTTTATGGACTGTCAATGGCCAAGTTTTTTCCATCTTACCCATTACCGTTGTCACAACACCCAGGATGTCTCAGCCGGATCAGTCGCAGGCATCTTACAGTGATAAGTCCAGCATTCTGAATGCAATATGTATTTAACCATTTCTGATCAGTTCCTGACTAGCTCACCTTCCCCAACGAGAGTTTGTCCACAGGCTGCAAGAACCAACCCGTATCTACACCCCTCCGGCTTCTCTGCTTCAATGCCCACTTGTCACGGTCCCAAAAGCTTAACAAATTGGACAGCCTAGCTTACCGGCTAGCAGGTTGGCAAACCCGTAGACATACCCCATTAAGTATATCTCGGGACCACAACGAATCCACTCAAGCAGGCAAACTTTAGTCCTTCTGTCTTGTCTACACTTTCTTTCCTTACTCCTTAGTTCTACGTTTTGCTACTTTCCAACTTCTCAAGCCACTAGTCCCGTAAACATTATTAGGCTTATGGCCTTTGGGGTACGCCTAGTAAAGGCATCCAAAGGGACCTAAGCCTTGCATAAGATGTTAGTATCTAGTGTTACCGTTGATTCACGTATTATCGTTATCCAAAACGTCGTCTAAATACTAGTTATAGATCTACTTCTACCAACCGTCGTAGATGCCAGTTGCTAGTCGCTTTAATTGATGCCTTTTCATTAAACTTGAGCAATTCCCAAGTTACTCCGCCGTTTCCGACTATGGTGGGTATGCCTACCGCAGGATGGTATAGCTATACATATATATATTCCAACTGGTCGATAAAGTGACCACTATAAAAGCCAAATGCCTAAGCATCAGGCATTTTGCTCTTCACTTATCCTCTCGTGGCCCAGTATCCTTAGCTATATCCCAGTTATACATGTACCGATCACTATTGGTAACACTTGTAGACAAGCGTCATAAAAACCAGATTCTCCGCTTTGGAAGACTTTGCGTGTAAACCCTTTGCATTTCCAGGTTCAATTTCACTGGCACGAAAGCTAACCAGCTACAGATTAGCCCCGGTCACACTGGCTGGCTTTACATCTAGAAACGTTTAACAACTACCTCGCCTTATCGGCCATTCCACCGTTATTTTAGCTTTGACCTTGCTCGAAAGCCTACCATGGCTTATGAGTAATGGTGGGTGAACAACCAAATCCCACTCCTTACCAAATTTTCTAACCTTGAGTTACCTCTCTAATCATTGCGCAGGGTGCTAGAGCAGATCTCAGCAGAAAAGCCACCAAGGTAATGGCAGATGCGGGATTACAGTACTAGTTAACATTGCCGCCGGTTTACAAAATTTAAATTTAGATATAGAAAGCTCGAAATTTGGCAAGTTTATGCACCATAGTGTGTATGAACAACGGAGGCACAATGATTCCTTACGTTCAAGCAAGCTTATCCTACAGAAGCGGAGCTGTTAGTGCACCAACGATGCTGAACCTAATGAATTTCCTACCCCGAAGCACTTTGCCACAACTTCCGATACTCATTTTTTTTATTAGCGACAGGCTTCTGTAGCTTAATGCTATTAGTGACATAGCCATTTGGTTATAGAAACTAGGCTTTACGAGATAAAACGCGATATTTAGCCAACAAAGATTTGCATCTTTTAAACTTAAACATGTGAACTGAGCTTCAAGGTCTCCTGTAGTATCCAGGTAGACCTGGCTCCTACCGTCTTTACATAACCCACGCAACCCCCAGCAACTAAAAAACACTAAACTAAATGCATCATGGTCCAAATGGCTCAATATCCAGTGAAAAATACCCTAAGGCATTTTGATTATAGGTTAATTATAAGTTATCTTAAATTTTCTTGCATATATAACCTGCTTATTGGATTTCTATCATTTACGCAAACCAGTAACCTGTACGTGCATAGATTTGCTATATATGCCTGAAAAGCTTGCTTTTGGCCACTTACCTCGGGCCTACTTACTGCGGGGAATTTTAGGCTACATAGAGCATTTCCAGTGAGGTATTACTAATCAAAGCTTATATCGCTTCGTCGCATTTTATAAGTGCGTTTCCTTTTGTAGGATATTGGTCTGCAAAGCAAAAAGCCATTTTAGGCCATAAAATAACGGCGTTATTCGTAGGCCACTTTTCAATGGCGAATATTGAGTTCATTGAGTTGTAGAGAGCAGGAGGGAAATCCCTTGTCAGCCTTATCGATTCCGAATCTTACTGGGTTTGATGCGTGTTGTTGCGTTACGACTTTCTTTGAGGGTTCGTTGTAATTGCAGTGACAGCCGCAAGGTTCCAGCATTCTTAGAGAATGTTTGTCTAGCAGTCGCTTGAAACTTTCCTCGGATGGAGCGTCTGCAATTGCTTCCGGTAGGCTGTTCCAGTCATTCACCTCTCTGTTGGATAGGGTGACGTTTATGCGAATTCTGGCTTCTTTGTTTAAACAGTTTCCATGTGTGTCCTCGGGTGGAACAGTCAGTGTTGGGCCAGAAGAATTGTTGTAACTCACTTCCAAGTTACCCTCGGAGGATGCGTTTAGTGTAGAGGAGATCACCCGGCGACGGCGGAGCTCGACGGAGAACAGGTTTAGCTGATGGAGTCGAATGGGTTACGGGAGATCACGTAGCCCCAGAACAGCTTTTGATGCACGTCTCTGAACCTTTTCCAGCAGAGCGCATTCAAACTTTGAAAGCGCATGGCTAGCTGGTAGACCATAATCTAAGACTAGACGAAGTTACGAAGTGAACAACGGTCGAAAATTCTCGCGAGTCATTCGAGCGAATGACCTTCTTAAGGCACCTACCAGACTCCTTCCAGTGGCCACCTTCTTTAACGTGTCCTGCGTCGTTCTAAGGTCAGAAACCATGATAACCCCGAGATCTCTCTCGTGGGTGATATTCCTAAGGTGAAACCCACCAATGTGGTATGCACCGTAGGGTTCGGTGCCACCCATTGAGAGAACAACGCATTTATCTCCGTTTGCTGGCAGTTTCCACCTGATGGACCATTTGTGTAGCTTGTCTAGAGCCTCTTGTAATCTGTCCGCATCCTCAATGCTGGATACAGTTGACCAAAGCTTGAGGTCGTCGGCGTATATCAAGCAGTCCGTTTGTAGCGCAGTCAGTAGATCGTTAATGTACAGTTTGAAGAGCTCTGGTCCAAGCACTGAATCTTGGGGTATGCCACTAGTCATAGGCACTGGAGCAGAGAGGGTTTGGTTCACTTGTACCCGCATTGTCCTACCCCTTAAGAAATCGGCAATCCAGGAGATAAGATTTCTCGTAATGCTAATCCTCTGGAGTTTACATAGCAGTTGTACGTGTGGAACCTTATCAAACGCTTTGCTAAAGTCAATGCGTATTCCGCCAACATGTTTTCGGGTATCCTTGGCTTCAGCCCATGTTTCCGTGGCCATGAGTACGTTAGTGATGCAGAAGCGTGCTCTCCGGAAGCCTTGTTGAGCAGGTGAGATGTGGTTTAAATGCACACAGTGCAGCTGGCCAGCGCACTTGACTAGCCGTTCCATGGAACAATGGAACAATGGTTTATGACGGGTATAAAAGCAATGCTTGACAGATCCCGTAGGATGGTGAGAATTAACATCGTAAAATTAAAAAAATCGTATCAAGGAAAGTACGTGTGAAATGCATGACTCACCAAGGGATTGGAGATGCACATAAACAAGTAATCCAATAGGTACTGTAAGTGGATTCCGTCCACGTTCGTTGTTCACTAATACCATCATCCGATGGTCGCACGTTTTATCACATAGTGCAATCGTGTCAGAGTCCCGTCAAGGCGTTTTTTGAAAAGGGATAGGGTGGGAGCGTTAATTACATGTTTTGGAAGGGCGTTCCAAGGTTGTGACACTCGGAGGGAGAAGAAATTGCGTCGACATTCCAGTCGACTGTACTGTGTGATCAACTTAAATTGATGACCTCTTAGGGATGCGTTTTGACTACGTTTCAAAAGGGAATGACACGTGTGGTTGGGGGTTCTCAGTATCCGGTACACCAATATGAGATCGCCTCTCAAACGACGCTAACGTCCACTGTATAAGTTAAGAGTTTTCAGCCTGAGTGGGTAGGGAAAGCTGGAAAGACCTATGACGTATTTTGTCGCTCTGCGTTGTGCAGTATCGAGTGCAGTGAGGTGGCACTTCTGCCATGGTTGCCACGCTTGAATAGCGTATTCTGTGTGCGGTCTAACAAAAGCGCTAAGCATTTTCGGAAAGATTGAGGCGTCAAACTTCCCAAACGCTCTACGCAGAAGGCCAAAGTGTTGGTTTTCTCTCTTGGAGGCCTTTTCGGTCTGCATTAAGCCCCCAAGATCTTCTTGTACAAGCACGCCAAGATCGCACTCATGAGAGGTCCGCTGTAGAATGTCAGGTCCCAAGCGGTAGTTATACGCACTCTGATGGCGTATGCTTAAGATTTTGCACTTTGTGGTGTTGAACTGTAGCATGTTCTCGTTTGACCACTTGTATGCTTTGTCCAAATTATCCTGCAAGGCTGTGATCCTCTCCTGAAGGTATGGCACGCCATATCTTTAGGTCATCTGCAAACAGCAGAAAGTTGGAAGATAGTGCAGCTGCAAGATCATTTATGAAAACAATGAACAAGCGAGGCCCGAGTACCGAGCCCTGAGGTACGCCACACTGAACTTCGATTGGTTCCGACAGGGTATTTCGGACTCTCACATTCAGGTGACGTTGAACGAGAAACTCGTCTATCCATCCTAGAATAGGATTGCCGATACCACAATGCTGTAGCTTGTTCAGTAAAATCCGATGGTCCAGTCGGTCGAATGCCTTAGAGAAGTCCAAGTAGGCTACATCCACTCCGATTTCGGCGTCCACAGACTCTGTCCAGTTTGAACGAGCAATCAGCAAATTAGTTGTGCAGGACCTGCCTTGGCGAAATCCGTGCTGCTCCGGAACGAGGATGTTGTTTTTCTCCAGGTACTCCATGAGGGCCTCGGCTGCAATGGACTCCATGATCTTGGAGATTACCGGAAGAAGGGTAATCGGACGCTAATTAGTTGGATCTGCACGGCTACCAATTTTGTGGATTGGAGTGATGATCCCGTGCTTCCACATCGTTGGGACGTGCATCTCGTTAAGGCATCGCTGAATGAGTGTCGCCAAAGGTTCAGCTAAGCTCGTGGCGGAAACTTTCAGCGCTTTCGGCCGAATGCCGTCCGCACCCGGGGAGCTAAATTCGCGCAGCGACATCAACCGCTTCAATACAGCTGCAGTTGTGGAGGAAATGTGGTTAAGGCTTGATGGCGGAATAAGTTGCCTAGATATGGTGCAGGATGTTGGCACACACTGGAAAGTACGGCTGAAGTGTTTTCCTAGGACTTTCGCCGCATCCTGTGCCGTATGTGCTAATCCAAAAGCTGTGCGCAGAGCCGGAATTCCGCGTTTAACGCGGCGAAGCTTATTTATGTGTCTGTATAGTAGCTTTGGGTTAACGCAGAACTTTGACACAAGATCTTGTTGGCTCTTTACCTTATCCTCCCTGACGAGTGTGACACAGTGGTTTCGTTGTGTTATATAGGTGTTCCAAGTATCCTCGCTCGGAGAGGCTATATGGGCGCGCCATGCCAGATCCCTCAATCCCATGCATTTCCGGGTCCTGCTTCGGAGAAACGACTTCGCCTTGTCGGGTAGGGGGATTTTGGTTTTAGATGCCAATGCTACGAGCGTGTTGAATTTGTTGACAAATTTCCCGCATGCCACTTCTGGGGACCACTCAGTTAAGAAGGACCAGCTCGTAGCACTAATGAGTTCTGCCAGGTTATCGTAGTTGGTTACGACGTAAGATTCCACGTTGCTTTCATTAGGATAATCTGCATAACACAAGTATTGGAACAATAGGGTCGCATGATCGCTGCGGCCCAAGGGAGTGGATGTGGTTACTACGTCAATCATCAGTTCCTCATTGGTGAAAACGAGGTCCAAGATGGCCGGTTTGTTTCCTGTCCTGAATCGCGTTGGAGATGTGACATGGTTGTACAGCGGTGATCCTGCAATTAGCTCTTGTAGATCGGCTTTGAATGGTTCACTCATGGTGGCTGGGGTTTCTAGGCCGTGCAGATTGAAGTCGCCTACCAGCAAAACATGACTGTATGACCGTTCCAGTAAATTCTTCAAAGCAGAAGACAGGGCCTTGTCCATTTCTAAAGTGTACATTGGTGGACGATATACGATGACCAATAAGCATTTATCGCCGTGATTTAGGTGTAGGGAGCACCAGAAGGAGTCTACGGTTTGAATCCCAGGGTCGTTCGTGAGCTCGATGAGAAGGTCTGAACGGTAGTAGAGAATTACACCGCCGCCCTTCGTGGGTCGATCGTTACGCAGTAGTGACATGCCAGGTAGTTCGATCTCAGCGTAACTAATCATGTCGTTCAGCCACGTCTCAGTTATCATGATGAGGTCCCAACACATTGAGCTATGAGGAGATCGAAGTTCTGCCAGTTTGCTTAGAAGCCCTTGGGCGTTTGTATAAAGGCAATTGAGAACTACGGATGTTAGAAGCGTGTTTGAACATACGTTGGTTTTCCGAGAATTTACGCCGACCCTTGTTGGGTCAATTGAGGGACGTTTTTTGATGTGTCTCTTGCAAACTTCCCGGGGCCGTTACGGTTGGAAGCCTACAGCGCCCCGAGTCGATCTGCAGCAGACTGTCTTTTCCTTCTTCATCGAACGGCTGGGGCGTCTCATTGTGTTCCGGTACAGAAATGCAGACAGCGGGGATCGCGACTACTTCTTGCTGGTTTCGTGTTCTCTTATCCATTGGTTGCCTGGTTCCAACCGCCTTCAGACGTATTTCTGATGGCAATTTGGTGCGGAACTTGTGCCAATTCCCGAGCACCGTTTCAACCATTTGTTTGGAGTAAAGCAAGACTTTAAGCACTCGTAGACCACTTCCTTTGTAGTTTGGCGATATGGGTAACTTGATGTTGAGCTGGCAATTACGTCGTGGAGAGATAGTGCTTCGCGGATATACCGCCACTCTTCCAAGTCATGAGCTTTGACCTGCGGCTCTTCCGGTGCCTGTGTTTCGGGGACACCAAGGACAAAGATGGATCTTTCATCAGTTTGCTTGCGGTGTTCTCCAGGATTTTGTTTTCGTTGTCGACGCTCACTCCAAGGTATATCCGGGAATATGCGAACTCCCCATGATGAATCACGAAGACGGTGAGCTGACAAGAGGACTGTCGCTGCTTCGTTACCGGACTGCAATGTCACTTGAAGTAGTCTCGGCTCGCCATAGTGAAGTGAGTTGGGGTGGCGGATGATACGACATAAGCTAGCCTGTTTAGGCTGCATTCCAATTGCTCGGCATATGGCTTCCCACTGTTTCATGTCGTCCAGTAGTCTAACTTTGATAGCGTTTGCCTTTGACTCAGGCACGTTAGAGCATAGTATCTTCATCGAAATCTGCATCTTCTTGGAGTTCGTATATTTGGATATCGGCACGCCTCCTATTACCGGCGGCGTGGGGGGAAATCTTTTCGTGTACACATTGTTATTAGTGTCGCCTCTAACAACCTTCGGTGTGCTTGCAGACACTCTGGTTAAATTTGCCACTGGTGGACAATCAGCGACGATATTTGCATAGGTAGTCGGACAACCTGTGTTATTCGGTAAATCGGAATGCATTGGAGTATCATGAGCCACAGCCATATCACTCGGGAAAACCGAACTCTGCAACGTTGGATTCGCCGGGGTTAGCAGTCTTTCATAAACACTCTGTTTGCAGCCTATCGTGAGTGGGGTTGCGGGATGTATGCTCTCAACTAAACAATGGTTTTGACTGGTTTGTGCCAGGTGTGGACAAACGGTTAGACAACGTGAGTCGAGTGCGGCACCAGCTGGTTGCGATCCACCCGCTGTTTCAGCTGTTGCTAGTCGCACAATTTGGGTTAGTTTGTCACATTTTTCTGTCAGTAGAGCAACGCACTTCACGAGCGGGTTGGCCATGCACTCAGCACAGAACCAAATGGAGTCTGATGTGCAAAGTCGTTCCTTCATTTTTGCCACACCTACGCACCGGGGATGAAAGCTCTTTTCACAGATATTACAAGTTATTGCAATCCGGATTGTTTTAGAGCACGATTTCAAAGCACAACTCACTTTCGTTTGCTGTTGCGTGGGCCGATGAGCACTTGTTTTCCGTGTAGCTGTACTACGAACCATTGCCGAATTTTGCAGTTTCGTCGTGAATGGCCAATCGATGAGACCTCCACAATTAGCAAGAGATCCTTAATCAAATTTGCACATATAGAAAAATACACCAAATGAAATATATTGGTGCACAATTCACACAGAAAGATAACGCAAAACACAGTAATTCCGAAGCAAAAGTGGAATCCAGCACGTGAATCCAAAAATCCGCGGCGTCCGATGGTACATCCGAAGGAACAATCAATGGAATCAAACAATGGTTTTGCATACGACTGATGTCAGACATATTGGCCGGTATTTGGCTGGGTCTTTTTTTTCCCCTTGTATTTGGGCAGGACAGTGCCTGCTTTCCGGCCTGTGGGTAGGCAGCCGACTTTGAGGGATTGCCGAAACACTTGGCAGAGAGGGGCGGCGACGTACTCAGCTATCGTTCTGAGGAAGCTGGGATGCAATCCGTCCGGGCCGGGGAGGAGTTCGGGTCCACCTCGCGGAGTAGCTTAGTGACTACTTCGGTGTTAATTTCAACTTGGTCCATAGTGGAGTTGTGTGCAGGCAAACAGTTGTGGCACAGTGGTGACTCCACTCAGTAGGCCGAGAAATATTGCGCAGCCAATAAATTTGCTTTTTCATCAGCACCGTAGAGAATGGTACCTTCCTTAAACGAGGATAGAGCGGGGATTCCACTACCAGTTTTGCCATTTCGCTTCAAGTAGGCGAAAAGTTTCTTGGGACAGTTTTGGGAGTCCATGGCCAGTCTATGTTCATATTGCAGTCTTTTGTCTCGTTTTCTCATGGTGTATAAGTTGCTGACAGCTTTGTACTCTAAGTAGCTTGATGTCAGTCCTGTGCTCTTGAAATGATCCCATAATTTTAGAGGTTTTTTCATTAGGGATCTTGTTTCTTTATCCATCCATGGGGGTCCTTTGGATGGTGGTCTGCTTTTGCATTTTGGAACAAACTGTTCAATGAGCCGCATCATCATAGATCACAGGCGTTCCCATGCGTCATCAAGCTCCAAGGATTGCGGAATACGCCAGTCCATGTTGCTTGCAGTCATTTATCATCTGAGCTGGTCAATGCGCAAGAAATTTCGACGCCGTGTCCCCTGATCGTGGATTTTGAAGCGTCGTGTCCACGAAAAGGAGACTGTACAGTGAGCACTTGTCCCAAGAGGTTGGAGGATCGCTAGATCTGAGACATCAGATGGTGCCGAGGTGAGAACCAGGTCAAGAATGTTTGGTTTCTGGCCAGGGACCATTCGCGTTGGTGACAAGACATGCTGTGTCAGGTTGAACTCGTGAACGGTATCAAGGAGATCAACTTCAAAGGAGTCAGGTGAGAGAGCTCTGTGAATTAGGTCCCAGATTACGTCGGGGGCGTTGAAGTCTCCCATAAGGAGACAATTTGTTCCTTCGCTGTTGGTTCGCACGGAACGTACTAAGTGTGAGCCAGGTGCTGCAGGGGCTCTGTAGACCACCACGACCATCAGCGATTGGTATCCATCATGAATTCGGCACCAGAGCATTTCCGGCATACCTTCCTTTTCATAATCGGGGTCGATGATGTGGGCCTTGAGGTAGTTCTTTGTGTAGATGCTTACTTCACCTCCAGACCTCTCACCAAAGCGATCGCGTCGAAGTAGCTGATATCCTGAAACATGAACCTCCGAGTCAGATATGTCAGATGAAAGCCAGGTTTCGGTGAATGCCATTAGGTCCGGTTGCTGTTCAGAGATAAAGAGTGGAATCCCATCTAGCTGGTTTCTGAGACTGCGCACATGCGCGAGTATTACCCGTAGTCCGTTCTTTATGGTTAAGGTCCTGGAAGAAGGAGGACTGGCCTCCATCGAGCTCTCTGAGTTTTCTTGACTACGCGAAAATCCACTATGTGTAGATCTGTTTCTCCATTTGCGCGTCGAGTTCGCAGCCCGCAGACAGCTTGCCTCATTCGGACTTGGTCCTCCGGGGAGAGGTCATTCAGAACGTAGAAGGTTTCTCCCTTGAAGCGCACGGTCCGTCTCAGGATGCGTTGGCATTATTCTTCATCCTGACAAACGATTTTCAGAGAACGAAACTTGGCTGAGTCCTTTTGTTTTCTGCCAAGGCGAAAAGCAGTGATTAGGTTTGTTCCTTGCTCATACTCCTCAAACAACATGGTGACCATTCGTTTAAAGATGGCTTGGTCGTCAAACATCCTTTCAGCTGGAGTCTCTTTGTTAGACTCTGGGACGTTTGTGATTAGCAGGCAGTGCATACCAACAGGCCGCTTGCCTCGTTCCGGTGATGCTGGCTTTGATGGACATTTCTTTTATTTGACAAGTTCCTCAAGTTGCGCTAATCTATTTAAGACGAGATTTAGTTCCACGTTTTTGGTACTTGATTTTATCTTGGGTCGTGAGGGGATCTGCTTTGAGGCCTTGTTCTCAGCTGTGGTTGTCCTTGTTTTTGCTGAGGTGCTAGCGCTTGCGAATGCGGCATAGGACTTGGGCTTATGCATAAGTCCATTGCTGTTCTCACTGGGCAACGGTGTTGAGCCCAACGTAGTGGAGGACGCGCGGTTTCGTTTCCCCTTCGGTGTAGAATACCCAGACGACGACTGACACACTGCAAAGTTAGGTGTCGCGCTCTCCGAGTTATAGACGGCTTGCGCGGAAGCAGTATGTACGTTGAAAGGGTTTGTCAGTAGTTGCTTTTTGCTGACCAATGTTAGACACAAATCGCAGTGAAAGTTGTGGCCTTTAGAGGTAGTGCGCTGAAGGGCTTGGTAAAGATCATTATCAATGTTACAACAGACTATATAGGTGAATAAATAAATAAGGATCCAACTGTCGCGCCGTGAGCATTGGACGGCCTTTGAACGTCTGGTGACACCCTTTCCACAGTCCACGCATATGGGTGTCATAGCTTCCAAAAGAAAAAATTGACTAAAGGCAAATTTCGTCAGGAGTGTCCATTCAAACATTTTTCTACACGAGAATTTCACCTAACAGACTCTGCTGTCTGCGCATTCTGTTGGATAGTGGTGCCTTTTAATGTTATGGACCCAGCAGGTATAGAAAATTTGTGGGTCATGAGGTTAGAGTTCTAAGCGGTGCACATCACTTGTCAGTGTTGGCAACACTTTTAAGTGTTTTATGAATCTGACTGCTTCTAACCATTGCGGATTTTTCAGTATCAAGCGGAAAGACGTATAAAGCTTAAACGTCAACAGTGAAGGTGAAGCAGCGACCGTGCAACAAACTCTTGCAGAGGGTATTAAGATACATCAAATTAGGGCGGTGCCAACTACGCTCCCTTACACCACGCCAATTGAGACAGAGATTGGTGTGGACAACGTTTGCTAAATTTTATAGACTGCAAGCGTCCCACTAACAAGTCCATTAGAGGACGTTTTAACCCGTGAGCCTTTACTTAATGCAACAGGTGCACGTGTGGTACCCTGTCAAACGTCTTCCGCATATTGAGATGGCGCACACTAACATACAGGTTAGGGTCAGTGGCATCGGTGACTAAACTATGGAAGACCAGTTGGCAGGTTGCACAAGACCGAGGACTTAGGAATACGGGCTGTGGATCATTTATGTGCCAACCAACTTCCTGTAGGCTACCATACTTAAGCCATTGCTCAACGATGGAATGTTTCCAAGTAGCCTGGTATTGACATGGTTACATTAATAAAGTAAACTTTCAAGAAGAACACGGGTCCCTTGGCTAATAATATTAATAAGAATAGGTTTTCGTCCGGATTACGGTTCGAGGATGGCTTGTTGTTTGAACGCGCAGAACAGCTACTATTTATGTCAAACTGTAGGGTAGACAAGGACTGCCTACCGGACAATTGCAGCACCTGAAATCTTGAAGGTAGTTCTACACGCTGCGAGTCTTTAATGTGTGAGCAGAAGAAAACCTACAGTTTTTGAGCTCCTAGTTGTGTCGTTGGGGTTAACATTAGGGTAGAGGTCTGTCGTCCATAGTAAGGGGTCTGAATGCGCAGCAGCCAGTTGAAATGCTTAGCATAATTCGCAGTATTTGATGTGGCTATTTCTAGTTTAGTCTGCTTCTGTTTAGTTCTGGCAGACAGTTGAGTTGCATTCTCATGCGCTGTCAGCATGTGGGTAAAATTAAACGTTTTGTTGTGGGATCGTCTAACGTAACATATCCTCTTATGCCTATTGGATTGCGTTACACGTTTAGATGAGTGTCTTATTAAATGGGACAAGGAAGCTTGCAAGTAGAGACAGTAAAGTGTTTTATCATAAAATATTTCACCTGACTGCGCCAATGCACCGGCTGCAAAGTATTTCTCCTAATTTGTTGCTGAGGAGTACAGCTAAGGTCGTCCAGTTAACGCTATGCATCAGGCGGTAGCCTACCACTGCGTCTGTTTTTGTGGGATAGGCATTAGGTCGCTTTAAGTAAACCGAGCAATTCACTAACCTGTGGTCACTAACCGGAAACACCCGGCCAAATGGGGTTGGTGGAATGCAGAGAGTAAATATTAAGTCAAGACATGTTTTGCACTGGTTGGAGCAGATACATGTTGCGTCAAGCCGCCCGAATAGGTACATGCTAGCAGGTCTGTATGCCATTGTTGCAGTAGGTGGGAACCAGTTTCTCAAGGAGGTCGACACCTGCAACCCAGTTTATATTTGCGCGAAGGGTTTAATGCCTGGTTGTGTCTGAGACTGCGCAAGTTCGCAGCTGTAACAAATAGTCCAGAATCTACCCCTGGGGTCCTGGAAGAAGAAGGATTGGCCTCCATCGAGCTCGCTCGGTTTTCTTCAATACGCAAACATCCACAATAGGGAGGTCTGTTTCGCCATTTGCTCGACGAGTTCGGAGTTCAGTACTAGCTTGTCGCACGTTGGCCCGATCTTATGGGATAGGTTCTACAGAACATCAAATGTTACCCATTGAGGCTTGAAGCCCATTGCTCTATTCTTCCTGCGGCAGAGTAGCTCGGGTGCTTTGCTTAACTTCAGCTACTATGCCACGATGTTTATGACGCATTGACTTACACTAATCTACTAATCTCCATAACTTTGTTGGCTCCATGTGCAATTGCTAGACTGTTGTGTTTACATACACCGACCAGGCGCCTGCGTATGAAGTCATATGCTACCTCTGTTAGCATCAACAGTTCCGTCAGCAGGTCCAGCTGAGCATCAACCTTAGAGCCATTCCGTTGGAAAGCAAACTGCAATAGCACGTTGTGATACCCCGGGCTGTATAGCACCACAAGAGGTAGGCGCGGTCCAAGTTTTACGCGTTATCCGGAACGTTTCCCACCGTAGGCAGTTTCCTCTCGGTAACACCAGGATGCGCAGGTGGAAGCACCCGGTAGGCAATTATAAACCAATGCAGGTCCTCCAACTTGCGTCAAACACCAAGTGAGGCAGTGGAGGACGTTGCGTTACGGAATATCACGCTGCTACCAATGCACCAACAAGCGCTTTTTGCACTTTGGTGGGCACCACCGGTTGACCAACAGTGTTCATCTGTCCGCTTTGCTTCCTCCAACGGACCTCGCTAGAGACTACAAGCGTCTCTGTCAACCAGTTTATCTTGTGGTCGTGAGTGGCTAACACAGTGACGACCGTCGTGACTGAATTCACCAAATTTGCAGGATCAACCGAGAAAACTCAGATGCTCATGTCGGCGTCCACGGAAACTGATGCAGACAAAAGGCATGGTCGCTGGTAACCAACATAGTGCACGGTTTAGCATTCAGTTCGGTGCATCGGTAATCATACCTTCAGCTGCAGTCGTCCCACCGCATGCCGCCAGAACCTTGGGTCACAAGTAAAGCAAGGCTTGCGCTCCCGCAAGTGGCGTTAACCTCTACGCCCGCATGGGTGCATGATACGGGTATTATATAGTAGAAAGCAGTAGAATTGCAACACCTGAGCACCAGTGAACGCAACGGCAGTGTTCAGCAAAGCTAACCTCGGAAAAGTTGTAAACGACCCTTTTATAGGACAGCAATTTTTTGATTTCTAGGCACTGAGAGTTGTGTGCCCACGTATGCACACCCTCAACAATGCCGCGAACATTTGCTATGATGTAGACGTCTACCGGTTTTTTATTTCTTGTCGCATTACATACCTAATTTGTCATCAACTTTCTCGCTATAACAAAACTACAACGTTTATTTCTCCATTTTATGGCCTTCCCCATTTCAGTTACCACTTCGGGGTGGGACGCGCTTGATATCTTACACTCAACTTGGTACCGAGCATTCGCGCTCACAAGCCTTCACGCAAGTAACATGTCACAAGTCTTCAGTTTCATTATGGACTAGCACATGTAGCTTACAATTATGTCCATACCCCATAACGCAGTGATCCGGTGTTTTAACGTGACGCAACCCATTCCTCCGCCGCATAAGCGTGAACACGTTGGCTGGGCTTGCACAACGTTCCACCATGCAATTTTCGTGCCATTTTTGTCGTATTCGCCTTACGTACGCTAACTTCTATCATTCCGTTTGCAGTCGTGTGCCAGTACTTTCTCAGGACGTCCATTAGTCATGGTGCCTTCAGAATAGTGATGCTGCTGACTTAGTTCCTCATAACTATACGCATGATATGGCCTTAGATGTTGTTCGGTAAAATTTTCTTTATTTCATTGCAAGTGCTTTTATTGCTCCTTGGTCTACGCACGTACATGGCACTTATCCGTACCTAGCCATTCACGCTTCCCTTTGCATGACCCAAATTATGATGTCCTTCAGTACCATAACATTTAGCTGCAAGGCAAACAGCGTAGCACTCCACGATTGCATGTGCAGTATTTAAACTCTCCGGCCCTGTAGCACAATTGTGCAATGCGCATTCCGATTCCGGCGTGCTCTTTATTCCTCAGATAGCAATTCAATACCATTAGCCGTGCATGGTATTCTGAGGTCCGTGCTTCTTGCATAGTGCTAGTCGGCAGGAGGTATAAATGTTTGTAACGCAAAACTTGTGTACCAAAACGGTTTCATCCAGATGCATGATAAATCGCGCAAGGTCCTTTTTAAGCGAATGCCACCGACATTTCGCTGAAGCCGAAACATTTAGGCAATTAGTAGCAGTGGGAATGTTTCACCACCGTTGCCATTTCGCGCGCAATTTCCGCGAACTCCCGGAAAAGGGTTCTCCATTCAGCAGCACATCCATACTTTCAATAAGTTCATTAAGTACGATCATGCATGTTACCTATATGGTTGTCGTCTGTTGCACGCCACTCTTTATGTGCTATCTAACTTTCTTACCAACCTTAATATTACATCGGAGACATCAAACTTGCTGGATACACCGGCCTTCAAGGTTTATCGCCAACAGAGATCCACAGACATAAACAAAACGCGTTTATATATCAACCATTATCTTTCATTGTAAGAAACCAATTACATCATTGTTTATTGTTTCAGAGTATCATATAAATTACCTTATATATATATATATGTATATATATACATATGTATCCGTAGGGTTATAGGAAATACCCTAAACGTTGCAGTGAATTAAAAGTAGTAGTTAATGGATATACAAATAGGTAAACTTTGCTAAATCATGGTATTACTAAAGAGCATATATATACGTACATACATAAAGGAGGGAAAGCCTATGGTGCGCTGAGACGTTGGGTATCTAGGCAGTATCTGATGGTCTACACACTGCTACTAATGTTGCGCCCTGAACTCCTTTCCTAAACGCCTCCCCGTGGGGACTGTTAAGTGGGGGTTGGGTTACGCCTTTCTCCCTGCTGAGGTCTAGGACCCAAACCCGCATAAGTCAGTTAACTGACTAGGTGCTAGCCCAGCTGTCTTTCGTGTGGACATTTAGTCGAATGCTTTTCCTGAAGAACTGCGTCTATTTTCTGTCAGGTCTGTGCGCCCTGCCAGTATCCTAGTCCGTCCTCTTCCTTGGTGGAGAAATGGTCAATAACTCTTTTCCCAAAAACCCAGCCATGGAAGAAAACCGATCTCCGGTTATAAGCTCACAGCTGGATTGGCGTAGTGCATGAGCGCCACTCACTCTCTCTGACGGTAAGTGGGCACCTCCGTGTTTTTAATGGTTTGCCTCTGACTTCCCCAATTCAGGCAGCCGCTGGCTAAATTGATGCAAACCAGCCATCATCAACATGCACATAACCATGATCGCTGGTGTCTTTCCCAATACGGTAGCAAAATAAACATAAAATTTCCAGTACCTTAAGTGCTGCACATGACGGACCTCAAGCCTATCACATTCTGTCTCTGCAATCACATTCCCGAGCTGAATCTGCACAGCACCACCCTGTAGGTCAGGCGGCTGCGTCAAGGACTTGTGCAGAGTCCCAAAAGTAAGCCGCAAAAAAACCCACTGATTTGTGAGCCACGCTGTTGGTCTCAGAGCTCTAGCCGGAGTTCCCCAAGCAAGCCACCATAGCACCCACTGCCTTGTGTGCTAGGCTATGGAGAGAAAGGTTCTTGGTTGAGTCCCTAAAACGAAACTGAGAAACACGCCCGCCACATCACGTGCGATGGTCCGCTATTGCAATCTTATGTCTGAGCGTACGGCACTCACTTTTGGGTGCTGGAACGTGCGCACACTACTGGACCGGAACTCGTGTGAGCGCACTGCGCGAAGCACGGCACAGATCCCGATGGAATCGATGCGGCGCAACGGCTACACGGCGGCTGTCAGTTAGGCCCGGCTCGCTAAACTCAGTGAATAGCATGAAGCAGGTGCTGGATATATGTTATCTTTTGTGTGCAACTCCACATTAGTACCACGTGAACATGGGGTCGGATTTGCAATATCCGATCTCCCAAATGCACTCCGGACAGGTGAATCAACTGCCATCAGCCTGCGACTGACGACTGTTCGCCTACCACTCGGAAGTAACAAGTTTGTCAAGTTTAATAGCATTTGCGGTCCGACCATGTGTCATTTTGAAAACTAGAGTAAGAAATTCTACGCGGCTATCCTCCGTAATAAGGTCTATCCTGAGGGTCGACCGACTATTGCTGCTGCGTAACTACAAACCGTGCATTGAGAAGGACGCATTCGTGTGGACAGATGTCATCCATCTGCATGACTTTGCTCTAGCAAATGCAAACGGCGGCAGGCTGCTCTCACTGCCAGCTTCACCAAATAGAGCTTGCCTGTGTTTCCTGTAAAGGAGCGTAGGCCGGCATTGTTGTTGCAAAGTGGCTTTTCTCCACATCCTCCCCCGGCTTATTCCTTCGGTTGTACACAAGATGGGGTTCATTTTAATGGAGCTGTGGGGGCAGCCTCAGTCACCCAGGGTTCCCACAGTGGCAGGCGTCCCGCAGCTGGCCGCAGTGACAGGCAACATCAAAACCGGACGCCGCCAGCCAACTGTGTGTAAATATAGTTAAGTATCTTACGTTTTCGAATTCCCATAGCATTTTTGACGGTTTGTAGCCGTCAGCAATAGAGGAATAAGCAACTGATGTCTATGGGTTGGATAGCACTTTCCGGATATCCACGGGCATCATCCCCATTGTTATTTACGGTAGCTAAAGGTGTAAACACAGCTACTGGGCAACAATACATAAAGAAAAAGGAAAAAAATAAAACCGCTGCATGCCAGCTGAGATCCCAGTAACGGATTGGCATCGTTTCGGAATGCTACCAGCCTGTTACTAGGCAACAAGAAAGATTATGTGATATTATATTAGGCCACGAAAGGAGATAGTGGTAATAGAAAGGGCTAAAAGGAATAGGGTGGGACACAGAAACGTACAGCAGCAACGTCACTGAAGTCGGCTCCTAGCTATGTCAGCAAGTGTATCTAGCCAAACCTGTTCATCGTCTTTTGGACCCTAACCAGGCAGCCGTGAAGCTGGCACCGAGGCCAGCTCCAAAGTGGGGGCCGTCATTCCTCTCAACCAAGTCATCGTTTGGACACCCTCCTCTTCATCCATACACCCACGGTGAGCAAACGACACACGCCGCAGGTGGCGGTGGGCTGGCATGCGCAACACGTGGCCCAGCCTTCGGAACCTGGGGTGTTAAATGACGGTGCCGAGTGGTTCAGTTCCTTTTCTTGTGCCGTAAACACAGCGTCGAAAACGCCCGTTGCTCAAGCGGTGCTATCACCAGGTATGAGCTAAACTGCGAAAGCACCGATGGGTAAACGCAACTAGCCACTTTATGTCTGCTGATCTAAGCGGTCAGGTACCGCAACCGTACAGTAAGTTTAAACGTACCGGTGCACTTTGCACGCAGCCCTTCATGGTAAGAGTGATGTCGCGCCGCTACTATAGGTGGCAGAGATTAGCAAAAATGTTTCCAGATTCAGCTATACCGTCTGTACTCTCTTCTATTCCAAGGAAATTGATCCAACATTCCAGGTAGTTGAAGTGCTGAACGACATCTAGCTTATCCCGACCATGGCCAGTGCCGCAGACGCTCACTGCCAATGGTGCAGAAAAACTTTGCACGTCGATGGTGCAAAGCCACGCCCGAAGCGGCAGAAAACCGGCGTTAATCTGTCCAATGCGGCTTCGGACGTCTGGGAGCTGTCACAGATGAAGGCAATATCGGCCGCATAATCCAAGTCAAAAGTCGTTTTTATGTTTAAGCTTCACGCTTTCTAAGTCCTGTCATGTAAATGCAATCTACATGACTTAATTACTAAGGAAGTTGTATAGGAAAGCCATCTTTGTCGCGCCCGCTGCAAAGATTGAAGGGCGGCAACAGCCTGCCGTTAACCCCTAATCTGCCCGTGCTACGTGCGCATAATGCTTGGATAATATTTACAAATTTCTCGGGCACCTCTTTTCTGAGTAGACAGTCCCAAAGTACACATTGATTGACCGAATCGAAGGCCCTTTTGATGTCGAGGAACAAGACTACGTTGGGTAGCAAATATGTGTGCCGGTGCTCCAGCAATGCAGGCAAAGTGGAGATATCGTTGATGCAGCCCCGACTCCGAAGAAAGTCCGCTTGTTCCCCGAGAATCTGGCTTTTACGAGTTCCAGTCAGCTTATGAAGAATGCCGGAGACAAGTAATTTGGAGGCGATGGGAATCAGACTGATTCCTCCATGGTCGCCGCATTCCGAGCGCTAGCCTTCTTTAAAGTTGGTAACTAATGGAGCTGCTCCCGTTGGTAGAGACAGTTTCCTGCTTCCACAGTTTCCCTAGTAAGTCGTGAAAATCATCAACAAGAACTAGTCAAACAACCTTCCCGTGGTGCCAGTTGGGTGTTTAGGGTAAATCCCGTTCCAGCGAATGGTTCGGGGCCGGCGTTCCAGCATGTGGTGAGATTTCTTCTGGCAAGCGTTCTCCCCATAAAAAGCTGCAGCTGTCCTTTCAATAAGACTGTGACGTGGCGGTTGTGACACGCCACTAAACAAAGTCCTTACCTCTTCCCTCTTCCGGAGGATCATTCACACGTCACGAACGTTGTCTGATATGTAGCCGTCTATTGATTTCCCGTTCGATGGCGAACCTAACGAACAAAACACACAGGTTCACAATTACCCAATCACGCAACATGGCTGCTTCTAACTATGGACATAAATATACTACTACATGTCAACAGACACGTACATTCGTATGCTATTTGTCAAAATATACTACGTTGTGCAAGTGCAGACCCTACAGCTCTGTATTGCCATGATATCGCCCTTGATGGTGTGTCCCGCAATGTCGAGAATAAAGTATTTATTTATTTAATTTGGAGGGGCTAGATCGAGACTAACTGGGCCCGCGGCTTTGTATAACTTTTATAGTTCAATCTCACATTTGACTTCTGAGCGAGTTGACAGATTCAACGAGACAGCCCACGAAACTAAGCAATCATTCGCTGGTGAGAAATTTGGCAAATCTTAACGGTTAAGTTGCTCTTCAGTATGCTCAGCCAAACGCTTTAAACCTTTTAACAAACTGCGGATTGGCCGTCCAATGTCGTCACAAATTTTTTACTTATATCAGGTATCCTGCTGCCTGTTTCCCGTAGCAGCTGGAATAACTTTCGATGGTTACCAAGGGCAGTGGCTGCTTTCAACTCTGGCGCAAAAAGAGACTAGCAGGCTTCGCGGCCTCTCTTCTGATTAGGAGTTTTGCCCGGAATTCTTTGCGAATTTTATTATGTTCGCTTCCAGCCGGAATAAACCTACGAGCATCGATAAGTTCTAGTGACCGCGAAGGGACCAAATGTCCGGTTTGGCGGTTATACCCATTGCATGATCATTCGCCCGCTGCTAGTATGGTCTGGTGCACATGTAACCGGTGACCTTCAATCGTCTACAATGTGCGCTTACTCACCTTTCCTATCAGCGTACGTTGATAGGCCTTAAGAACAGCTGACTTCGTCAGTTTGCTGGTGTCATTGCGTTCACAGCGGCGTCGTGGGCATCCTCCGAAACGCATCCACCTGTCAACACATAAAGTGCGGGGTCAGTGTCCACACATATGCTCCAAATCTAGCGACGGTTCTAACTGCAGCGTCTCTAGCTGTAAATGATTGAAGTGATATTGATTTTCGTCTAAGGCTGGTTTGAGACTGATGGGAGCCAAGTCACCCTCCGGCGAGTCCTGTGTGAGCAGTAAGTGCACGCAAGAAATAAGCGGGCATCTACAAGCAAATATATTAACAGCTTGCAGTTACCGTTAAGGCGCCTACACCGTGCTGAACGCCCAGATGCATTTCACCAGTAGACACCTTTTCAACTTAAGCGTCCAGATCCCCACAAGTACAACAGTTTTCACGCTTTTTCTGTGGCGAAGGAGCACGGTAAGTTGGCGGTAGAAGTCTCTTTTACCGAATAACCGCTACAGTTTGTGGGCTTGTAGGCAGCGCTTATGAATAGATGCCTAGTAGTCCCGCGCAACTTTAAAACTGTACGGGCCAACCAACCGAAACGCATGCATCCGGCTACTAACTGGGATCCAACTAACCAGAGCAGCTTCAACCCGCGGACTCAAGGCATTGCCAACACAAGCTTGAATGTTGCTCAAAGCTGCATCGTCACCAGCTAGACGCAACGAGAAAATACCGCTGAAGTCAACTAAAGGGGAGCGCAGAATGAGCACAGAGCTCGAGTCTTGCAGGCTGGTCTCCCACAAACAGAAGACAACGATCGAGAGGGTCTCCAAAGCTCGGGCGGGTGCTGTCTGTTGACCGACTGGTAACAATGCGCGTACAATAAGGAATGCCATTCTGAAGAAAGGTCGAGGGCTCCAAATGGAAGCCGATGAATTTGGGTGGACAGCATGGTTGGAAATGAGCTTATTGGCAGGGCAGGAGTGAACACTGCGTTTACAAGGGCGTAGAAACTAGAATATAAACGCTAGCGAAGCACGTTGGGTGAGGACCAAGCATCAGGGGTTGAAAACTGTGTGCTAAAAGTGAAGTTGGAACTGTATCATGGAGGAGAAAAATCGTAAGAAGGGATACGAAGATAGGAAGGCTTGAGCAGTAACACTCAAACCCCCCATCCATCCCGATCAAGGCAGCAGCGATAGCACAGTTGATTATCCCCTGTGGTGGCCAGAGCATTTGTTTGATGGTATATCCATAGTAACGCGTAAGCAGGTTACCGTCAGGTTGCCCAGGCCTAGACCGGAGACGATTATGGTTTTCAAGCAAAGCATTTGGTTCAGAAATCTGACCGCAAGACAGCGGGTTTGGCTTTGGGTTCAAACGAATAGTTATAAGGAATAAGGAGCTATGCTTATTCTAACACCATAACCGGAAAACAAGAAGGCTGAGTTTCAATGAATCACGGATAATGCTGATCTTCAGCAAAGCAAAGATTCCCATTTCATTAATATAAATCAATATCAGAAATCATTTCAGTCCTCGTGCTCCTGTGGTGCACGATACGTGGGTCGCACGACGAGACGCCTATCTCAGAGGGTTCGTGAATACATCCCGGCATGGTTTTACAGAGGCGAAATGAGGTCTTCAGACAGCTCTATCATGTCGCACCTCCTTGAATGTGGCCATACAGCTTCAGAGAATGACTTCAAAGTCATTTACTCATTACCTGAACACTTCTCCCAAGGATTCCGCAAACAGCTCTTATCCATCGCCGAGGCTATATACATTCACCATCTAAAGCCGGAATTATGTGTCCAAAAACGATTTATACGGCCGATATTACTACCTTGGCCAACGGACACCGTTACTTAGTTATTTGGCTGTCATCCTACCTACTTAATTATCTTGTACTAATGAGCATTGTGTACACATGTTTATTTAGTTTACTTGGTCTACCACCTCTATCTCTGTTTGAAGTTATCGATTTTGGTCATTCAAACAGTCAAGAAGTCAATCCCAGCCCCAGTTGACGCTATCTTCACAATCCCTGTTATGTAAAAGTTTGGGTCTGATGAGATTTACCGAAAAGAATTCTTTACTTTGAAATGCTTTCTGATATTGATTCATAATAATGCTGACTTTGCCGGGCCTGTGACGTTTGACCAATCTGGTAGGAGTGACTCGAAATTTGCAAAATGTACCACCCGCTAAACTCATTGGATAGCTAAGGCATACAAACCAACCCACCACGTTAAGCTCTAGACTCATTGTCACGTTATCCACGTGGCAATGCCTTTATTTTGTGGCGAGTCACATCCGCCTTGCTGTATTGTTGAAGAGTAGACCTTCGTGTCATTTTATAGGGCGAGTGCTTACAGACGAATGTCCACAACGTCTTGGAACCCTGTCCCTGAAATATTTGCTGGAACCAGTTAAACCCGAATCACTCAGTTGGCACAACGAGAAAGTTATTCGGCTATCCAGCCGTTTTTCCTGTGCAAAGGCGAGCGCCATGCAGCAGGTCGGGCACGATTGGCAGCAAAATCGGAGACCCGCGTGGCGTGCGTGACTCAAACAAACGGGAGCAAATTTCGAACCAGCATGCAGCCTACTTCTTAAATACATAGGATAGCTATAATTTTAGAATATTATAGAATAAACAATAACGTCGCTCGGAGGAATCCCCAGGTCACTTCGGACTCTCCCAAAAAGTTAGTTTCGACATTTCGAACGTTAAAAGTGAAGCTTTTGCTAGCTTTACTAGCGTGAACTTTGTGGTCTCTTTGAAGTAAGCGCGTATCCTCTAGAGCCTTGATGGTGCGTCAAACACACGCGCCAAATACATGCGTCAAATACACTTTAATCGATTCGAGGTATATTGGATCAGAGAAAATCCTCAGGTAGCATGTCTAATCACCAAAATGGACATTGGGTCTCTTCATGGGCTCTGGAACTTATAGATGCTCGCCTGCATATTCCGGCTGGAAGCGAACACAATAAAACTCGCAAACAACTCCGGGAAAAACTACGTGCTAGCCTGAAGGGAGACCGCGAATCCTGATGGTTTCATCGTGCATCAGAGAAGCAAATGGCTGCTGCCCATAGTAACCATCGTAAGTTATTCCGCCTGATACGGGAACCCGGCAGCAGGAGACCTGAAGTTAGTGCAACTATAGGTGACGAGAGTGGATAGCCTATCCACAACTTATAAAAATGCTTAAAGCGTTGGGCTGAGCACTTGGGAACGCAATTTATTCGGTCGGATTTGTTAGCTTACTCGCAGGCCAAATATCGCCTCGCTCCCTTGGCTGTCCCTTTGGATCCACTCCCTCGCTCAGAAGTCGAACGTGAGATCAAACTGTTGAAGTTAAATAAAGCCGCGGGAGCTGATGATATTCCTCCAGCCCTCCTAAATTCGGGGGACCCATTTTGTGGACGATTTGCACCAGTTGCTAGTCAAACTGTAGGAGAAGTAAACTATCCCAGCCGATTAGAGCCGCTCCAGCCTAGTCCCACTTTTCAAGGGAGGCTCACTATCGGAATGCGGCAACCATAGAGGGATCAGTCTGCATTCCATCGCCTCCTAATTGCTTGCCACTGCCATCCTTCACAGAATGACTGGCACTCGTGAAAGCCCAAACCGTGAACGGCAAGCTGGATTTCGTCGAGGTCGTGGCTGCATTGACCACAACTTCACCTTGCTTCAGTTGTTGGAACACCGTTACATATATAGGCGGCCCACCGTTGTGGTGTTCCCGATATCAAAGGTTCATTCTGCTCTGTGGATAGACATGCACTTTGGACTGTCTACTCCGGAAAGGTGTACCTGAGAAATATGTGAATATTGTTCGAGAATTATATGCGCGTAGCACAGGCAGAGTGAGGGCTTATGGCACGTTTTCGTCACCCTTTACTCTCTCCAGCGGTGTGAGACATGGATGCCCGCTGTCACCCTACCTCTTCAACTTCGCTGTTGACGAAGTCATGGAAATCGCCTTCACCTGACACAAATTTGAAGGTGTGGATCTGCTTCCAGGAGAACGACTTCTCGACTTAGAGTATGCTGATGATGTTGCCCTAATCTGTGACAGCTCACAAATGTGCCAAGCAGCACTGGACAGATTAGCACTAGCTGTCCGTCACTTTGGACTTTGCTTCGCACCATCGAAGTGCAAAGCGTTCCTCCAAGATTGGTCTGGACCGCATCCTTCGCTGACCGCCTTTATGGATCAGCTAAAAGTCGTTCAAAAATTTAACTACCTGGGAAGTTGTATCAGCACTTTTGCTAACATTCGCCACTTGTGGCGCCGGCGCGACATCACGCTTGCCCTGAAGGGTAGAGTGTACAATGCAGCGGTACGTTCGACCCTTCTGTACGGTTGTGAAACCCGGCCGCTTAAAGCAGCGGACCTGAAGAGGCTAGTTATGTTCGACCACCGGTGCCTTCGTAATTTAGCTCACATCTGGTGTGAACACCGAGTGAGCAACGAGCGCGTTCGACGCCTTGTTTACGGCACAGAAAAATGGAATGAACTGCTCAGACCCGTTATTTCACGCACCAGTCTCCGATGGCTCGGCCACATGTTACACATTGCAGCCCGCTGACTCCCGCGACGTGTGTTGTTTGCGCGCCGGGGGTGTGGATGGAAGAAGCGGAGGGGCGGCCAAGCGATGACTTAGTCGAGAGGAATGAAGGCCCTCACTACTGAGCTGGCCTCGGTTGGAGCGTCTCGGCTACTTGGTGGGGGTCCAAAGGTAGCCGAACACGTTTGGTTGGACACACTTGCTGATGTGGTTAGGAGCCGACCTTAGTGGCGTTCGTGCTGTGCTTTCCTTTGTCCCACCCAGCCCTCTTAGCCTCCCCTCGAACAACGATCTCATTATGTAGCCTTGCATAATTTTGCGTAATAACTTTTTTGATGCACTGTAGCCGGCTGGTAACTTACCGGGTTGATGCCAATCCGTTATCGGTAGCTCAGCCGGATTGCACCGGTTGCCTTCCATCTTTTCTCCTTTTTCTGTGTATTGCGGCACAGTAGCTGGGGTGTACAACACCGCCAGCGAACGTGTATGATGATGCTGATGGATCAGCGAAATGTTAACAATACTCAACTACCGCTTCAAATATGGTTTAATACTGTTTTCCACAATACTTCAGCAAAAATGCTCGTTCAATATGGCACTTCAAAATATCGGGTTACCCCGTAGTGCTCAATTAGGGCCTTGGGAACAAACGCAACAATTACCAGCAAGCACTAACGTTTATTCAAGTAGGCACTAGGCGTAGTACCAACTTAAGGTTACCAAGATATCTTGGATCAGAAGAAATCGGATTGGGATTCCAAGCAACGTGTTACGTCAATAAGGGTTTGAGGGTGTTACGGTACGCCAGGCTAAAGCTTGGCTTTGTTGACAGTAAAGGTAATAGTGTGTACATTGAAGCTATAAAATATAACTGCGTTTAGCTGTTAATATAAATGCATAGGGGTTAAGCTCCTCTGTTGTTGTGCAAGTGGATAACAAAAGGTAGGAAATCATTCTGGTGCCTTTTCAGAACAATCTCGGTATGGCGAAGCATCAAATATCCTTCAGTCCTACTAACATTGTGGGTTATGGGCTCCCATAGAACATCTCATGCAACGAGTTTAGCCACTTAGTAACATACCTCTATTATCGCCATAGAATTCTTTCATATATGCTTTTACACTATTCTGACCCTCGTTGTCACCGATGGGCTTTTGTGCCGTGCGGTTCTCTAGCTCTCACGAAGTTCGATTCCGAATCCAGGGTTTCATTATTCGTCGTGTACTACCCTGGAAGCTTGTAGTTCACTCTTTTAATACATCGGTTCTACTTCTGAACCTTGACCGCGCGAATTTTGAAGCTGTGCGCTTTTCGACTTTTGGTTGGTAATACTAACGTTTTGCTGCTATTCAGTAGAATGGTTGAACTAGCTGGCTTGTCATATTATCTTGTTTCTGGGGAGAATTAACGTGGAAAACCGTGTTTGATAAAATCTGAGCACAATGCCTGAATTATTACTCTCCCGGCAGATCCAAGTAAGACAATGAGAGCAAGCCAGTCTTTTCACAGACCGGCTAACAAATTGGCCAAGCCAACTAAGCCGCTACCTGATGATAAGACTCAGCACTAACTTCTGACTGCGGGGTAATCCTTTCAGATCCACTGAAAGATGCACAAGATAAAATTAACTTTCTTGAGATCGATTAGAATGCACTCAAAAGCAACATCTCTGTACTGAGCGAAACCCTGGCAAAACTAGGGCAACTAGCTCAGCTCTCGGGAATCACACAGACCAATGATGTGCATGAACACAAAATAGCAGGGGACCCTGTCAGCACCATCGGTCACTCGAGCGCACGGATCGGGACACTTACCGGACTATCATGATAAATGTTTATTTATGGAAATGGCGGTGGCGTAGTATATTAATATTGTTAGTCAGCACATTGTTTTTATTATTTTGTTCCATAATGGTTAATAATTCTTCTGCCACCCTATGTTTAAATGCACCAATTTTACCTTGCTACTGGCGGGTAATTAGCATTTTGCTTCTGTGTCTCGCCGCGTTCGCTGTTCTATTTTCAGCTATGGATAAGAAGCCTGTGAACGTCTTTTCAAGTTGCTCCATTACAAGTATTTATCGTAGAAAACAACGAGCTGAATATGATATGCAGCGAGAAGTTCAAGGAGTTATGTCACTTCAAGGTATGGGTTTTCTTTTCGCGGGATGCCTTTTCAGCTACACACGAGATGATAAGTACTGGACCTACCGCACAAGATGTGCATTCTGCGCGCCATGCTCTGCGGGATCCTTTTACGGACGCAGTATCCGCTAATGGTGGTGTCGTTCATCACACGATTGAATCGGATGTGCCTTATGCTTCCCCTTTATTAAATCTACGTATGCAAATGTTGTATATAACGGATTATTTTAGCCTGTCCAACCAACATTTTGCGTTCAGCGGAATCGGTTACCTTAGAGGAAATTCTGCGGGATTTGGCTCTTGACGGAAGCTTCACTTTGACCCAGATGAACATCCTTTTGCGCAATCTTCGGCGTCTATATCCTAACTTACCGGTTGACGCTCGTAGTATTTTGAAAACACCCGGTTGGTGTCTAGTGAGATTAATCAGAGGTGGCAGATACATCCATGTGGGTTTGCAGGACACCATACGTGACGTGTTGCGCCGAACGCATTCACCCCGTCCGTCGTTGCTAAAGTTGCAGATCCATATAGACGGAATGACAGTGTTCAAAAGCTCGCGCAGACAGCTGTGGCCAATACTTGGGAGGCTGATAAATCCGCCAAGTGATGTGTTTTAATTGGTCTTTACAGGGAATTATCGAAACTTATTAATGTGCATGAGTTCCTGCGGCCAGTGGTGGATAAATTGAAGGATGTGTTACGCAAAGGTGTCTGCTTGTATGAAAAAGACGATGCTATAGATATCGTTCTGGACTGCGTGATAGCCGATGCACCTGAACGAGCATACGTTCGGCAGGTGAAACAACATTCTGGATATTTCGGCTGTCAGCAAATCACAATAACTGGTAGGCAAAGCGTAAACTGTGGTACACATTTGCAGGTTCGCATGTTGATGGTAGAATGACCATCCCTACTGATCCCCAAAGCTCATTACGTACTGGCATGGATAGTAGAACACGAAAACAACCGGAAAAGTACATTGGCGAATCACCTTTTGAGTCCCTACGGAGTGATATGATAAGTTGTTTTCTACTTGATTACATGCATACCTTGTGTCTGGGCGTAACACGGAACTTAATAATGCTGTGGCGCTGCGGACGAACACGTGGAAACATACGATTGCCATCAACATCCATCGACCTAATCAATAAAAGACTTCGCATGTGTTCGGCTGATCTAACCTTCGAGTTTCTGCGCAAATGGTGCACGTTTGTTTACGTGGAACGATGGAAAGCAACGGAATTCAGACAATTTCTTTTATATCTGGGTCCAGTAGTTTTGGGCGACGTGTTGCCCGAAGACCTGTAAAATAATTTTGTTATGTTATCCGTCCACGCATACATTCTTTGCTGCCGTAGGTGGTGTTCCCATTACCTTTCGCTTGCGAAATCAGTATTGAATAGGGTGGTGCGTGACGTCGCGAAGCTGCACGGTGAGAAGGAGGTGGTATTTAATTTGCACTGTTTAGTGCATATGTGCCAGGACGTTGGGCGCCTAGGACCGATGGATAACTTTTACGCATTTCCCTTCGAATCGTTTCTACGACGGCTTCGAAAGCTCATAAATGGACCGACCTCGGCGACGTCTCAAAGCTTTTGTCGCGTAACGGGGAGAAGGTTAACGAATGTGACAGTTGATGATGGCTTTGTTTGGACGACACTGGATCCACCGTAGTTGCGCGTCGTGGTCGGCGACCAACCGGTTTCTCACATTTCGGTACGCTGATTACGAATTCACATCCAGATAATGCTGTCATAGCACGTGGAAGACCTTCGATGGTGCTGGACCAGAGTGCTAATAAGTTATGTGTGCAGCATTTCACGCAGACTATGTCGCTGTTCGTAAAATGTTTGCCGTCCACGGACCCACGTATTTTTAAATTTTGGGTTCCTTAGGTCCACAGACATAGATTCCGCTGAGTGCAATAGGCTGCAAATGTCGGAGATTGCCGTGTGATGAGTACATTGTATTTTACCTAATCGTTCACAGCTGGCGGCACAAGGAAACCAAGAAACATGCAACGTAGGTAAGCTGTGTTATTTTATTATTTATTTACTTCAGTTACCCGTCCATTTTATGCTTCAAATCTGGGTGCGCAAAATCATTGTACAACAGTAACGGCGTTGCGCCGTTACAATAAACTTCTCAACACCATGGAACACACTGTATATGCTGCTGCACCTGATATCGCGAATAAAATTTTCCCCACCGAACACATTTAACTTTTCTAATAAGCTTGTAAAAGTGTTGTGCTCTAAGCACATTTTTTCAGATGTATGGCGTGGTCAAATTTCAAGATTCTTCGGTTGCAGTGGTTCTGTCATCCTGGATGCTTAATAATGAAGAAGTTCTGTGGGGACGGTTATCATCAAAACAGTTACAGGATTTCCTGCTGCACCGCCTGCCACCACCTGCGTCCGCTGTGACGTAATAAGTACGAATACACAGTTGTACAGGTGAGGTTACCAAACAATATATTTGTACGCATTTTTAGATGATTACCTTGAAGCCAAAAGGTTGGAACAGAGCTTGCTAACATCAGCCAAATTACCATCTAGCGACGCAACGATTCCAGTGGTCCGATGGGGGAAGCGAAAAAGGTATGCAACTAGATAATATATTATCCCAGCACTGTTAAAACCTTTTCTGAATGTGAGCCACCGCCACCCGCAACGCGGGGTACTGTTGAAGTCGTGAACTTGGATTTATCACCTCCACACCAAAGCTGTATTTGAAGGAGGAACTAAGCGACGGTTCTGTTAAGGAAAATGGACACCTATTAGCCTATCCCCATACATCCAGGTAAACAATGCATTTGTTTTTACACTCTTATTTCGATTCACCAAGTGGTTTCTCAGCGCTTACCTGTTAGCGGAGCATTCTGTGACAACGCACTGCTGTTGGAAATAAATGTTTGGTTCACAGCGTCTCCGAAACATTTACTTGCAGCCACATTGCGGAACGGAAATCGCAAAGTGATGAAACTGCGCGAACGAATGACTGCTGTATAGTTGTCTTTGAACGCACTGCATGCACGTCAGGCGCCAAGTTCCAGCAACGCGGCCCATTTCCATTACCAATGGACACAATAGCGCAACTGTCATTTTTAAATAATGCACTGGGGAACGCTGAGTTCATGAACAGCATGGTAAGTCACATGGTATTTCACTTATTCGTAGGTGCACTATTTATCCAGCGTAAGCGGCCGGACAATCTCGGAGAGTGTGCGGAACGTCATGCTTACTTGCATGACTAACAACTTGGTCAGACATGTGAACTGGCGTGGTGTGCATGAGAACCATAAACTAGCGAACACACCATTCGCGCGAGCGGTCCATGGTATGTTACCTTTTAAACAACATTATTGTCTTCATCAGCTGCCATTATGAGAAAAAACATACCAGGATGCGCAGTGCCTGATATCGTTGACAAGTTACAACGCTGGATACAAGGAATAAAAGAGGGTGAATCCGGGATACGAAACGGAACGAAACGCTTATCACTGCAAGATTCCGCTTTGTAAATTATGATATCTATATTACATTATGTTTTCGCGAACTGTGTTGTATTCATGGCAAGCAATGTGAGCGAGCGCATTAAGGTGCTTGCAGTTGTGTGAGAAGGGAGGATATTGTGGCTAGGCTTTACCCGTTGGGGCTGCAAATCTTGGAAATATGAGCGTGCGAAGGGAGGCGCCACCTTATTTTTCTCCGCGAGCGCCCGATAAGTGACATAATCTTTTGCCAATCAGGCTCCCATCGGGCGCTCAATCGGTCATCCAACGGGCGCCCATCGGACATCCAACGGGCGTTCATCGGACACTGGTGCTGAGTGGGGAGCTACTCACACACATTGCTAATGAAGTCTCCGAACTAGTTCGTCGTACAAATAACGTAATGATACTCAATGTTCCCGACAAAACCAAATTAGCGAAGGTAAAGCCCTCGCTCACCAACCTCTCTAACATGAACTAAACGTCTACGGAAACATCCAAATGTAACTCGTGCTCTATACTCATCACTTTTAGAGACCAAGGCCTGGCCAAGATTCTAACAGGAAAACGATTTCTTATGCGAGAGGCAGCCACTTTGGGGCCTATGGTGATCAAGCCGGACCAAACACCTGCAAAGAGCATTTACATCATCCAATAAACTTTAGCCTAAGCAAAGAGCGGAATATCCACCCATCGCGACTGGACTTGCAATTTCACTTACATTAGATCTTGAGCTGTCGCAACAGCAGATGAACCCAAAAGTAACAAAGGCCTACAGCACTGAACTAACTTTTTCCAACACAGTGAAGATACTAGCCCTCTCGGTAGTGCACTATGAAGCTGCTATCGGTCAAGATAAGGCTGCTTTGTATAAACCGAATGGTTCCGACATGTGTGACCGTGATACAGAACCTCGGACACAAGAAGTTATTGGTAAAACATCCAACGATTATATGACAAGCACCGCGCTGAATACTAAGGAACTCTCGCGCAATCGTCCAAAACGAAGTCGAATTAAAAAGCCTGCCACTTGCAACGCCTACGTGCCAAGACATCAACCTAGTGAACTTCCCAACGGGAAGAGGCAACCCCACCCTCCGTTCTAAGTAATAGGTGCTCATTTCGGAATAGACAAATTGAACCTTGAAGGCAACATCTAACAAGTATGTACCACCGTGGGAGACTACGGTTATGAACAAACAAGTGCAGCCCCCAGAAAGCCATACTTGCTGCCAACCCCATCACCAACTGCTCACCATATAAATGCCAATGTTCTCCTCCATAGCCAGAACCTGCTCGACTCCCGCCCAGCACTTAAGCCAATCGGTAGCGCTAACAAGAGCAACACCAAGGCACCACTTCACCGCACCCAGCCAAACCAGTCATTCAACTCCAGACTGTCCAATATAACATGGTCTGCTGGCGAATGCACACTTCACTCCTTAATGCCGCCATTTCCGCGGTGCCACCAAGCCGACAAACAATATAATCAATTGCAGGTACACCGCTACATACCTGCTGTTTATGGGACGATCCGCGAAGTAAGGAAACACACCACCCCACCCTCGCCTGCAAAGATTAGGCGCCCGCGCCCTACAAGCCTAAGGAATACCGAACTGCCTAACACGTCACTACGCATTCCCGCTCCTTTTTATGGAATTTGGCGGGCTACGCTTGCTAGAAGTCACGAGACTGCTGAACGAGGCTGCTTTCTACCAATTTTACAGGCGCTTAAACATCCCACAGATGCCCATGAGCAACCGCTACCAACCACTCATGTAGTCGCTGGCTCATTAAAAACCAATTCCGGAAATGGCATGCGTTATCAGTCCCTATCACCCAAGGTGAACCTGCTCAAATTTCCCTGCTGCGCAATTTAACGGCCCCAGCTTAACGTCAACAAAAGCTTTGCTTGCCCTGAGAAACACCATGCTGCACCTATGAGCTTTTCTTCTACTAATCCAAACGACGACCAAACCAGGAGACTGTCTATTGCATGCAAACATGCCACCAACCCTCTCCAAGTCTTGGAAAGCGATACAGATACCAAAGTAACCAAACCACATCTGGCAGAAGTATGCTCCTTAGGGCTGCACACTCACAATAATCAATCGTTAGCTTCTACTGCTTATGTTCAACAAATCCATGCAAATAACTTAGTCATCGCCCTGAACCTTACCACAACCACAAACCTGTCACCTCTGCGTCGTCTCAGCATGGTAACCAAGCAGACCCACTCCTACAACCCGACCTTCTCTATGGTCAGGTGGACTGTAACATTTTGCTTGACATTTGTAACCTTCCAAATATTAACGGTCCCTCTAAGACAACAGCAACTATACCCACGCAAACCACTCAGATTGCTTTTGTTTCTGGTAATGCAGCAGATGCTAAATCCTGCAACGAGGTGCTCACTCTGCTTCTCATTAACGCAATATTCATCAAACATAAGATGTACCTTAACAACGCCGTCATTATTCTATCCGTCTCCCACGTAATGCTCATCACAGAAACCTGGCACGATGCCAACACCACCAATGCACAGCTGCAATTCCCGGGCTACACCTCCTTCAGCAATGGACATACGAACCACAGCTGTGGTGGATGCCGCAGCCCCGAGCGTGACGATTTCTGGGACCATCCTTGCATATGCTATCAATCGTTCCTCTGGAAGACTCGGTATGGATTCAGACTAGTAGGGGACAGCAGGATCTCTTAATTGGCTGTCTGTATAACCCTACACACACTAACACCATCGGTATACGCAGTCTAGTTGAACGCTTCATAGAAGTATTCTTACTGCCTACCCACTATAAGGTAATCGGTAGTGACCGCAACATGCCACAAGTAGCCTGGCAAAGGCAATCTGCGCCACCCAAATACTTTGCCGTGGTGGACACCATACATGCCTTTGGGTGGACTCAAAACGTGCATGCAACAATTAGGCACGATAATGCTTTAGGTTTACTGTTTACAAACGGATTTGAGCATATATCTCCTAGCGTACTTGGCAATCTCTATGGACGCGATAAAAAACTAGTAAAGCTGTCTTTTCAACTACCTATAACTCGCCCCCCAGTGGCTAGACCAGCGTGTTCTGCTTGGCTCTTTAAATGCATCAAACGGACAAGCTTTCCTCTACTTCTGTGATCCAACAGCTAGGATGTATTCTTGCTGGCTACAGATGCGGACCTTGTGTCTTCTGTACTATATAGAAAGCTTGCTTACTGCTCGGATGTACTTGCATTTATAACGAAGCTAAAAGCAATGCAGCCACCGCAGGATGCAGCTACCCTCGCAAATGACTTCTCAAGCTCAAAAAGCTACCTTCAAAGTACAGTAGGACCGAAGAATTATTCCTCCCTATTCGCAGCAATGCAGTCCTGTTGGAATGGAGAAATTCACTGGCCACCGCACATCTGTACGAATAACACACTGCCCTAGACTTTATTAACCGTATTAAAGCCCGCAATTTGCTGATGAGGCGCAGAAGCAACTCCGCCTCGATTTCGATTAAATCGATTATTCCTCCGTACAACTCAGTTACAAGTAACCGAGCTGAAATAGGTAAGCTCCTGCACCGTTACTTCTGCGACGCTTTCACCTCTGCTGACCTGCCCTCCTCTTACATTTACAAGTTGCACCATTGATACTTTCCGCGCATACAATTTGACCTGCGTACCATTACGCAGGAAATTCAAACCCTCAAATTATCCTTCCACGCCGAATCTGATGGCCCCCCATCGGCTCTGCTAATTCGAGGTGGCCTGGATATCGCCGTCCTACTTCCTCACCTCTTCACTCAGTTTATGGAACCTGGGACCTTTACTGCTGCTCGGAAACGTGTAGTAGTCATGCCAAGGCACAAAAGACGAAGCCGTCAAAACATTGAAACCTACCGACCCATTAGCCACACCCCGTTCGCTTCACTTGTGGTGGAGAGGATTGTCAAGGAAGAGCTCATACGGTTCTTGACTCATCTTAACCTTATCAAAAAATCCCAGCATGGTGTTCTCCCGTCTAAATCTTGCCAAACATGCCAGCTGGAGTTCATAAACAAGCTTACCGCCATGGATGATTGCAGAAAAGCTATAAGCATCGTCTTCCTAGATATGAAAAGTGTTCGGCCAAGTTCCTCATAATGGCTGCTAACTAAACTGGCTTCTTACGGTATACCTAACCAGCTTCATTCTTGGTTCTCTTCCTATCTCTCCTGTCGAACACGGTCGGTGAGACTAGGAGACTTCGAATCCTTCCCGAAATCAGTTACAAGTGCTGTGTTCCAGGGAAATGTACTGGGCTCATACTCTTCCTACTTTACAGAAACGACATATTTCAAGTCCTTGAAAATGGGAAGTCTACCTAATCGCCGACGATAGCAACGTGGTAGTTTCCTTTGACCCAGGTAACCTAAGGAGCAGTCCCCTCAATATTCCAAATGAAATTAAAGCATTAGACTTTTGGTGCTACACATAGAAGCTTGATTTCTCTTCTGCTACGTGCAGCGCCCTGTCGTATGGATGCACTTCACCGCCTAGTGCACTAACCCTGAATGGCGTCTCACTTGCCAACTGTCAAACCGTAAGGGATCTCTGCATACACCATGCAACCTCATTTAATTGCTCGGAACAAGTTAGCCATTGTGTAGCGAAAGCCAGCTTCATCATTGTTTATATCTGCAAGACAATGCTTGTATTCGAATCCAGGCTCACTCTACACAAGGTAGGCCCTAGACCTATTTTAGAATACTGCACAATAATATTTATCAACTCCAGAAGGAGTGACGGAATAGCAAATGAGAAAGTACAACGCTCATACACATAGCGCCTGCTTTTCCCTTCTACTCCTAACTGCCGTGAGCACTGTAAACTGCTTGGCCTCGAATCTCTATGGTTACGAATAATGGGACTCAATCTCACCTTCTTATCCCAGGCAATAAACAACCCAAACTCCTACCTTGCAGCGCTTATTTAACAAAACGGTGACTCGCGATATCCACCTCGCCGTAGACCCTTAGCCATTACTCTACCTACAGCCTGCTCCAAAGTGCGTAACAACTTCTTTCTCTACAGATTCGCTCACGTCCGGAACAGGCTAACATTACAAGTTAGGGCAGCCGTGAGTACTGCGCAGTTCCGATCATCCCTACGTAGACACCTTGCTACCCTGCCTACATGAAGCTCTTTAGCCCCAATATACCCAAGGATGAAATTTGAGAACATGGCCCAGAGCACCTCTAAATCCAAAAACTTAACATTTCGGACACAGGCCCCACCTTCACGCCAGATATATATGTCCATTGTTCTGACCAAGCAATGACAGAATCTAGCCCATCAGCGCGAATATCCGTGCGTTCAACTCCAATATCCTTATCTTATACCACCATCTATAGTAAAAACCTAGATAAATAAAACGGTATTTTACTGGGCATATACAAATTCATTCTCCTGGACTGCTTGCATCACTTTTTCTGTTACTGCAAGTATCCACTAGTAACTAGAAGGCTCCATAAAAATGCCATTGCTTGCCACCGATAAGCTTTCCTCTAGCTACATTATCTCTTTTCGTCTTACCTCCTGCTCCACTTTGCAGCTACAGCGAGTCAGAGTAGGTCGCATGCATGTTTGCGCTTAGATCAACTCCCTATCCCTCCAAGTTTTATTCTCTTTGATTGTTTGCATCACATACTTTCGCTGGTTGGTTGCGTTATTCTGTCGCTATATGTATCCACTAAGAATTAGATGGCCTAATCCGAATAGTATTGCTGGCCAGCGATACTCTCTCAGTGCCATTATCCGTCATGAGTCTTGTATTATTTGTCTTTTATTTACAGCGATGCGTTATAAGCTCCATGCAGCTCCGCGCATATCTGGAGCTCGCTAGGGTACACCAGTTTTCTCGCCGTCATATATTCCCTTGGAACTTCTGTATCACTTACGTTTTCTGGCTAGTTGCTGCAATCTGTGACCCTGTACGCATACTCTAGGGGCCAAGGCTCTTACTGGAATGACTATAACTGGCCACTGGATGTCTTTTCTAGCGCTACCGTCTGTCGATCTTCTTAACTTCGGCACTGTTTAAAAGCAGCAGGTGGTTGTACTCTCCGTGCATCTGCGATTATCCAGAGCTTGCTAAGAGCCACTGTTTGAGTTCTCCAACCCTTATTATCTGGGACTGCCTGCGTTAGAAATATTTGCTGGTTGTTGATTTATTTTGGGACATTGTAGGTATACAATAGTAAATAGAAGGCATCAGCCAAATACCATTGCTAAGCACCGATACTCCTCTTCTAGCGCCATTAGCCGTCCTTGGTCTTTCTTCTGTTTAGCAGCAGCTATTCTGCGTGGGTTACATGCACCTCTGTGCATATCCGGAGCTGCCTAAGCGCCACTCTTGTATCTTTCCAACCTTTACTCTCTGGGACCGTCTGCGTTAAATGCATATGCTGTTGGTTAGCTTCTTCTGGGACATTGTAGGGATACGCTAGGAAATAAAAGGCTTCATCCAAACGCCGTTGTTAGCTACCGATACATCCATCCCCTAGTGTCAGTATCAGTACTTCGTCTTAACGTTAGCATCTATCTTTAGCAACAGCTATTCTGCGTGGGCTTTATGCATCGCTGCGCATATCCGTAGCTTGCTAAGAGCCACCATTTTATCCCTCCAACCTTTACTTTCTGGGACTGTCTACGGCACACATATTTGCTGTTTCTTTACTTATCCTGGGACACTATAGGTATCCACTAGCAATTAGGAGGCCTCGCCCAAATGCCATTAATAGCCACCGATACTCTCTACCCTAGTAGCATTATCAGTTCTTCGTCTTACCACCGTCACCATTTTGCAGCTGCAGCGAGTCGTTGTAGGTAGCATGCATCCTTGCGCTAGCGTCTACTCCTTATCTCTCCAACCATTATTCTCGTAGATTGTTTCCATCACACACCTTCGCTGGTTTGTTGACATTCTGCCACTGTAAGTGTCCACTACTAATTAGAAGGCTTCATCCGAAAGCACTTGCTGTCCACTGGTCTCGCTCTCAGCACCCTTTTCTGTCTTTCTTATTATCTTCATCACGTTTTCTGCAGTGATTCGTTGCAGGCTCCATACATCTCTACGCATATCAAGAGCTACTAGGAAACAACCCTTGTCTCTCCATCTTGTATTCTTTTAGAATATCCGTATCACTTACCTACGTTGGCTTGTTGATGTATGCTTTGACCCTGTGGGTAGCCACTAGTGATCAAACGTCTTAATAGGATGGTTAAATCTGGCCACCGATAGTATTTCCAAGCGCCATTATCTGTCGATGGTCATAAGCTCGGCCCCGCTGTTTGGCAGCAACTTGTAGTGGTAAGCCCCCACGTCTCTGCGCATACCCCGAGCTTCCTAAGAACCACTCTTATTTCCCTAACTTTCATTATTTGGGACGGACTGTGTCACATACACTTGCTCTTTATTGACTTAGTTGGGGACGTTGTAGGAACCGCTAGTAAATCGAAGGCTTCCTCCAAATGCCATTGCTGGACACTGATACTCTCGCTCTTAGCGACAAATTAGCTACCCATTGTCTTATCTTTGGCATCGCTGTTTAGCAGCAGCTATCTGTCGTAGGCTTCATGCATCTCTGCGCATATCCGGAGCTTTCTGGGAGCCACTCTTTTATCTCTTCAACCTTTATTCTCTGGGAGAGTCTGTGTCATATACATTTGCTGACTAATCTGGGACACCGTGGTTATCCACTAGTAACTAGAAGGCTTCATCCAACTGCCGTTGCTAGTCACCGCTTCTCTCTCTCTAGAATCATTAATAGGTATTTGTCTTACTTTCGTTAATGCTTTTTCGGCTGCAGCGCGTTGCTGTATGTAACATGCATTGTTGCGCTAAGAGCCACATCTTATCTCCCCAAGTTACACTCTCTTGGATAGTTTGCAGCATATACACTGGCTGGTTTCTTGCCTTATTCTATGTTAGTGTAGATATCCAGTGGAATTAAGAAGGCTTAATCAGAATGCCGTTGCTGGTCACCGAAACTCTCTCCCCCACCGCCACTATCTGTCTCTCTTCTTAACTTTGTAGCGCCTAAAAAGATAACTCTTAGCTTTCATGTACAATTTACTTGTTGACCGATTGTACAGTACCCTTTCTTGTTTTAATCTTAAAACCGGCTCGACACACAACTGCCTTGTTAGTTCCCGCGCTCACGTGTACGCTCTTGCCTCACTTCATCCGTCCGTTTCTTGTTGTAGCCCATCGAATACAGTCCGCTGTGTCCGACTCCAATTGCCTTCTGATATCCGCACTTAATTCCGCGCATCGTCTCGGACTAGTATTAACTAGTCCTATAAATTGGTGACCCCGATTCGCTCGCGCGAATTCAATTTTTTTCTCGTTTGTATTTTTGGTGAGTTCGTTCCTCTTTCTTGATTATATACCTTTATTCATTTGTTTCTTGCGTAATTTTTGTACTTTTATCGTATTCTGTTCGTTCTTTATCTTTCGATTCACATTTCGAGAGTTGCATCTGTGTCGTTTCACAGCGTAACCATGCTTCCTTTGGCTGCTCCAAGTTTCATGGAACACAGTCCAGAAGTTTGGTTTAAGTTATTCGAGATCGAACTAGAAAATAAGAGCATAACGGTGGACCGTCCAAGGTACAATCAGCTCGTCCCACGCCTTCCTCCGTCGGTAGTGACGCTGATTGAGGACATTCTACTCTGCCCATCGAATGAGGCAAAGTATGAAACGATGAAGCAAGCGATTTTGAAAGAGTTACGGCCCAGCGCACGAGCTGGATTTTAACAGCTCAATGGTCTCAAGCTTGGAGGTTTCAAGCCGTCGGCATTGCTCCGCGAACTTTAGCGCGTCGCTGGTCCCTTATTCTTGAGCGAAGAAGGGATAAAGGAGCTGTGGTTTGCCAGAGTTATTGCGCAAAATGCTGTCCATGTTTATAGATGCACCCCTGGAAGACTTAGCTACCAAGGCAGACGCTGCGTCTGAACGCTTTCCGCAGCAGACGACCCGTAACTCCGGTGACGTATTCTCACCGATGAAAACCGAATCTCATGTTTGTTCTCAGTCGCTGGATCGATCTGACCCTAAAGACGAGAAAATTGCGCTACTTCGCAGCAGGATAGCAGCAATGAAGGCTTCAAAGCAGCGTATGCCACGGTCAAATGCTGACCACGTTTTGGCTACCGTTCATTGCGGCTCGTCTGTGCCTGCACCTAGTACGTCACGTTCGGCACGAAAGCGCAACATTTTCCTTACAAGTTCTCTGTCAGATAATGTCAAACCCGTCGAAGAAGTTTGTTGGTATCACCGCCAATACGGTGGAAGAGCTAGAGGTTGTCGGGCTCCCTGCTTTAGGCACGGCCCAAGGAAAACGAATAGCCCGCATACTACCAAGACAAACGTAACATTCAATAACCAAGCAAACCGACTGTTTTACGTTAATGAGCGACGTTCTTCCATCACGTTCCTCATCGACACGGGGGCGGAAGTCAGCGTCATCCCAGCGACCGCTAGCGACAAGCACTCGGAACCTACGTACAATTTGCGTGCGGTCAACGGTTCTCCGATAGCTTCATTCGGTCAGCGCATGAGGAACCTAGACCTCAAGCTTCGCCGAGCTTTTCGTTTGGTCTTCATGGTTGCGTCTGAACCCTTCGCATTTATCGGTATCGAGTTCCTCTGGTATTTTGGGTTGCTTGTTGATGCTGGTCGCCCCAGACTTTTAGACGCTCGTACGAAACTAGGTGTTGATGGTGTCCTTTCAGATGCCCCGATAATCAGCCCTGTATTTCGGATCGCAGACGCACCGTCCGACTACTTGAGCCTCCTCTCCGAATACCCGCGACTGGTTCGACCGGCTGCAGAGCTTCCACCAGTCACGACAGAGGTCGCTGGTCACGCGCGGTCAACCAGTTAGCGCACGACCAAGACGGCTTGCTCCAGACAAACTACGAGCAAAACGAGCCGCATTTGACCACATGCCTCAACTTGGTATTTTCAGACTGTCCAACAGCCCATGGGCTTCGCCTCTGCATATGGTCCCGAAGAAGGTTGTGGGGGACTGTCGTCCTTGCGGCGACTATCGATCTTTGAATACGGTAACCACGCCTGATGGCTATCCGATTCCACATATAGTGGAGCTCACCGCCAGTCTGGCGGGTAAAAATAACTTCAGCAAAATCGACTTGGTACGCGCCTACAACCAAATTCCGGTAGCCGAGGCAGACCTCGCTAAAACTGCCGTGACGACTCCATTTGGTTTGTTCGAGTTTCTGCGCATGCCATTTGGCTTAAAAACGCCGCGCAAACGTTTCAGCGTTTCATCGACCAAGTTTGTCGCGGTTTAGACTTCGCTTACGCGTATCTTGACGGCATTTTAATCGCAAGCTCTTCACGAGAAGAGCACATACGCCACGTGCGAACACTTTTCGATCGTTTATCTCAACACGGGGTGACGATCAACGCAGAAAAGTGTTCGTTTGGTGTCGATACAATCAATTTCCTGGGACATCGTATCTCTGCTGCAGGCGTCGTGCCACTGCAGGATAAAATTCAAGCCATCATCGACTACCCCGAGCCTCATTCTTTCAAACTGCTCAGGCGTTTTGATGGCCTGGTCAACTTTTACCGACGATTTATACCCAACTGCGCCTCGCTGATGCAACCCCTCACGGACCTTCTCCTAGGGAAACTCAAGAAATTCGAATTTCCTGCCACAGCACGCTCTGCTTTTAAGTCGCTGAAAGAGGCTATCGCCAGCGTAGCTTCTTTAGCGCACCACGATCCCGCCGCCCCATTGTCCCTCAGTACTGACGCCTCGGATGTGGCAGTAGGCGCTGTTTTACAGCAACCAGTAGCCGACACTTGGCAACCCTTAGCGTTTTTCTCTAAAAGCCTAAAACCTACCAAACCTCGTTACAGCACGTTCTGTAGAGAACTACTAGCCGTGTATCTAGTGATACGTCACTTTCGACACGTTTTAGAAGGCCGCTCCTTTGTCGTCTTCACCAACTACAAACCCCTGACTTACGTGCTCGGCTCGACTACCGACCGATACTCTCCTAGAGAGTCGCGCCACCTTGACTATATCGCTCAGTTTACGACCGATATACGGCATGTCTCAGGTGTGCACAACGCCGTCGCCGATGCACTTTCCGCATCCAAGCTATCTGCGCTGACCCCGGCACTGTTATCGACTTGGCAGCCATGGCCACAGCACAACTAAACGATCCTGAGGTTGTTCTACTACGCAGGTCTCCCTCATTGGATACACGACCCGTTGCGCTGACATCATCAGATGGAACGATACTCTGCGATTTATCTTTGGGCAAGCCGCGCCCAGTCGTCCCACGCGAGTTACGGCAGACCGTGTTCGACGCGTTGCACGGCTTATCTCATCCAGGCGTTCGTGCATCGGTTAAACTCGTGACCGCACGATTCGTTTGGCGCAATGTTAATCGGGACGTCCGTACCTGGGCAGCTGCTTGCCTTCCGTGTCAACGCGCGAAGGTGCACAAGCACACGAGAAGCCCATTAGGCACGTTTCCGACGCCAGACGCACGCTTTCATCACGTGCACGTCGACCTCGTAGGTCCTCTACCGCCTTCCAAAGGCTCTGTATATCTACTGACCTGCATCGATCGATTTACTAGATGGCCTGAGGCCGTCCCCATCCCAAATTGCTCCTCGGAAACAGTAGCGAAAGCTTTTATGGAGCGCTGGGTAGCTCAATACGGCTGTCCCGCCATCGTGACCACCGATCGAGGGTCACATTTTTCGTCGACATTTGCCACGTTGCTTAAGGATTTAGGCTGTCGCCACATTCAGACGACAGCGTATCATCCGGCCGCTAACGGCATGGTGGAGCGTTTTCACCGCCAGTTGAAGGCAGCGCTACGTGCGCACGCAGATCCTTCATGGTCTGAAACGCTTCCCCTCGTTCTCCTAGGCTTAAGAAACACGGTTAAGACCGACTTCGACGCCACACCAGCGCAGCTAGTCTACGGCTGCACGCTGCGGTTGCCCGGACAGCTGGTAGCACCAGCCCCATGTACTTCCACTTTTGACTACGGAAGTTACACTGATCGATTTGCTCACCAGATGCGTGAGCTACGTCCACCCGCTCCTCGATCGCAGAAGATACCAGTGTACGTGCCTGAGAAGCTGTCTACGTGTTCACACGTCCTTCTTCGCGCAGACGGTGTTCGACAGCCTCTTCAGTCGCCGTACATAGGACCCTTCAAGGTGCTACATCGTGCGAGTAAGGCGTACACTATTGACCGCGGTGGTCGACACGAAGTCGTCACCATCGACAGTCTGAAACCCGCCTTCATAGAAGAAAACCTCTCGCCTAATTCGTCTAGTAGTGCTTCGTGCGACGTCACAACTCATCGCACCAGCTTACAGCATCCTAGTCCAGTTCATCCAGACAATGATCTTAGTCTACAAGTCGTCTTAACATCTCCCGAATCTAGCCCGCCGCCTCCCACGACCTATCGCCGTAATCGAGAGGTGCGTAAGCCCGTCCGTTTCTCCGACTATGTACAGTGTAAATATTTTTAGCTTTGTAGATATTGTATATATTTGCCCCGTTTTTGGTCGATCAACGTTTTGAAAACAAACAAAAACATTAAAAACCTCAGAAAAACGTTTTTCAAAAAATTATTCAAAAACCAAAATAAATTTACACACGCAGATCATTCGTTTGTTCTTTTTGCGCTTTCTGCGCGTGTTTTCCTATTTTCTTGTCTCTACATGCCCCAACCCTCCCCTTCGTTCGACTGGCCTACACGAGGAACGTTTTCAAGGATCCTAACGCGAGCACTGGTCGTTTCCTCGCGGGACTAGCGTCCTTTCTCCACAGGAAAAATGTCGCTTCTCCGCGGGACGAGGATCGCTTCTTCGCGGGACGAGGGTCGTTTCTCCGTGGGACCATGGTCGTTTCTACATGGAAAGAGGGTCGGTTTGGCGCGGGGCGGGGTGCGGCGGAGGGAGAGACCACTCCCAAGCGCACCGTTTGGCAGCAGCGGAGATTGAGGTCCTGTCGGCCTTTTTCTGGGCTAGCCAGTGTTTTTGTAGTCCGACAAGGCCGCTCCAACGGCTCGCCGAAATGCACCCTGCCCTGCATTCAATAAATAACAAATCATAAACGTCACAGCAGACTCCGGCTTCTGATGAACCCCCATTTACACGAACACACGCCCATTTTTACTCGGCACGATTTCGCCTTACGAACCTCGTTTCAACATTTCTTTTCGATTTCGAAGGCTTTCTATGTTCAGCCTTCTAGGGGGAGCTCTGTAGCGTCCAAAAAGATAACTCTTAGCTTTCATGTACAATTTACTCGTTGACCGATTGTACGGTACTCTTTCTTGTTTTAATCTTAAAACCGGCTCGACACACAACTGCCTTGTTAGTTCCCGCGCTCACGTGTACGCTCTTGCCTCACTTCATCCGTCCGTTTCTTGTTGTAGCCCATCGAATACAGTCCGCTGTGTCCGACTCCAATTGCCTTCTGATATCCGCGCTTAATTCCGCGCATCGTCTCGGACTAGTATTAACTGGTCCTATACCTTCTTCACCTAGTTGCAGCGATTCGCCGCAGGCTTCATGCATCTCTGCGCATATCTGGAGCTGGCTAGGTTAGCTTGCCTCTCCATCAGCTATTTTTATTTGATGTCTGTACCACTTACCTTCGTGAGCTTTTTGATGTATTCGGTGACACAGTAGGTATGCACTAGTGAACGAACTTTTTAATGGGTGGACTATATCTGGCCACTGATAGCCGCTTCTATTGCCATTACCCGTCAATTGTCTTAAACTTCTGAAATTCTGTTTAGCAGCGGCAAGTTTTCGTGGGCTTCATGCATCTCTGCGTCTACCCAGGGCTTGTTTTAGCCGCGCCTTATCTCTACAACCTTTATTCTCTTAGAATATCGGCATCCAATCTTCCCCTGCCTTACTTTTATTTGCCCTTTGGATCCCTGCCATAGCAAAATCTTTACTTTTTTGTTTGCTTATTCTGCGCTCCCTATCGTATTAAGGCTGGCTAAGTGCTGTTCATAACCATTCAAGCACTACTAGACTTTTACCTTTCTTTCCTGTCTCTCCATGTAATTTTTGCCTTACACTGAACTGATAGTTCGTGGATTACTTATTGATATAACGCTCTTGTCTCTATGTAGATGTCAGAAATCTACCAATACGGCTATTGATTCCATGAGACATTCAAAAGGCAGTTTCAGCATAATCATATTTGTACGCTGTACATGAATTTTTCTCAACCCTAAATGTTGTAACGTATGACTTTAACAATGATTAATTCCAAGCCTGTTCTTGCGGTCTTCTTTCGGTTGTCCCTCACTTTCCCTTTTCTCCGCGGTCTGGAAATTCTTGCATATCTGGAATTGGTCTGAGGAACAGATTTCACCCGAGACGGACACACTAACCGACAAGGACCTACATGGAGCATGGCTGTATACCACAGGGACTCAACTGCAATCACCATCACGACGGATGTCCAATGTGAAGAGCTAGGACATTTTACACTCACGAAAATTATACAACTGAAAAATCCAGACAGCAGCAATTTTGCATCGTTGCTCACCTGGGTACTCAATAAGACAACCATTCGTGTTGTTTCCATACTCAACCGTCCTCAACCATTATGGCGGCGCTGGCCAAGCTATCATTCCGGCCAACAGAGGAACTTGGAAGCCAGTGGACTGCAACTAACCGAGTATGAAATCATTCGGCATAGCGATTACGCCAGTAATACCTTAGTGTTCAAAATGCTTTAGGGAAGTGCTGCAGGACGTGGTGGGTTTACGTCTGGCAAGCGTCCACCTTATAAAAACTGCAGAGGTCTGTTTAACAACACTGCGGCCTGGCGGAAGTGACCAGCCACTGAATAAAGTCAATACCCACAACAGCATACTGGCACGTCGACTAGTCGTATTTCAATCCTTTCCCGTCATGTGCAAGACTATTATACCCTCTGTCTACAGGTACAGTTTCACTGCACTTATAGTGCCTCACCTTTTACACTCCGCACAAGTGAACCCAAGGTCTGGTTGCAAAACAAGCTACTTGTAACCCTTGGTCATGCCTGCTTTGGTGTGTCTATATATTTGAGAAAAACCTAATCATCTATTTCACCATTGCATGTTGCATTGCATGCTGCTACTGCACTATTAGTGTAGCAGGTTTGAGAGTGAACATACGGTGATCTCCAAAGTAAGGTGCTAGTTGTACCCTAGTACGACGGACGCTGAGCCTGCCTCTTCTCTTTAGCTTCACCTTCGATACACTGTGGTCTCTTACTTAATAGCTGTGATGTGAGCATCCAGCCACCTACGAGGTATTTGCTTTACATTTCCGCTCTCCTGGTCTATTACGACCTATGTATCCCCTGGATGCAGAGGCGCTCGGAAAACACGACTGAATGTATAAGACGTGTTTGCCGATCCTGCCAGTTCTGACAGGTATCCTGGAGTATGTACAGTTGACCTTGCTTGTTGTCAGCAAGATGCGTTCCTCCCGCACTGTCTCACCTGTCTTTGTTGTTTCCTTACCTTGCTTAGACCATTGAGGATTAAAAGCCTGGTTTACAGCAGATTCACTCGTGGTATTTCTTCTAACCTTAACCAGGCTACGGCTATTTCACACTATTGTTCCAAGCCTTATCATCGTGAGTCTATGCCAACGCATGATTAATCTCTTCTTGATCTCGCCTCATCCTGCCCTCATGAATTTATGCATGCCGTCTGGGATTAGCTCGGTAACAGCCGATGCATCACATCTTTCGTCTCCACGACCTCGGTAGGTGGCATTACTTAAATATTTTCTCAGATTTTGTGTCCTGAATCTTTGCTTGCGTCCTCAAATGTTACCTCCACGTTTGCCGGGACGCATAGTCTCTTCTTTCTGTCTAACTCAGTCTCCGCTGAGCTCTCACGCCTGTCTTCTGACAGGTACTAGGTGGCGGATGTATATTGACTCATGTTTTGCACTTCAACTAGTTTTCATTTTCCTTTACCTGATTGTTGCGCTTCCTCAAATTTTTCTTTAAAGCCATTACAATCTGATGATACGCTTATTCGTTTGAGCCACGTATCCAGCTCTCGCCTCGGCTGGCTTGCTTGATGTCAGCCAGATGCGTTCGTCCCGCACTGCCTCACCTGGCTTTGCTTTTTCCTTAGCTTGCTTAGACCAATGAGGCTTGAAAGGCTGGGTTACAGCAGATTCACCCTAGGTATTTATTCTAACCTCAATCTGGCCTCGGCTATTTCGCAATAATTTCCCAAGCCTTATCATGGTGAGTCTATGCCAAAGCATAATTAAGCTGTTCTTGATCCCGCCTTACCCTGACCTTATGAACCTATACATGCTGCCTTGGATTAGCTCAGTAACAGCTGATTCGTCATACCTTTCTCGCCCTGACCTCAGTAGGTGGCATTGCCTACACTTTGTCTCAGGTTTTGTGACCGGTAACTCTGCTTGCCTCTTTAATTGTCCCCACACATCTGTTGGGCCGAAGTGACCCTTCTTTCAGCCTAATCCAGCCTCGTCTAAGCTGTCTAACCAGTATTTTACAGCCTCTGGGCGACGGAAGCTTACAAACTTAGGTTTGGCACTTCCACTGATCCTTTTATCTTCCCCTGCTTTGGTTGCTACTGCTCCCCATCTTTTACCCTAAAGCCATTAAATGCTATGATACGCTTACCCGACTCGCAGCTCAAAAGGCTTGTTTGCTGTCTGCCGGATGCGTTCGTCCTGCGTTGCCTCAGATGTCTTTGATGTTTTCCCTTCTTGATTATTATATTTAGGCTTAAACGCCTGGTCTACAGCAGCATAGCTCGTTTAACTTTTGTGTTTTCTAACTGTAACCAGGCCATGGATTAACTCAGTATGTCCTGACCTTCTTACCTAGTTATTGCACTGCAATTTTTGGGCTCTAAGCGCGGCTCTGGCCCTAGCTACATGACTTCTCTTATTTTTCTTTCTACTGTCTGGTGCTCCTTCCTAGAATGCTGTTGCTGAAATTGAGTTTTAAAACACTGTTTGCATCTTTATTTTCTCATTTCTGTTTTGATGTGGTAACTTGTTGGTCTTTCATTTTGCTTTGCTATAGACACCATCCACCTTGTAGTGTAATTTCAGGAAGCTAGTACCTATATCTTTATCCCAGTTCCAGGCTACCCCATTTAGTTTCTCTGTTTTGCTTTCGATAGCCACTGTCTTCTCTTTGCTTTCATACATCCTTTCATTCCTGCTTCTAGTTATTGAGCAACCTTCGCAAGCGTACATTATTTAGATGGTCGCAGAACACAAAATACCAAATATTTTCTTTGCTATTCATGTAGCACTTTTATCATGTTGTAACATGTATTAGTTTACATTTCCACAACATGTTGTTACATGTTTCCTTGGTAGTCACTGCTACTCTTTTTTGTTTTACTTTTTTCTTCTCTTTCCGGAGGTCTGAAGTTATCAACAAGAACTTACGATGGATCCCATCTGGCCTGTTTGTCTGCCACCTAAAAAACCTATAAAAGCCAAAATGGATAAAACAAATCTTCAACACCCTCACTCCCATCCTGGTCTAATATCACTGGACAATTTGCTTCGGAAGTCCTTATCCAGAAATTGCATCGGCCAAGATCTATCGACAAAATAACCTTCGAAGCAAGTGCTTACCACAACCTACCTGAATCACTCCATAAATACTTAACCCTTGGTCCCGCTTGTCAAGCGTCCAATCGCTCGTTTATGGCATATCAGCAATTGCAGGCTGCTCCATAGACAACAAAAACATGGCTTTCCCCGTGACACAAACTGGGTGGTTTGGGTCTACCCTGTTCCAGCAACTATTTAGCTACAGTGCTCCAGGACGTGGTGGGTTTTCGTCTGGCAAGCGTTCCCCTATAAACAGCTACTTATGTCTGTATAACGGCACTGCGACGAGGCGGATGTGACGCCTCTAACTAAAGCCACGGCCCCATGGTTACTAAACCAAGCAACCAACCAACCACACTGCCGCCGCGGACATCTGTCAACCATTCTCATACTATCCGCGCGAGCAGGCACGCTTGTAGTGGCACATATTCAAACTGGAATAACCGATAGACGTATGTACTTCTACATACGTATATGAACTCGCAGCTCTAATGTTCATGGCTAACGCACTAGGATTTATACATTCCCCGACATTTAGTTGTACCTTTAACATGACCTTGCCTACATAGGCGTGTCGCGCAATGTACGCGAATAAAGAATGTATTTATTTACCACTAGCGTTTCCCTGACCGCACTGCTAGGCGCAGAATCTTTTGAACCTTGCACATTGCGTTCCTGCACTTCAGGATAGACGGTGGATAGCAGCAGATTGCAAGTAATAGCACACGAGGTCTACTTCAGTCTATAACATTTACTTAGAACTAATGCTAGTGTCACACAACGTGCTTAACAACATCTTTTATGTTTGCATTAACAATCTGTTTTAACGGTGAGGTTGACCAGTTATCACAACCTTTTATCACTTTTTATACCTTCTAGGGGCAAGAACATTTGATCACATTTGATCGTTACAGATTTGAGTGTACCTATTTGATCATGCCTTGTTGGCGTGTCTCGTTCAACACAGAGACTATAAAATTTATTTATTTATCTACAACAGCACATTGGCAACCATAGTTATAGTACACCCTCAGCGATTCTGTCTGCTCCAGACTGTAGTCCATGTAGCTGGATCGTTACACTTAAGCCCTCACTGACTTTCCCCTTATCGCAATAGCCGTCTCGGAATCTTTCGAAAGCAGCACACTGCAAGCATCGGTTGCTCTTAAAAAAACCAGGTCGGAAACCACTAGGGCTACTGTAGTTACACTGCAAAACGCCTGTAAACAACGGGATAATGTAGCAGTTCCGGCGTGATCTAGCGGTGACCCCTAAAGTAAGGACACGGTTGTGCTTCTTTTAGACAGGCGTTGCTTCTTCCTCTTATCTTTACTTTCACAGGCTTCACTGTGGTCTCTTACTAGATGGTTGTGATATGAGCCTGTAGTCAACTACAAGGTAGCTGCTTTCCATTGCTGCTCTCCATGTCCATTATGACCTACGTACCCACTGGACACAAAGGCTCTAGGTTACCACGGCCAAAAGCAGGTTAAATTCGACAGTGAGGAGTGCAGGCCGGGTTTCTTAAATGACGGCATGTATTGCTGGATAACTGGGCACCGACAATGACTAAAAGTCTTATCTTTTATACGCTACGGTAAAGAGTTTCTACTTTAGGCACTAAGTTTACGTTTTTGTAGCGCATGGCTCATTCAAATATAACTACTTGCAATTCACACGGCGGTTTCACCGTTGTTACCTGGGGGCATATATGCGCGCAAAGTAAGGCCAGATGAACATTGGCATGTTTGAAACATGGAGTTCATAGTTGCTGAAGTGCAACTACTTTTCCGGCATTTCAAAGCCGTTTTACTAAGGGTACATTGATTGTCATTATTGCGACTAAATATATAGTCAGGGCTCGGATAACACTCTACAAGGACGCCCGTGGGACGCTCAAGGGACGCCCAAAGAACCCTTAAATCTTACTCGTGCCGGCAAGTGAACCGCTATCGTGGTGTGCCGTGTGGTTACGCTTAATCCTTTAGCGCGTTATTTTTCCCGTGAAATTTTGCCACGAAGAAGGATGTGAAGCAATTTTAACTGGTACCTGGAATGTTATCCTACAAGTGTCAAGTGTAACTAATTTTGCTCTCAAATTGACTTGGAAGCATATTCCTTAGGGGTATTGTAAGAATTTCGCTCTGCCAGCAGTTATGGGTTCGCTGCCCTTAAGACCAGCGTCCTTCAGCCGTGCCAACAAACGCTGGCACTGTCCAGCCTCTGAGCCTAGTAGCGAGAACATCGCTAGAAACCCGATTTTGTTTGAAGTTCCCTTCAAGAAAACCAGTGTTCTCTGACCAATTGTGGGATCTAAAGCCTTGGCTAAGTACTCGACTTTGCACCCGCGGACGCTACCCAGACACCTTTTGCCGCTTGCGACTTGTCATTCATTTGACAATAGCGCGTTTTACTTCTTGTGATCTGCTATTTGCGGAGGAACTGGTTTGCGTATCTTCGGGTACCTAGTCGCTGTGACTCTGCTTTTCCCTATGGAACTTGTTTCAACATCTATGTAGTACGAGTCGGCTTCGTTTTGCCAAACAGGATTCAATGTGTTCCTTTCAATACATACTTGGCACGTTTTGTCAGGTTAGGAAAGGTGCCCCGGTGCACCTACACAGACAAGCAGGCAAGGGCCTCCGGTACTTCAACTCCCAACTGCATTACTTGATTCTGCAAAGGAAACAAAGCATACAGCGACAACCTTGTACTTTCAATCTTTATGAGTTCTCAGCAGCTAGCTTTAATAAGCTTACTATATATTTAGAAAAAGTTTTGACCAAAATGTTTGCAAACCAAGCTTGAAGGCTTGAACCGTTGTACAGTGCATCAACGAAGGGGGCTAGTTTCAACCGCCAAAACGCGCTTCACAGTGCCTTTCCTTTAAGTATCTAGTTAGGACCACTAATGCATGAGTTTCATAGGGTGACTGTGCGTCAAACAGGCCAGTATGCCTGAGATCACGGAGGCTCTTCGGGATAAGAAGAAGCTCTATCCGCTCTCTCAGTAAACAACATGCCACGAAACAACCTCAAGCTTTTTAGAAGTTCATCATACTGCTTTTGCGCCCTCACTCTAACATTCTAGGCACCTGCTTCTGTGCCTCCTCTATACAAATAACATCCTTCCGGGGATACGGTGCACCCGCTTAGACATGGTATCCTAATGCAGGTCGTACCACCAGGTCACGCTTTACATAAGGTCCTCCAGAGGCACCTGTTCTCACGCTGACTGGTACTTTCGTTGCTTTCAATGCTGGTCAAAGTAAACCGGCATACAACTGTAGCATACCTGTTACATTTATTTCATTTTCGAACTCATTCTAACAAATTGGTTATTCGGTGCTGTCCAAAATTGCTATCTCCTCCTACTACCATCTCTTTGGTTATGCTCGGCAAGCCGGAGTAAAACCAGGCGCTTACTGTCTCATCCGGATGTGCATAAGGCAAGTTTAATTTCATTTAGGACAAAAGCAATAAGCTAATCAAATGAATGTTTGTGCTTTTGTACCGCGCTGAATCAAGAATTGATGAGTCTGCTTAAGATGTTAAGAAGCCTAAAGTACAGACGGCATCAAACCCTGTCCGGCCAAGTACTGCCCACAGGTTCCTGCTCAGCAGTCCCTGCTGACCAGTTTAGTGAATAAAGCCAAAGTGCAGTGTATGTTTAGGAAACAAAAGGAATGTAAGCTACCTCATGATAATACCGTTATGAGAAGAAATAAGAAAAAACGGACAGAAAGTTAAAGATACAAGTCGGTTAGAAAAGGAAGGATTGCTACTGCCATCCAAGAGCAACCAACTGACGCTCGAAACCCCTATCGTGGAATCCCTAAGGACGTGCTCCCGAAGCAAGTGCTAAACTTCAAGAACCCGTCGCGACAAACCAGATTGCGTCTTTAACCGGTTAGAATGCTTTTTGCACAGCTCCTAAGGGTGCCTTTCGAGGCTAGACAGCTAGGCGGGGCTAAATAGCCAGGATATGTTTGAACCGATGTTACCCGTTAGGTTGCCGTATTTGAAGTTCAAGTCTCCACTAATGTTCTGATATTGCCTTGAGTACATAAGCAGGCTAAGCAAACGTTCAGGCAAAGTTTGCCCTTATAAACCATGCACTAACCTTGTACTCACTCAGAAAAATCCTTTCCAGTTCCAGTTTGTCCCTTAAAAGGCATGGTAGTCATGCCCGGATACAGTACTCTAAGTAGGGGTTCACCAAAGATGAGAACAACTTCACCAATACATCCGCCGCTAGAACACCGAAGGAGCGGCAGAAAACCACGTCAACTGAAAGTGGAAGAGGATTACTGATTGAAACAGCACAAGGCATACGTGATGGGTCCTGCCAGCACCATTACCCAATACTCCTCATTTTCTTCTACTGCTCTCCCACTGCAGATGGATTCGTCTACTACGCTAAAATCCAAAACCGGACAGGAAGCCATAACCGCCAAGGTCCGCGGATCGTTCGGTAAATACTCCATGTCACTGTGAAACGTATACTGTTTAGGGTTATTTTCAGGACTTCCACAGTCAGCTGCTGTTCTTCTAAAGAAGCTTACGCTGGACGACCTTCAAAAGTTTAAACTTTGCGTCAACAAACGTCTGCCGCCTGGCCTTTGTGGATCCATTGCGTGAAAACGCACCATCCTCGGTAACTTGTCGCCTGAGAAGTCTCCATCTAGCCCACGCATGTTGCGTGTTGCTCTGTCTATTCCGGAGGTGCGCCGCGCTCTTCTACCTTTTGCCGTTATGCTTAAAGACGGTGGGGTCATTTGGCATCCAGACATACCAGTGAGATGTAAGCTGAACTTGCCGGTGGTTGTGCCAAATCGAAGCCCTTCGTGAAGCAGGAGAGAAGGTCTCCGTTTGGTCTGTTTTCAGTGGTGAGCTGGCAGTGCATCTCCTTTCCAGGACTGGTTCCGGTGGCAAACGATCTAGGCTAAATGTGCCAATTACCTGCAAGTGACCTTTAGTAATTTGCATAGCCTTAAGAAGTTCGAGTCGTGGTTCACGTCTTCTATCAAGATGGCCTCGCATTCAATGATACGTGGTTGTCCACGGATGCCATGGACATTTATGTGTGCGTACCGGACAACGCATAAGGTTGTGTGACCGCACCTCCGAACGTCGCACAACGTGCGTCGTTTTGCACTTCAGATCTAACTTAATGCCTTTAAGACGTACAGTTTCCGCACTCGCGTGTTCTTTTTGTACTGCAATCGGGCAACTTAAAGTTCTGATAATCAGTAATAGCACCGATAGCGAATCTAGCGACCTAGCTAGGCATTTAGTGATGCGCGACTTTAATCTCCCCGATTTCGGATGACGTAAATTTGCCAGTAAGGATGTTTCAAAGTGTTTGTTATTGAGCTTGTCGGTTTAGACTGGCATGCTACCTAAATCCGTTCGTTTATTAGTCCACTAGATATTTGATGGGACAAAGCCCGGTATTTTGTACTTAGATTTGCTAAATCTGTTGACTAAATCATGGATGTTGTATGCGACTCACTCTTCGCTGCTAGCAAATACGCTTGCCTATCCTTTGAGTACCCGCTTAGTTGTAGGAATACTAATCGTCCCAACGGACGGTCAGATACATATGGTGTGTAAACGTTCGAATAATGAAATCCAAGGCTTAAAATTCTTCTTCCGTTTGCTTGCAAACTGACAATATACGAGCAGTTAGAGACAACTTTAATTTGTATTTATAAAAGCACTATCCCTTATGTGCAAGCTGCTACTAGGAATAATTATGGGATTAGGACGCGCTTGTTTGGTTCTGCTGCAGGCAAATAAATTAAAATACGTACTCGATATTAGCAAACTTACAGCTCTGCTTCATCTTCACCCTTATACAAATTAGCCGTAGGTGGAGAACTCATCAGATTGTTGTTGCAATACATATGAAAGGAAAACAGATGAGCTGGATGAACAATGGTTTAAGCAATGGTAAAGGATGGAAGTCATTCCGGGGAGCGAAAAGCCAACTATGGCGCCGCAAAAAGGAGTTATATTATGCCTAATAACTGAGCTCGTGGTTGCCGGTATGCCCGGGTTCGCCTGTGAGCTGCATTGGGAGCAAAGCGATAATCAAAGCGCGGTGAGTGAGGGTCAAGAATTTTGGGTTGAGGAAGGTGGAACACAGCTGAGGCTGGAACGAGAAGATGCGGCTAAAACATCACAAGTAGTGGTGTAAGAAAATAAGGTGGCTTGAGCAGTGGCATCTACACCCCTATCTACTCTGCTCGATTCCACAGTTTAGGCATCGCTGCTTATCCTTAATGGTGGGCAGAGCATCCAAAGATTGTTTAAGGAAAGAGTCACTATATTGTGTGGGCGGGATACTGTCAGGTTGGCCATTTTGGGCAGAGATTTAGGTTCTCAACCAAAAACGTCGGTTCAAATATTGACCGCAAGGCAGCGGGCTTGGCATTGAACTACAAAGAGCGTTTTTAGGGAATATGGGCCACCCATATTCCAAATCCTCAACCTCAAGAGCAAGGTGGCTTATGTTTTCTGGCCTCTAACCCCGGGCCAATCTAGTATGCGTGGCACTGTAGTTGCATAAACCACCACCTGGCGCAGTTTAAGTAAACGCTAAGGCAAGTAAACCATTGCACCACGGTCAGATGCAGTTCCACTGCTCCTTTGTCATTCGCCGATAAGCGCTATCATGAGGCTGGGAAGACCTGCGGGTTCCTTGACTACAATATGAAGGTGAGCATGCTAGTACAGCCTCGTGTAACGCAAAATCCTTTCGCATATGTCAAAAAGCCAAGGCATTATGAACGCCCATCGTGAGGTTATTTGACCCTGACATCTCTGCTGCTGTCACAGCTTACGAACAAGGTTGTGTGAACACTACGCTGAGGTATTTGTTCTATAGTCTCAGGTGCTGCATCTCAGCCTTCAAGTAACCGTTCCTTAGAGCTTTTTCTTGGATGAGGTCCTTCGATCAAAGGCTCAATTGCTCCAGCCCTAGTCAGCTCGCTAACTTTTGCCACTCCAGACGCCTACAGTGGTTCGATGATGCATTTGGCATCCCACCGATCAACTAACACGGGCTTTGTCACATGTGTAGTTAACGGATTTTATTGATCAATACTTTTGAGTTTCTGTTTGTCGTGATTCCACTGTTCCCACCACTTCGGCTTCATCAACCGTTTGCTTTGTGCTTTTTCATTTTATAATTGTAAATGCCTGAGATTTATCGAAAAGAGTACACTTCGCAACGTTGTGTTCTTGAATCTCAAGGAAGCTATCCATACCAGGCTGCTGTAGAAGTTAAGCAACAGCTATTCGCAAAAGATTCCGCATGCTGCGGAAAACCCGGAGGTCATTGGGGATCATGATGACTGATGGGTTCTCTACACTTCGGTTGTTCTAAGGTTGCACTTAGAATACTTTGTACATGCTTTTCCTCTTTCACTCCCCTTGAAAGGATAGCATTTGTAAAGGTCCTGCGATGTGGCACAAAAATGGTTCATGGATAATAATAGTTGACGCAACTTGAGAGGCTAATCAACATGGGAACTAGATGCCGGAAGTCCGCCGTTACAAGGGATGCCAAAAGAGTTTCCCACTTCAGACGTAACCAATCTTCTGGAGCTGAAGACCTGCATCCATTTTTGATGCAATATGTTGGTGATCCTACTTGGACTAGACCCAAATTATTATTAAAGGTGAGTTGGAACGCTGAAGAGGTTCCTCCTTAATGACGACCGCCAACTCTCATTCCACCACCGAACAGCTTCCGGAAGTGTTGGATCTCTTCACTTACCATGGCTTGTGTGAACAGTGGTAGTCTTTTAATTATGCAGGTTTATTCATTTATCAGCAGGGCTAGTGAAGCTTGCCAGTGACTGGGCAATTGACGAAAAACGCGTGATATCAGCCTGTCAGTGAATTGTTGCGTGTATGCCGGTTGATCAGCTTCCTCGGCGTGCATTATGCACCATGACTGATACTATTAGAGTGGAAGCACGAAGTGAACTGTCCATGACGTTTCAGGCAGGTCTGTAGAGATGGACAGGGTAAAAACCAGGCCGCCGCGTGCCGTCTCCTCGCATCTGAGCCTCGGCATGTTTCACATCTATGGCTGGTGACCGTATCAGTATTAGCGTATAGATTAAGGTCCCTGCATTCCAGTTTTGCATCAGGAGGTTAATTTCCGTTCTACTCTAGTAAATTTAAATGCCTTTGCTTTTTTATTTCTTTACATTCTATTTGCTTTCAAGCCAACCACCTTGAGGTTGCTAGTCATTGTTATTCTTCATATATTAGTCGCGCCGATCGCACCTACGGAACTTCAGTGCTCGGACCATATTTGACCAGCTGAAGGGAGCTGGCATTTGCATACCACAATTGCGCAGCTGCCCTAAAACTCCGGACAAAGTTGCTTGTGCCCAGTATTCCATTTACTCTACGGCGGGCCCGGGCAAGACAACGGGACTACTCTGCTTTGTGCCCGCTACAAAAACATGTGTTTTCCAACGCTTACATGCTCCTTACTAGTTCGCACGATCAAAGGGCGTCCCAGCTAAGAGTTCTATGGTCGGCCTGCTCCGAGTAAAGAAGTAATTCATCTGAGAACAGTACTATCTCCTGCACTTGATGCCCTGTATACGCAATCTCCGGTAGCCAGGTCATCTGGTATATCTGCGAAGATCCCACTGTCACAACGCATGAGCCTCCTACGCCACTAGTAGATATGTGCCGCCTGGACACATGTTAGCTCGAGTCCACACAGCCTTCGAGTACAATTAGCTACCTAATTGGATGCCATTTGTATGCCAAATGTCAGCCATCTACAATGATCCCTTACGTAACTCGTCCGTTTCACCGATGGTAAGTGCACAGCTAATATTCACGCAGCATTTTAACCCCACGTGGACATGTGCTGCCCTGGTTTCATGTTTGTTGGCGTTGTACCGTCTCCACTCGTCATCCGTCATTGTTTTTGGTAGCAGGTTTACCTATGGTAATGGCCTACTAGTAACATATTTAGACTGGAACCCGTACATGTCTGATCCCGGTCCTTGGTTTTGCTGTTAATTACTGTTTTAAGGTAGCATAAGAGCTTGCCTATATTGTACGTTTAACCGGTAGGTACAAACCCTTTATTCCCGTGACCACTGGCACCAAGTTGACATACACCGCCCTATTTAATGGCTTTGTGGTGCTACAGTCCAGCTACTTACCTTACACAAAAATTTTGTCATCATATTCGCCTGGGAGGGAATACACTCCAATGAAGTAGCTTTTCGTCCGCCAGCGGAATTTCTCGCCCTGTTCATGCTCTACTAGTGACACCCAGCATATAGTAATAAAGAACTGTGTAGGCTGTTGCTTTCTACACCGATTAGGGCGCAGCATCATTTCAGATGCTTGTATGCACACTGCAAACCTGTCCCAGCGTGTCCTGCACAGCTTTTTAGGGGGCACAAAAGCTTGCTCAGTGTTCAAGCTTTGTGGGTTACGAGTAAGTTACACGCTCACTGGGAATGGCGGAAATCTTTGTGGATGGTTTGAAAGTCACAACATATTACTGTATCATGCCCCTATACTTCGATTACCAAATTCCTTCGAACATTGGTTTTCATGTAACCCGTTACGATGTCTTTGTGATGCATCTCTACCTTCCTCACGTGGGTGACGACCAACCTCGCGCAAACACAATTAAAGTAGTCCAGCTTAGCCTCCGGCAAAGACCATTGCACCTCCTACTACTAGGTGAAATACACTAGTCTCCTGTCCGCAAACCAGCGACGGGCAACCCTCATGTGAGGCCCCAATCGACACAAACTTATTCCTGAAAGTAACTTCAAGTTAGCTAGTCTGACCACAACTCCGAACTTGGCTGCGTTTAGGTTAAATTAATCCAACTGCACCGTCGTTACAGACTGCGGGACTGCACGGCAAAGAAACATGAACTTCTCTTTCTCACCAAGCTGGCGAGCATCTTTAGTTCCAGCCACCTTCTCCTGCGCATTTATGTTGTGAATATTTCACCTCGAATACCTGGATGTGCACAACATCGGTACCTATTAAAGTTATAAGTCAGCCATGCGTTACATCTAAGTATATTGCTTTCATGCGTGGCTGCGGCACAAGCTGCAAAAGACCATTCCTTAGTGCCTTCGTTTTGCGGGTCAAAGGCGCAGAAGACGCTCCCCATAATGTCGTGAATATTTGGAAGCTTTACCGCCGTCCGAGTTGCATTTGTTGCTATTAAGTTTTATCACTACACTCGTTTACCGATTACGCAGTTGCATACAGTTGCCCAGAAAATTAAATGCCACGTGACCCGCGTGAACCGTGTATCAATAGCATTAAGAAAACCCATTCCATGCACGCTGCTTGAAGCACCAATTTAACCCACGTCAGTGGCTTTGCTCGTAGCGATAACGACGTCCATTATTCGGCCTTATTGTTTTTAATAAATACTTTTGTTGGAGGTGTGCCGTGCCTATAGTAGGTACGTTGTCAGTGGCTATTATGATGCCACTGTGGTAGGACTTACCTAGGATTAATAAACCAAAATGAAGGCCAGTGAGGCTACTAACTGCTACGTCCCTAGCACCAATATCGATGCACTTGCTAAGCAACGTATATGGGCGCAGTAAACAGCCTTCATGCTGGCACGTGAAGCCCATAATAGTGGTTTGACTAGCGGCGACACTGGTGACCCTACTGTGCAGCCAACCTGAGCTTAATAAGGACTGGTCGCGAAGGACTATGTAGCCAAACGTATCTGCACTGTTAGGCTTTATAATGGAACAAATACTGTGGGAAAAATATAGGATAAATAAGAACGCAACTTGAAGGCAAGTAAAGCAAATAACTGGGGCATATCACGAGGTAATATTGTTGCAAACCTCATGATAGGTACACAGGCTAAGTAAGCACCGTTCTTCTAGGCTCGCGCAGCTCAGCACAGAGGTTTTGCTACCAGCAATATTAATGTTAAGCTGTGGGAGCTACATAGCCTTATCCTATTAAAGCTAAAATGGATACACCTTAGTTGCAAGTACGCCGCCCCATGTTAGGGGTCTATACCACTTCTATGCGCACTGGTCATGCAGACAAGTTAGGCAACTAATGTATTCTTATTGAGTGCCGACAAAATGCCGTACCTATGGCAGTTATATGGGCGTAATAAGCACCCTTCACCTCGAATCTGGCCCCTTCGCTGTCTTCCTATTAATACAACTCCAGTAGCTCACTTATTCTAACAAGCTTGATAGGCTCACTTTCCGCCCGTAGCTGTGCAGCAGTCATGAATGTCCTGCTGGTTATTCACCTAGTACCCGTACTCACTTCTCTGACCCTTGGCTATATAGGGGCGTCCAGCCCCAACATTGGTGCTCCATTGCTCAAACTGCTCTAGCTCTCACCTCATAGTAAGCTAGGAGGAGTCAGTTAGCCCGCGCGCTGCTATCTTTTAGACTTGCCCGTCCTAAGGTCTATTTGTTCTTCGCTAACCATCTCTATCGTTGAATTTGCCTTACCCAATTTGCCTTGACTCAAGTCTCCTAGCCCGTCAGGAAGATTTGCCCTTGTGCGCTGCTACGCTTTAGCCTAACATGCTCTGAATCCATTAACAAATTTACTGTATGCCTGCACCATCATCCCTCAGTACCTATCTACCTACAAGCCCAAGTTACCTCACGTATCCTAGCACACTTTTGTGTTAATTGCTCCGCGCATCGCTGTGCATTGGCCACCAATTTCTTGAGGTTAATTAGCTTTTACTGGTAGCTGCTGCCTTGGCCGTTTCTCGCAGCTTACTTCTCTTAGTACATTTGGACGAATTGCGTCTCTGTACACCGCCAGGCAACAGCTTTATATGTCTGGACACCTTAATAACATTACATCGCGCTTGTAGGTAACCACTTTGCCGAAATTTCAGCAATCACCCTTTAAAGCTCGCAACGAGCTAGTAGGACCAGTGTGATGCTGGTTGAAGGGGGAAACCGAGTTCCTAGTTGACACGCTAAACTGAGTGAAATACGCTATATTTGCAGACTTTATGCTGAAGAAACTTAGGTAGCAAAACTGAAAGCCACAGCATCTTCTGGTGGTTGCCTGGGTGGTCGTCTAGCACGCTGCAGCAGGCGTGTGAGCTGCAGTTATTAAATACTATGTTCAGTGTGTTACATTGTCTGGGCGGTTTGTTCTCATGCTGCGTCCATGCATGCGTGAAACAGTATTTACGGAGGCTCCGTACTTGTGGTCGCTGGGTGACTGCGCCACGGAAAGTGAGACAACTTGATTTCTCCAAAGCTTGTCGTATGGTGCATGATAAGGCATGAGGCTCCTTGGAAGAGGTCGACAATTTCGTCTACGCCTGCACAAGTGGAAGGCGGTGGTTGCATAAACAGGCAAGCAGAAGGTAAACGTACCTCTACTGTGATGAATACCAACTAGGTCTTTGGAAGTGCCAGGAGAGGGTTTTACTTAAGAAAGAAATAAAGCTTATATTCTTGACAAGCGAGGCACGCATTTACAGGCATGCGCATTTTCACGTCAAAATACGTGATCAAGAAAGTGCAAAAATCCGCTATTTTTGATATGACAGAGCATGTTGCTTGTGCTGGATAGGTAAGTATTTACTTGCGTGTGTGTGTGAAGCTGGATGGTTTGTGCTTGTGTGCCCCATTGTAAGGCTGGTGTTTCATTCCTGCTGCACCTTCACTGCAATCAGGCAAGACCAACTTACACTTAAACGGTCCTTTTTGGCTGAATATATTGCATTCGCTTTTACTTAGTTGTTATGCCTACCTGCATACTCTTCTACTAACTTGCACAATTTGCTTACACTGATTGCGCTTACCGTCGTTGGCTTTACTGCGTTTGTGGCAATTTTCGCGTAATTTTTAGATATTTCGTACTTATCGCTTATTCGTTGATATTCAGCTCACTATATTTGCTAATTTAGCGAAGGATGACGTCTGCATAGCCCTATGCTTTAACAGCTATAGTTTGTTTAATTAAATGATTACAAGTGATTGGCTGTTCTTTGGCATCTCCGGTGTGGCTGCGGTTGATGTACATGTTGACAAGGTACCGACCTGTATCAACTACCACCTCGCCATCCTGCTTCTAACAGACAGTTTTTCGTTGCTGCAGGAGACGGGGTGCACGGTTCTTATTGCTCTGCTAGGCTCAATGAGTGGTTCCATGCGCTCAGTGTGAGGCGGACCACGGTCCAGCCACCGCCTTGTGTGCGATTGCTTCCCAACTACAGCGTGCTTGTGTGCGCCTGTGAAAGAGTGTGGGCCGGTCCCGTTGATGAAACGCGGCGCCCATCCACTTGCCTATCGCTCTTATTCCTTTGGGTTTACACTGGATGGGAGGCGTGTGGTTGGGGCTGTGTAACGTGCAGCGCAAACCGCCCGTGGTATTTTATAGGCGCAAGCGTTCTGTGGCTGTCCCTGCGGAGGCCACATTGGCAGGCAACTCCAAAAGCGGATGCCGCCAACCAGTTCTTGCTTGGTAATTTGTTACCCCATTCTTGAATCCTTGATATCGTAGGCGATGAGCGAGTAGACTGGGGTCCGTGGGTAGCAAAGGATTATCCAGAAGTCCACGGGGCAGTGACTTTAGTTGGGTATGAGGTACCACCGCCATGTCCCAGTGTTGCTAAGCAGACATTTGTGGCTTTTCATAGGGAATACGCTGGCCAGGCGCAAACGTATCGCGTCTTGGAATACTGCCGCTGAACTATTTGCTGGTATGGGTACGGCCCAAACCACACAGCTGACATTAAGCGCAGGTTGTTTCTGCGATGCGTAAAACTCATGCTTGACGTAGAGAAGATAACTGCCACCACCTTATCCGTCACATCCATTACGTAACTGTTGTACCCTGGAATGCGGTGTGGTGCATTAAACGCACCAGTCGAATTCCAGGTTTCATTTGGCAGCACCATATGCGGGCTTTACTGAAAAGTAAAGAAGCTAAGTGCAATTAAATTGAATTGACCACGCTGAAGATGTAGAGTATATAGGAGTCGTAACCGCAGGGTCCTTTTAACGCGTTTAAAGGTTTCGCGGTGCTGCGATCACAAGCATTGCGGACCCTTTCTTTGTGCTGTCGTTTGCAGTCCGCGGTTTGTATAAGTCTGGCGATGTGGTGGTATGTTCGGTTCTTGTAGCCATTTGTTTGGGACTAACTAATTGGTTTAGAAGTCCACGGTGGTGAGAAAAGGATTGCCTACCGGCTTAAGTAATACAGAGTGGGAGGACATGGTCCAGCAGGTTTCCTACTAAAGTGGTAGGGAAGTCGGTGGCCAGTGGACGTAATAAGGTGGGTGGGCGATGGTAATTGACACTTCAAACTGTAAGACTTCGCGAAAAGTTGGTCTATTTGGGTGGAAGTCTGCGACTAAAATTTTCGAAAGTTATCAACCGGGTATTGACATAAGGCGTCCATGTAGTTGTGACTGGCTGTAGTCTGTTGCCTGCAGAAAGTGCAACGTTGTGCTAACTGCAATTATATGAGCTGGTATTATTGTAGAGGACCGTGTTCTGAACTGCTCAATCAAAAAATGGGCTTCATAGGGGCAGGTTACACTACCACGGATGAGGTGGATCTTAACTGTTGCTGGTACGGAAGTCTTGCGTGGGCGACGGTGATGCAATTAGGCTGCTAAATCCAGTAGTTGAACACTACGGGCTGCGCTTGACTACCTTTTGTCATGGAATTAGGCACGTCATTGAAACGCCCGGCAGCACTATTGCATTTAGTATTGGCTCGACTTGAAGGGTGGTTAGCTGGTATGCTTGGCTTGGGTAAAAAGGCAGGGATCAACCATGATGGTGCGCTGCCTATACTGCTGCGGGTGCGGCCACGATTGAACACTGTAGAGTGTAGTTTCTCTTATGTAGATACAGTTTAGGGGTAGCAACTTACTTTAAGAATTACTACATTCATGGACGAAGAATACTAATGCGTCGATCTGCTCTCCTATGCTTCTACGCTTTGAATATTGTATTCAAGTTTATTTCAATACTACGCTGGCGTTGATAGCATAAATTGGGACGTTTTCTTTTAGGTTGGCATCAGTTGTTCCAGCGCAGGTTACTGTTACTGGGCACCTGAACAACAGAATCAGGCCTGCAAATCTGAACTAGGTGGTGTTTTGTTCAGCAGTAGAGTCAGCATCAATGCCACTCATGTCCCAGTCTCTATGCGACTTATCACATGCACGGTTATGTTTGATGGCAGCAAATGAGGGTGAGAATGAATTGTCCATAGCTGTTGAAATGAACGTCATGCTACATTAGGTTTCGTGGGGATAGAAATGCCGCTTCGGATCGAGGACCATAGAAAAATGACTAGCAAATTAGGTACTTAGTTTTGAACGCTATTAGAGGGATGACCAGTGTCAGCGTCTGCGTCAGGGTCAAGCACGTCAGAGTTGCTATTCGGAACATTGCTTTCAGCAGCATCATACTTACACAGGATAGCTGCAAGTAGGAAACACAGCTATTGTGCCGCAATACAAAAGCAAAAAATGAAAACGAGCAGTGACACGCCCGTCGAGTCCTCAGTAATGGATGATTGTCGTTCCGGAGAGCTAGTAGCTGGCTAACGTGCCGTAAAAAGTGAGTCCCATTATGTTTAACGAGTGAGATCGTGATTTGAGAGGATAGTATGCAGAAGGAGGATGGACACATTAACTCACAACACGAACGCCATTGCGGCCAATTCCAAGTCATTTCAGCAAGTGGGTCAAACCAAACGTGTTCACCGTCCTTAGAACCCCAGCCAGGCAGTCGGAGTGCGCCAGCCGACGCCAAATTTCATCTCTCTCTACCAAGTCGTCGTTTGGCTACCCCTGCTCCTCTTCCAAGCGCACCCACAAAGCGCAAACAATAAGCGTCGCGGAAGTCAGTGTACTGGCATGCGCAACACGTGACTCAACCATCGGAGCCTGGTGCGTGATATAATGGTGCTGAGCGGTTCACTCGCTCTTCCTGCACCAAATACGCGACACTCAAGCAGCTCAGTGCTCACGAGGTGCTCCCAACAGACATGAGCTAAACTGTGAAGGCAGCGATGATCAAACATGACGAACCCCTTTATATATGTCGACCTGATGGGCCAGGTTTTACAACCAAATAGGAGAGTTGAACTGATAGCTGCGTTATAAATGCCATTCAGCGCGAGGGTAATGTCGCGTCTGCACCACAGGTGGAGGAGATGGCAAAAGCACCTCGAGCTTATGCCATACTGTTGGTAACCTCATCTTCTATTCCACGGGTGCTAATATAGCTGCCCAGGTGCTTGAATTACTGAAGGACTTCTAGCAGATCACCACCAAGCGTTAGCGCATGGTTGAGTCCTTGCCAATTTTTGAGAAGTATTTTGCATTTCGAGGGAGCAAATCATAGTTCTAAACAATTGACAGCCAGTGCTAATCGGTCCAGTGCTGCTTGGCTGGTTTGGGAGCTGTCACAGCTTAGGGCAATATCGTCCGCATACTGTAAGTCAAGAAGTCGCTCACCAGGAAGTAGTTCTACACCGTGTAGGTCGTGTCCAGCGAACGCTGTTTCCATGACTTCATCAATAGCGAAGTTAAAGAGGAAAGGTGGCAACGGGTAAACTTGTCTTACACCGCTGGTGATACGGATGGGTGGCGACAGTTTGCCATAAACTCTTACTTTACCCAAACGAAGCGCGTACAGCCCTTTGGCAATGTTTACATATTTATCAGACACACCTATTTCCAGCAGGCAGTCCCAAAGGGCACGTCGATCGTCTGAGTCGAAGACAACTTTTATGTCAAGAAACACGACAACGGTGAGTCGCAAATAAATATAGCGGTGCTCCAACATTTAACGCAAGGTAAAGATGTGGTCGATGCAGTCCCGACCCCGACGAAATCCTGCTTGCTTCTCACGGATCTGGCTTTCAAGATTGCCAGTCAGTCTGTGGAGAAACTCAGAGGCATGCACTTTAGCTGGAACTGAGATCAGACTGATCACTCTATAATCGCCGCATCCCAAACAAGCATTTCCCTTGAAATTTGGGACGATGACGGAGCGTTTCCAGTCTGTCGGGACAGCCCCTGCTCCCAAAGTTGCACTAGCGCCTAGTGTACCGCATCCATTCGAGCAGATCCCCGAACTTGAAGAGGGCTGGGGCATTTTATCCGCCCCTACGGCCTTATGCAATGTCAACAGCTTGATCCCACCTTCGGCTTCTGCGGGTGAGGACGGTTCCAAGGAGACGGCTCGGAGCGAAGGGCGCGCAAGGCTTGGAGAAGAAAGCGATAACTCAGGCTGATTAAATTGCCCCGCAGCGCGTTTAGCGCAACGCTTTAAGCTTCTTGCCAGGCTGTGGATCGGCTGCCCACTCCTATCGCGTTTAGTCTCGCTAACACCAGTTATCTGCTGCCTGTTTCCCGTATCAAACGGAATAACTTGCTCTGCTTGCCAACAGTAGCGGCTGTTTCCATCTCCGAGGCACGATAAGACCAACAGGTTTTGCGGTCTTTCCTCAGGCTAGCACGTAGTTTCCCTTAGATTTTCAAACCTTATTGTATTCGCTTCCAACCGGAATACGTCGGCGAGCATCCATGTTCCAGACACTGTGTAGAGACCTAAAGTCCGGTTTGGCAATATTCTTTGCCACATGAAAACACGCCTGCTGCCAGTAATGTTTGAGGAATATGCAACTATTAAACTTCGACGGTGTTTAGTGGGCACTTACTCAGCCCAGATGTTAGTGCACTGATACATATTCAGAACATCTGGCTTCTCCAGCTGGCTGATGGCAATTTTTGCAAACCGAAGTTGCGAATGCCCACCAGAAAGCACCCGGAGGTCGGCGTAGACAATTACGTGTTCAGTGTCCACCGTCGTGCTCAAAATAGAGCGACAATTTTGAATAAATCCTCTCCAGCGGTAACTGATGGCTATATGATCGATTTACCTCCATGGCTGGCCCGGGCTGGTTGCTACCAGGTCACGCTTCTGCGGGTGCGGTGTCAAAAGTGCTGTGTCAAGGTGCTCGCGGGAAGGAGGCGAGTATCTTTACACAGCTGTAGCAATCGCTTACCATTATCATTCCGGGTGCCCACACCATGTTGGCCGCCAAGATAAAGCTCCTCGGAGGACAATTATCCTAATTGGACGTTCGAATCTCCGGTCAAAACCACAGTAGTTGTGCTTCTTCTACAACTGAAGAGCACGTGAATTTGCTGATAAAAATAAGCTTCTACCGAACCAGTGCTGCACTCTGTAGGGGCGTAGGACGTAATGACAGCAGGCACCGTTTTTCCCCGCGCGACTTCGTAGCGCGCAACGAACAAACTAATCTAACAGCGCGTATCCTACGGTTTACTGGGATCCAGTTGATCAGGGCAGCTTCGGCCCGGGGACTCAAAACAATTCCGACGCCATCTTGACTGGCGTTTGAAGCTGCATCATTGCCAGACAAGCGCAATAAGAATGTGCCGCCACTGCCGCATGTGGGGGATCGCAGGTTACCCAAGGAGCTCGAAGCTTGCAGACAGGGCTCTGATAAACAGCAAATGTCGATCGATAGGGCCTCGAATGTTCAGGCGCGCGCGGCCTGTTGGCCAACCTGTAGAAAATTGCGCACTTTAAAGCATGACAGTCTTAGCGAGAAGCGCGGACTTTAAATGGAAAAGGATGAACTGACGTTGTCCGCTTGGCTGAACGTGGACTTGTCAACTGGATTAAAGCGACGCCCTGCGACTGTGTATGATTTGAAACTAGAGGACAAGCAACTATGGAGGCAATGCAGGGGAGGGCCAGTATTTGGGGTTGTTAAGGGGGATAAAAGTAGAGTTGTAGCGGGACATTAAGGAGGAAGAAGAGCAAGAAGGGGTATAAAGGGGTATAAGAAGGCCGTTCGAAGTAGCAGGTGGGGCCGTTTATTATCCTCTGCGACGGCCAGAGCAGCAAGAAATTGTTTCATGAATGGTTCATTGTATTGCGTGGGCAGAATGCTGTCAGGCTTCCCAGGCCTAGACAGGAGATTGCTTAGGTTTCTCAACCAACACCTTCGGTTCAAACACCTCAACACAAGGCAGCGGGTTTTGGCACTGGACAACAGACAGTCCATTTTATGAAATGCGAAGTCACCCTCATTCCAACCTGCTACCTGGAGGACCATGAGGCTGAGTTGTTCTGGCCTCTAACCATTGAGCAATCTGTTTTGAGTGGCTATGGATGTGAAAAGACGCGCTGCCCAGCGGAGCTCATGGATCGCTGAGGCACGCATAACATCGCATCACGGTAAGGCCCAGTCTTATTGTGATGGGGAACTTCGCTGTAGCAACCATGGTTATAGCAGGCAGTGCAGACTATCATCTTCCGCTAATTTCAGTCTGAAGCCAGTTTCGCGCTCTTTGGGGCTTTTATCGGAATGAGAACGTGTTCTGAGGGCAAGCCGATATCTACCATAGGCACGGAAGACGGGTGTAACGGGTAGTATGTAGAAAGGCAATAAGAACATTGGGCTTGCTCGGGAGCTTGACTGAGTTCATAATGCTCATTGTAGAGAACGTTTGACAAACTTACTGGTAACTGGCCCTTGATTCGTCCCCTTGGACAGTCAAACGACGGGTTATACTTGGTTAGGGAAGTTTTGGAGTATGGAAAGGCAAAACCATAGACAAAGAAAAAATCTAACGAACTTGCGTAGCCGCTTGCGCACACAACAGTCTGTTGGCATTTTAAGTATATTCAGAATGAAGCGCTTCACATTTTCAAGTCACAAGCGAGCAGTTAGGTCGAACACACTGGCGTTCTGAAAGCGACAGGTAGGTGGCATCACTTTGTTGCCAAATGTTGATAACAGTTCATCAGCCGCGTGCAGTTCATTTGGATTCTCAGAATACCTTATGCATGACAGATGCGGTAGCGTTCTTATGTTATCCAATGTAGCATTCATCATAAGCAGTTTTCCTTTAAGTATGCACAGCATAATTTTTAATTGGTACATGTTGACATTAGCTGCCATAATATCCTTATGGATGACCCAGCAATCAAGAAGCACGGAAGGATTTGTTGCGTTTGCGGACGTTTACTTTGTCCACACTGAGCTCTTTGCAGGAAGCAAGAAAACAGGATGGTTAGCTCACATAATCAGGAGCAAACGTAAATGAAATGATAAACAGCGGGAGAACTGTAACAAATTTTATACTACACTAATGTAAAGCCCGTAACTGAAGGAAAAGTACAGAAAGGTTATAGCACGTAATGTAGAATATAACGCTACTATTTAGAAACACAAAATGACTACAAAGTAGTTAGACAAATTTTTCAAAAACTTGAGATGCCACGTGAAGAAACGCCACTTTTCGACTTCCTGCCGCCCAACGCAGCGAAAGACGCACCTGTGACGGTCTTGGGTGAAAGCTACAGATAAATACAAGAACTGAGTAAAACAAAACGTGTAAACGTTAAACCGTCGAGGTGTTAACTACGGGGCTAATGGGGTTCAAAACCCACTGTGAAACACTAAAGTACCAAAATCGTTCACTGGTTAACCGCTAAAAATTGTAAACTAAGTTTGTTTAATACTTGATGCCGGCTATAACGTAGACCGAGGAGTGTGTTTGATTTAAAATTAGTTGGATCAACCGATTTTACTGAAGTCAAATCGTTTTTCACAACCTATTATTCAGTTTCTGCTTTTAAAAGTTTACTGTCAGGAAGATTGGGTGCTTAAAGTCCTGATGAAGCTTTTGTGTCAACAGCGAAACGTTGTCAATTACCATAAATACATTAACCGGTTGTCTACCAAGTTTTCTGAAATCATAAGTGCCTAAAAGTTTAAATTTACTGCCAAGGTGGTACTGATGGCAACAGAGACATTAAAGCGCAGGCGGACCAGGGTGTTTTTCGGGTACTAGTATAAGGTACCCACGTTGTTTATCCTTCGCTTCCTCGGCTTCTCCATACTGGATGCTTATAAGGTTACTCTTAAAATTCAGGCGACTGCCAATGTAAGGTAGCATTTGTACATGTACATGTAACGTTCGAGACAAAACGGACAGGGTGTTGTTCTTATAAGTAGGGGCTGTGTTAGTTTAGGATCTAAAGAGACAGACGTTTTACGAACGATTGCTGAGTTTAGGTGTGTACTCAATGCACGACAGGAGACTAGGCGGGTACCTGGTTCACACCTGCCGTAGGTTGAGGCAAGCCCGGTTCAGACTTCGTTTGACTATTTAGTCCGCCAAGTTACTTTGTCTCAGGGAGCACCCATTAAGACTGCAACAACCGTGCTGTGATTGGATTAAAGCAAAAGCTGGTTTATCGCGCCTAGGCATAGAGCGCTGAATTGCGCTTTCTTACCAAGTGGTTAGAGGAGGAACCGTGATGGCTTTGCTTGACAGTTGGATGCACTTTGTAGCGACAACGTATCATAAACTTCTCTTCACGGACTCAAATTCAGCTTCCAATGTTCTTCCTTTATTCCTCACTGCATTGTATTACGATTATTTAGACACCATCTTTTATTCCGAGTTTAATTTATCCACCTTTATACTTACTTACGTTATGCGGTAGTCCATAGTAAGGATACTTTAACCGTGCCAAATACAGAACCGTAAAGATGAGTGCGTCAACAAAATCCAACCTTCATTTTACCCGGTGCCATATAAAGGGAAATAACCAGCAATGGCACGAAAACTGCACGTGAATCTCTAACTGTTATTGTGAAACCAGAGTTAAAATGTGTAAAATGTATTAACCTGCTATATTCAAACAATAATAATCTTTAAACTAGTTAAATGTTAAAGTAAAATGACTTCACGTGCAATACAAAGGCCGCCGCATCGAATTCTAATTTATGCAAGCCTACTTTGGTGCTATCAGTGGGGGAAATATGAAGCTGTGTAAGCATGCATATGTTATGAAGGGCTTGGACAAGGGTTTTGAAACTTGCGTGTCTTGAACAATTCGCTCGATCCATGCTTTCGTTAGTCATTATTCATTATTGTTACATAGATTGCACCAGCGTGCGCCCTCGGGGCGGGCCGGCCGGAATGCAATCTAAATGGCTTATCTAAAAGCAATTACGACAAGGCAGGTTTACCATTGTACGATTGACGGTACGCTTGGGGTTTAAAGTGTGCTAACCTCGTTGTCCACCTTATTCCACGCCGAAATTAATGTATTCATTTCCATTACTGGACGCTGCTACAGGTAACGTGGTCTCGAACGCTAGTTGTTCAACGAATGTGGCACAGATTCCTAGATATCTTTGACGCGCTGCGACCTCAATGGCGCGCCAGCACCTACACATGGTATCCGTGCGAGCCTCTTCTTTGAGCCCCAAGCCGGCCGTGCCCTCTTTATTCTTATTCGTTAAGCACAGCGCATGTTTTAAAATTTGTTGCCGGTTGCTGCGGTTATTCACACAGTATATCTTCCTTAGTTTACGGTAGTATTCACTTGATTGGGTTAGGTCGAACTGGACTGTTGTAACCCACCTCAGTCTTGCCTGACGGATGACTTTGGAAGTTATCTGAACGCTCCTGATGTTTATGTCGACCCAGCCGTACCACCCACAAGTTCGATAAGAAAACAAACACAACTGATCCAAGCGATTCTTTTAATTCGTTCGCGGACTAGGCAAACACAACGTTCTCTTTAAAACTATTCCTTATCGACCTCTCTAAGCTTTTTAAGTTGATTGCACATGGTAGACAGTTACTGGTGCGAGCGGATACACGCCCAGCTCCGCCGGGAAAATATTGTATTGCAGACGGTTTTAACAAAGATGAACAGCAAGTCAGACTGTTTAGCAATCTTTTATCTGAACAATGGCCACATGAAGCAGTATCACTTTTGTGCCAACAGGCTATTCAACTGGTTTCATCGCAGGAGCACTAAGCTCTGCCAGACGCTCAGAGTTTGCCTGAGTACGTATGTGTACTCCAGCAATTGGCTGTCTGTGCTAGCCATTAAACTGTAACTTGTCGCAGTGTCCTTGTAACACACAAACCTAGAATGACTTGTTTCAGTGGCTCTTACGGTTTACGTGGATAAATGTCTTACTGCACAGCCATCATCTGACTTTATCCTGGCGTAACAAACTGGTGACGGAGCTTGTTGCGTTCCCTATTAGTGAATTCCACCATAGAAAGGCTTACTATGCAACCATGGCTGCGGTGTAACTCTACCTTACATAATACCACCGATCAATTTGTTTTCTCGCTTGCAAAGTTACCATGCATGAGGCAGCGAAAAACAAAGTTTTGTATCACTTCTGATGCTACCTGTGGCAGCAATATTGTGATAGCCTGCGAATAAATAAGAAATAAAACTCACGGGCTGTTTTCCACTCTTCTGATCGCCTGTGTGGTGAAAAGCCGCAAGTGCCTACAACAGTTTATAGCTTTAACATCAGTCGGTTACAGCTGAACTGCACTGTTACTGTGTCTATTTCCTGACCCAAAAGCTTTCTCGTTACTTGCCTTCACCCACATCAAGCCAACGTAATTAGAAGAAACAATACTTTTACAGGCATTAATTGTTTGTGTTTGGAAAAAGAATTTGTGGGAGAGCTTGTTAGCGGAATATTAAAAGACCTTGAATTGGAAAAATGCCTGTGACAGTTCGCCAACCTGTCGGTCTCGTTTAAAAACGTACGGCATCCTCCTTGCCTACTCTGCTAATTGGGTGAGGCACATAAAGTTCCTCAGACTAAACCTGGTAACACAATTTGGCACACAGCACCAAGCGAAGCATTCCACTGACATCGCCGCGTTAAACAGCTTTCAACTCCGGCTGTTTGCCAGCATCGACATTTGATATGCAGATTTTGTGAGAAGTAAGGACACTTTTAGCAAATGTCTTTCCAAAGCAATTCCGTTGCGCAGGGTAACCTTAAGACCAACAACCAGGACCCCAAGTGATCCAACAAATTAGCTAAACACCAAACCGCTTTAATGCACAACATCACCTCTTAGAACATACTTGTCCAGGCTAACCAAGTTCAAGAACAACCTATAGATTTCAAACTTTATGCTGGCTCCGCATTTCAGTTGGTGTTACCTGCTGCTCTATCGCAACCGCCCAAATTAGCTTACCCACAATGCAACTATAAGCTTACATGGAGAACTGGTGAATGTATTGGGTGCTTGCTTACAAACACCTATTGTGGCAACTTGATGGATAACCTATGAGTATACATATCTGGGGGTCCGGCCCTGCAACACAGTCGCGTTGTAACCAATGGTTTTCCTGGCATCATGTCAAACATTAATATTTTGGAAGCTGGTCCGCAACTTTTTGAAACTTTGCAAAGCTTGCAGCCTTTATTTGCCAAAATATGCCAGTATTGTTGCAGAATCACTTAACGCATTTGACACTGTAACCACAGGCAGCATCGCGATTATGGAAGGAGGTGCCTTATGCTTCTTGTGACATAGTAGCGAGTGAGCTCTGTCGACTACAGCAAGCGGGCACAGTAGAACCCGTTCTGCATTCCGATTGGACAGCCCTTATAAGACAGGTATTGAAGCGCCATATTACGGTACGGATCTGCGAGGACTACAAATTTACGGTCAACCAGGCGCTACAACCGGACCGATAACAACTAACAAATATCGAAGATACCTGTGCTTCCCAATCATGTGGAAGACTTGTACCATAATAGACCTGAACCAAGCTTCCCAGGAGATCGAACTCGACGAGGACTTACAGGTCTACATCGACATCAACACAGATTTTGGATTATTTCCTTACTTATGCAAGCCGTTTGGAGTAAGCTCTGCTCCAGCTATCTCCCAAGGTATTACTGCCTTATTGGTAAATGATATACCAACTACATAGGCTTACCTGATTAACATATTGAACGGAAGACACCCCTTAGACGTAGTTCCGCAGTGCTTGTTATATGTTATGCTTATTTTAATAAAGGAAGCGAGTATTTTTGTTCCATGTAGGCTAACTTGGAGATCGGTTATGACGAGCTTGGTTGCGCGCGTCCGAAGAAAAGAATAGAGTGCCACTTATTGCCAACGAACCCAAAGATGTAAATCATATGTGGCCGTTTCTGGCAGCAGTCACGGTTTTCACCATTCCCGCCGTAAGCGACAACCATTTGCATCCGCTTCATCACCCCTTACGCAAAATTCAATGCGGAATTAGGGGCAGAGTTTAGGAAGGTGCATTTAGCGACCTTAGGAAAGGTTGACATTCGCAGCTTTTCCAATTCGACCCACAATAGCCCATGGTTCATGCGTGCAAAGGTTTACAATAGACCTCCAAAGTGTTGTGTTGCACAACCTGCCAAACGACTCGCATCGACCTGTCGCCTCTGCTCCACGAACCTTGAAAACAGAAGAAATTAATTACTCTCAGATTGAACTCTACGCAGCTATGTTTATATTTGGCACGATTCGCTTGCTTCAAAATCGCCTCGGTTGAACTTTCGTGCTTGACACATATCATAAACATCCTGGGTGGTTCTGGCGATGAAAACCTATTATTCAAATAGCGTCAACCAATATAATTCGCTGATCCTTGATTCTCTCTACATACCGATATTAATTTCAACGCGTTCTTGGTTGAAAAAATGCCACAGTTGCTGCCTTCAGTCGGCTTCAAGTACTAGAGGTACCTCTGGAACAATTTGCTTCGTAGGAAGTCCTGAATCCCATCCGGCACCTTAACAAGCCACCCTTTTTTTTAATGAATGTAGGCCAAAAGCAGATACAGCCCCATCCTTAACACTCTAACACGCTACGTCCAGGTCCGGCTGACAGAAAAACCACCGAGGTACCCATGTCTATTCCTAACTGTTGGACCAAACTTAGTACCCATGATGGATTTGTGCAGTATGGGGCTCGGATTGTAGTCGCCCAAAACTGCGATCAGTTATCCCGAAAGAAGTGCCTGATGAAACCTTATAATCTCTAACTTAAAGTTGTTATCCCACTTATATATATGATGACCCGATGTAGACAGTGAATTAACCTCGAAATTTTTAAGTTGCGTGCTCTCTCAGGAAATTTATAATGCCGTTCCAACGTGACAGTGCAGCCATGAAATTTCTAGATGCACCACGGAAACTTATCTGCGTAGAGCTTTTGATCTCTTAGAAGGGCAGATGATATCGTTGAGCACTGATGCTCATCGCAGGTGGAATGATGGCGAGGTCCTGCCCACAGCAAAATCACTTAGAAAACGAATAACTGAGTGCGACGTTCGGAACGGTTTTTCAGCAACACTTGTGTCACCTACTAGAACAGCATACACCACTGCCAATTATTTTAATTTCCTTAGATCGAATGTCCTTACTCAGGCGACTAAAATGTGTTACCACAAATAAATAAATTGACGGAAGATTAGCGCAGACAGAGAAATATATATTACTGAAGCAACCAGCAGCCAAACTGCGAAAAATTATGTGGTGTCAATTTTGCTTATACATAACATAAGACACAGAAACTTTTATTTTCGACCAAGCGGGACACGCCTGCACAGGCTGGATCACGAAAATAGTACAAGCTGTGACCATTTAATGTACAATAAAACAATGGGAATGGCGCATATACTGATATATGAATGCATGCAATTATGCATAGAGGCGTGTTTAGCTGCTCTGTGGGTTTCGTAAATGTTTTCCTGCACATCTGATCCCTTTTAGACGTGTCTTCAGCGCTCAGTGGTAGCTTGATGCCTGTGGACTAAAAGTGGTGGTCCGGATAAGCAATGGGAGACTAGTTGGTGGCGAGTCACAAACACCACGTCACTGTGTCGTTAAACTGACTCGCGGCTTTTATAAGAACTTTTCCCAGGCAAAATCCTAACACGACCTGGAGCACGGCTGCCAAACTCTTTACTAGAAGGAGGTAAATCCGAACCACCCAGCTGGCACTACGAGGAGGTTACTCGACTAGCCAGCCGTTTCGGCTAGTTGGAGGAAAAGTCGCGGAAGGAATTTTCCGCCGTCGGTTACCTACACGCTTAGGTGTTTTGCACGGTCTTTTAAGCTCTGAGGTTTACGTTAAACCTAACGCTCCAAAGAATGCTCCGACATGGGCAGCAGTGATATGCTTGTAGAAAACCTTGCTGCTATATATGACCGTTTGCCTACAGAATCCGGGTGGCCACCGTTCATGTTTAAAATAGTCAACAGGTAGATCACTGAAACAAAGTCCGAGAATGGTAAGAGTATCAGGCCCATTTAGGTTAGTTGAAACAGGCATTAACCTTAACAACATCCGATGAGTCAGAAATCCAACCACCAAAGCTGATTGATTTACAGGTAGCCAGTCCTGAACCACCAAACCAATGGACTCAAACTTGGTCTACGCGCCAACACTGGCTAGTGGACCGAATTCAGAGCCTATAGCGCAAACCACAGGGGAAATGGTGATACACTGTGACAAGCACTCTCCACTTGCGTGCGTCCGTAGGTGCGTGTACGCCTGCTATTGGCTGGCTGCCATAGCCATTGCTTGGTGCTTCAATTCAGCGTTCCTATGACTCACGGACTTACGATCGCGTTGCGGTCATTTTTCGGGGTAGAGCGGTTCGTTCCGGTTATGTGAATAAACGTTTTACTTCACAACTGCCATTTAGCTTTTGTCTTGGCGGAACGATTATATAACCACCATTAACGAGGACGAATGAACGTTAGTTCTTCTAAATGCCGAACTGTTACTATCCTTCCACCAGTGGGCCTAAAGCAGACAGTTTCGTTCGTAACAATGGTGAGCCTAAGTGTTGTGCGTATTTTGCCCCATAGACTTTTGTAAGTTTCAGCGTATGGCATCTGATTGACTTGACAATGCGACTGGTGATAAACGGTTTTTCATCTAAGAGCCTCAAGTGGTTCTTGACCCGAAATCAGGAAGACATTTCTTTATACCATCCGCTAGATGAAAAGAGCCCTTATGCGCTTCCGCTTACTTGGAACAAATTATATGGGTACTTGGCCAATTTGAAGAATAAAGTTCTTTATATTGTCCGAGACCTTTCTGAGCATTCTAGTACAGTAGTCGCTGCCTTTGGATTCGGCTAGTTGTACTAGGATTTCTTTTTATTCGGTCTAACGATATACATTGCCCTGCTCTTAAACCGTTTAGCTAATCAAGGGTGGAGTGCCCTTTAGTTACGCTAGTTGTCAAAGCAGCACACACTTACAGAAACCACCGAGGCGGTGACTCATGTAAATGTTACTTTGTAGTACACTTCGACTCTAGCGTTCATACAGCTGCCACTCCCGTCGTATTGGGTTTCATTTGGGACGGACATGTTAAGGGGTTAGTTAATACTGGAGTTACCTATGATCTGGTTCGTAAAATTATAGTGCCTACCGATGCCATCATCTGTCATGTTAGTTTAATCAGCTTGATAACAGCCAAAGGGTTATCCTTTAAACCCCTAGTCTGAGCTACTTAAACCATTACTCCACATCTAGCCGCCGCAAGCCAACGTTTTTTACGTTCGACAAACTTTCAAGGGGCCTTAGCCTGAGAGTAGACCCTTGCTAATTGCAGTGCCATTCCTGAATTGGCCAACGGAACAAACACATTAAAGAACAAGCAATACCATTGGATTCGGAGAGGGGTTTTGTCCTACACTGAGAGTTAAAAGTAACTCTTGTACAAAAGTTTAGTCGCTGCAATGTATTCGTAGTCCTGGCAATAAACCTAAGTAGACTGGTGGGACGCTGGAATTACTATCAACGCGCAATCTTCTGGTTAGCTGGCGAACTTAGACAAGGTAATGGCTAGCAACACTTAATGGGTACGGCTAATGCAGCGCCCAGCCGGCAACAAGCCAGGAATTTACAGCTTCAGTGCCAGCAAGTGCTTAAACTCACACACACTAAACTTTGGAAGCTGGATATAATAATTATAGTTAAAGGAGAGAATGGGATGCTGCTGAACGGCGTTGACTGTGCAAGGCTTTGAAAGCAAACCGTTAGTTCTATTCACCTAACGAGCTATGGAGACTGTAATATTACATGCCATGCAGCGCATCCGACTCGTGCCTGAGCAAGGCTGATGTGACGCACCACGGAATAAAGACATCCTTTGAAATTTTACACTGGCAAGCTGACCGTATCTACCTTTCATAGTTTTTTACGTATGTCACATAGTTAATTCCCAATCCACACGTTCCCTCAACACATGCACGCCTATGCTGCTGACCATAAATCTGCACATACATAACACCTGCTTACCTTCACCTCATAACGAGTTTGCTCCTCACCAGAATTTCTCGTTCTGCACTCATTATTCAGGGCCTGCAACGCTACTTACCTAATGAGACACATGGTTGCTGCAAACATTTCGTGCATGCTTGCTATGGTGTGCCACGATGCACCATAGGAAAAATATGAATTATTTTATTTTCACCTACCATGCAAGAGCATCAGTTTTATGTGCATATGGCACGGATCCTCGCCGGTACAACATCTAGCCAAAAACCACCGCGTGGTGACAGCTGGGTGGCTCGGGTTTATCTCCTCCAGAAAACAGTTGAGCGGCAGTGGTCCAGATCGTTCTGGGTTTTTACCTGGCAAGCGTTCTCCCTATAAAAGGCTACAAACGTGTGGTTAACAACGTTGTGACTTGGTGCTTGTGACATGCCACTAAATAAAGTCACCCATTTCTTATTCGGACTACCGCTGTAAGTTTACGGACATTAAACTACCATTTAGCGCCCGCGCCACGTTCAAAAACAAACCGAGGTGCAGGAAAACCTTTGCCAAAATCAAAAACGCAGCTAAATAAGCCGACACGCACACTTATATACATTCATACTACAATATCTGCGACAATCCTACTGTTTTATTGTACATTAACTGGTCATATTTTGTAATATTTACGCGGTCCTGCCTGTGCATTCGTGAGTTGCTTTGTGGAGAATAAACACGTTATTTATTTACCATTTTTATGAATATGGAGATGCATTCGATAACTAGCTGCAACGTACACAAAGCTATACTACTAGCGATTTACGACTAAACCTGCTTTATTTATCTACTGGTATTAACGTAGGGTGACTGACTTATTTACGTGACACAGTGTCAGAGACTTGGAGCTACTCATGCTTATGTCCATTACAAATGCTATGCTGCACCTGTAGTCTAACTGAAACTGCATTTAATTTCGCCATTATCGTTACCCGACTCAAGCCGCATTTGCCCTCCTCCACTGGCAAGCTGGGATACTTTATATCCCTGCATAAGTAAATAACTAGCATGTTCGATATAGCAAGGCACACGTGTATAGGCATGAGCTGCTCAATAACAATACGACTGATTGGTAAATGTATAATAGTGTTGCATGACTAGCAGTATCAGCTCGGTTCTATGGTGGTTATTATGTGTAGGTCAGTACGAAGGTTTGGTTCTATGTTGCTTGCATTTGCAAAAGTGCCTCCGTGATTGTAAGAAGGTTATACCCGGCCGCCTGCTTAAGATGGAATGAGAGACACCTTTTACTGCAAGAACAGAGTCGGTGGAGCGCTTATGCCAGTGACAATATTTAGTGGCGAGTCACATCCGCCACGATGTGAAGTTTTTTGCAACAAGTTGGGATTTTTAAGCTTGAACACATGCAAGGGGAATACCCTTCACGTACTGCAATACCATCGCCTGACCGCTTGCTGAAACATAAATGAATGGATGGTTATTCGTGCATTTAACGAGGCATACCAACCCACGCACGAGCAACCTTTACAGGCAGTTATGTTGATATGTTATGTTATGTATGTAAGCAGCAGTGGACGTTTCTAAAACTACAGAAATAGAAAAATTAATCATGAGGAAACATAGTTGACAGCGGATGATGAAAATTTGTGTTTAGTCTTGCATATTGTAAACAGTAAAAGAACTATAAATACAGTGGAGGTGGTACTGGTTGACAGGTCGCGTTTTTTTGTATTGAGGAAAACATGAAAGGCTACTCTAGTAAACTTACCTGTGCATATGTGTGGGCAGTGACAATACTCAGTAGCGAGTTGCATCATCTACGTCTCCGCGTTGTTAAACAAACAGTTTTAGCTTTTCATAGGATGTCCACTTGTCAGGCAAAATCTCACCACGTCCTGGAGCACGGCCGTAAATCCTTTTGTACGCTAATAGACAACTGGAAAAGCATCTTACCGACCGATTTTCCACTCGGTTACTCACAGTCGGAGGACTTCAAGTTCCTCAGTTGAGTGACCAAATAGCTTAGTGAGGGTCGCCAAGCTCGTTGGGGCCGGTCGGGGATGAGAAAAGCACGAATGGTCGGATTAATCTGTCTAGTTAAGTAACGATTTTAGAGAATTTTGGGGCATGAAATTATCTGCTGCTTTAGACTATTCTGAAATGTGCAGACATCGTGTCCAGCTTAACACAACGTACAACGGTCGTGGTGGTGAATGCAGTTGGATAGGTTTGATGTACAACCATGGTCCAGGTAAGTCGTTGTCGGGTTCTTCGTTACCTATCTGACAAAACCACAGGATTTTATTTTTATCCTGAATCCCAAAGAAGCTCATGACCTAGGAAAAATGGATTACCGGAGCCATCCAACTGGCAATAGAGGGAGGATGTTCGGCATACCAGCCTTGTTTCGACTTAATTCCTGACAAACTCACTTAAGCGATTTCGACAAAAGTGTGTCGCATTGCATTACATGTAAAACAAATTTCATCAAAGAATTGATAATGAAAACCTTGCATTATATTAACTTAAAATACCACCTAAATTACATTAGTAAACATGCTTATATTTTCGACTTCCTTTTAGACAAAATAAAGAAATTACCTTAAAACGGGCAGCAGCAAGCTGGGGTTTACAAACGACGACCAAAGCAAGCGACTTTCTACTAGTAGCAAGAAATATTCTCATTTAATGTCTGTCTTTGCTGGATTATACCGGCTCGGACTGCCAATTTAAACACAAAAAAGCAACATGTTGCGGTCACATGAAACAGCAATGACTGTTTACTGTGTCCTTAACGGTGACGTTAAGCGCAGGCACTTTGGGTGACACCTTCAGCTCTAGGCTTAACAGAAAACAAGTAGTTTGATATCCGTGGCTTAAATTGCTTGATTCAAACTGCCTATAACACTAGAGGACTCAAGCATTATTAACACACCATCAACTAAGGCTTCTTTGCCCATGTTATTTCGCAACCTCAAGTTAAGTTTCTTTCAAGCCCTGCTACATTATTATTGCTGCTGCTGCGCCTTTTCATTTTATCCCTCTTCGCCCCTGCTATTAAATTAAACGCATATAGTTCGTGTTCACATTTTCTGACCACGAGCGTCTTCTGCTTCGCTACGAATCCAGCACCCGCACTCCCTGTTTTTGGTTTTTATTTTTTTTAAGCTTACAGCTTAGAACTCTACATTCGATTGAAGCTCTTCATAGTATGCTGTCCTTTCGGCCCAGTGGCGTAAGCTTTTAAATGACGGTTCACGCGTTGGTAGACACGGTATAATATCCCGATGGATCCGGGAAATACGCATTACTGAGGATGGCAAGCAGGTTTAAACTGCAATCTTTTTTTCGCCTTCATAGATTATTTTGTTGGTCTGTAGCAGTCTGGAGATTCCCCGGTTTGCTTGTGTAAAATTCTAACCAAAATTCTATAATTGTACACTTAGGCAACCGGTGTGGTTTGTTGAACTGATTGCTGAGTTCGAATGCTTTACTTGCTCATCGCCATTTTTGCTTGGCGCTCGCTTCGGTTGCAACGCGCGACTGCTCTGTGTGCTGTGCTTGATCCGTTCCCCTAGCTAGAGCGTCCACGGTGTCGTTCATTTATAGCTAGCTAACAGGGAATCTTTTGCTGAACCAATAAAAGTTTCCCTGCAACTCGATCCGTCTTCTCGAATCGCTCTCTGGGCTCCCGGAATAGGCAACCCTCTAAATTGGTGACCCCGGATCCGGAACAATCTCAACGCCGGATATTTCGAACTTTTCTCTGGTGAGCTCGTTCCATTTATTTTTCATATTTTCCGGTTTTATTTTTGCATACGGTAGCTTATTTTTTGCGTCATATTTTTCAAATCATGGAATCTGTAGACCATAAGGTAGAGTCTATGCTTAGTGTTGTATCTCTCTCAGTTCCACCTTTTTGGGACATGGATCCTGTTTTGTGGTTCGCTCATCTGGAGGCTGAGTTTTACAACCACAGAATCACTTCCGACTACGCGAAGTATTGCAAGCTCCTGTCCTATCTCCCCAAGGAGATATCAACGCAGGTTCGTGACGTTATCATTTCTCAGACCGATAACCGCTATGAGGCTCTGAAGGAGGCCACGATTAAGCGTGTTACGCCCTCTGAGAAAGTTCGCCTGCAGCAGCTTTTCAGGGATCTGCAATTGGGCGACAAACTGCCCTCAACCCTGCTACGCGAGATGCAGCAACTCCTTGGTTCATCAACCATGGACGAGACTTTACTTCGCGAACTATGGCTACAACGGCTACCGGAAAACACACAAGCGATTCTCGCTACAGTGAGCTCCGTTCCGCTCACTCAACTAGCAGACATAGCGGATCGAGTTATTGAACGATCACAGCCACAGGCCAACGCCAGCAAGGTCCATGCCGTCGCGTCCCAGGGCACTTCTATCACTGGCTTACAGTCAACTATAGAAGACCTGCAAGCACAAGTCGCGACACTTAGTCGCCAGGTCCAGCAGCTTACTATGGACCGTCGTCGTCCTAGCCGATCAAAATCGCCCTGCAAACATTCTAAGTCTAACAACAGGCAAGCTAGCTGTTGGTACCACCAGCGTTTTGGTACCGCAGCTCGTAAATGCATCAAGCCTTGCAACTTTGCCGAGAAGCAGGGAAACCTCGGGCGGTCCGTAACGGCGACAGACGCGACTGGCCAACACCAAAGTCGCCTCATCCGTGTCAGGGATTTAACTTCCGGCACCGAGTTTCTAGTCGACACTGGTGCCGAAGTTAGCGTCATGCCCCGTAGCTCAGATGAGGTCGTCTCACCATCGCCGACCAAGCTGCGTGCCGCGTGGCACACCAAACGCAACTTTCGGCGAAAAGCTGCTAACGCTCAACCTAGGCCTCCGGCGAACCTTTCGCTGGCCTTTCATAATCGCTGCTGTGCCTTTCGCCATCATAGGCATAGACTTTCTTCAACGCTTCGATCTCATCGTCGACGCTAAACAAAAGAAGCTTATTGACTCTAGGACACAGCTCAGTATTATCGGGACCAGCGCCAACGTGGCTGCTATCACTCCCATTCGTGTCCTACCTCAAGCTTCACAGCCTTTTCTAGAACTTTTCAGCAAGCACCCTAAACTCGTTCGCGTCCTGAACGACTTGCCTCCTGTGACGTCGAACGTCATGCATTACATTTGCACTAAGGGCCCACCTGTTTCGGCCCGCCCTCGCCGATTAGCCCCGGACAAGCTCAAAGCTGCTAAGGCGGAATTCGAGCAAATGCTCGAACTGGGAATCATCCGCCCGTCTAAAAGTCCATGGGCATCACCATTACACATGGTGCCTAAGAAATCCGGTGACTGGCGCCCTTGTGGTGACTACAGGGCACTTAACAAAGTTACCGTCCCGGATAAATACCCTATCCCGCACATGCACGACTTGACCTCAGCTCTAGCTGGCAAGTCTATCTTCAGCAAAGTCGACTTAGTTCGCGCCTATCATCAGATACCTGTCGCGCCAGATGACATTGCTAAAACAGCAGTCATTACGCCATTCGGCCTTTTCGAGTACCTCAGAATGCCTTTCGGCCTCAGCAACGCTGCCCAAACTTTTCAGCGTTTCATTCATGAGGTAACACGAGGACTCGAAGGCGTTTATCCCTATCTCGATGACATTCTCATCGCCAGCTCTTCTGACGAGGAGCATCTTCGTCACCTCGATGCACTCTTCCAACGCTTAACCCAGCATGGGGTTACCGTCAACCCCGATAAATGCGAGCTTGGCCAAAGTTCCATCGACTTTCTTGGCCACCGCATATCTACCTCTGGTATCGAAGCCCTGCCAGACAAAATCCAGGCACTGAAGGACTATCCTGCTCCCAGTTCCTTCAAGCAGTTACGCCGATTTCTTGGCCTGGTTAACTATTATAGACGTTTCATCCCTAACTGCGCGAGCATTGTTCAACCAATGACTGACTTGCTCCACGGTAAACAACGGTCTTTTCACTTTACAGACGACGCTAAACTGTCTTCCGAGAAGCTTAAAGACGCTATCTCCAACATAGCGCTTCTCGTCCATCCAGACACATCTGCACCACTCTCTCTGACAACTGACGCATCAGACACTGCCGTCGGTGCAGTTCTTCAACAACTCATCAACCGTCGATGGATACCTCTAGGTTTCTTCTCAAAGCGCTTACAACCTGCCGAATCGCGATACAGCACCTTCGGTAGGGAACTGTTAGCTATCTACCTAGGTATCCGACATTTCCGTCACTACCTCGAAGGTCGACATTTCACCGTCTTCACCGACCACAAGCCATTGATCTACGCAATCAATGGCGCAACGGACAAGTACTCGCCGCGGGAAACTAGACACCTAGACTACGTTTCTCAGTTTACGACAGACGTACGTCATGTCTCAGGTGCTCTCAATCCCGTCGCGGATGCGCTTTCACGCATTCAGCAGATCAGCTTATCGCCTGGCACAAACATTGATCTAGCCGCCATGGCTGCTGCCCAACAAGCTGATCCCGACATAAGCAAGCCACGACGCAACGCCACTGAGACGATCACCATTGATCGACTCAAGCCAGCATTCTTCGACAAGTCTGACTCGCCGGTGCAACAAGCACCTTCACAGCCTGTGCCATCACAGCTGGCACCGCAACCTCAGACGAGTCAGTCCGGTCCAGCAGAACCGACAACCACAACCGACAGCACTCCTACCCGCCCTACTCTCAATCAACGCGGTAGGAAACTCAAACCCTCAGTTCGTTTTTCAGACTTTGTTAGCACTTATTATTTTACGTAGAACGTGCCTTAGAAATTTTCTGCTCTTAATAAACTTTTTTGAAAATCCACAAAAAAAGACCAAAACGTTTTGAAACTACCAAAAAAGGAGCAAAACTTTTTGAAAACCCAAAAACAGCTTTGCACGTTTTTCGCTTTGCACTCTTTTGTGTATTGCTATGCATTTATGCTGCTTTTTCATTTTGCTTTCCATATATACCGTCGGTTCGTTGCACCTCGGTTTCTCTTTCCGCTGGATCCCCGCACGTCAACTGCAAGTGGAACAAACTTCCTGCTCAACTGCCTACGTGAACCTTATTAACTGTCCCCCCCACAAACAGTTTTTTACCGTTTCGACACCGTAGGGAGGACACGGGTGGGAGCCCGCTAGGGTCCGATTGCATGGTTCTCCCCCAGCAGCTGCATCGGGTTTCACAACCTGGTCTCGCAGAAGGCTGGCCCGCGACGGACAGTCCTCACGTAGATCGAAGGACTGCTTACACAGTCCCTTCTGGGAGAGGGCTATGTAGCAGTCTGGAGATTCCCCGGTTTGCTTGTGTAAAATTCCAACCAAAATTCTATAATTGTACACTTAGGCAACCGGTGTGGTTTGTTGAACTGATTGCTGAGTTCGAATGCTTTACTTGCTCATCGCCATTTTTGCTTGGCGCTCGCTTCGGTTGCAACGCGCGACTGCTCTGTGTGCTGTGCTTGATCCGTTCCCCTAGCTAGAGCGTCCACGGTGTCGTTCATTTATAGCTAGCTAACAGGGAATCTTTTGCTGAACCAATAAAAGTTTCCCTGCAACTCGATCCGTCTTCTCGAATCGCTCTCTGGGCTCCCGGAATAGGCAACCCTCTAAAGGTCGCAGAACGTAAAGTGCCGAATATTTTCTTTGCTCTTCATGTATCATTTTCACCACGTTGTAACATATATGACTTTTACACGCACACCGCAAAATGTCACGGGTGTACTTGGTGGTCTGTGCTGCGCTCTTTTTCTGTACACTTCATTTCTCTTCCCCGAGGTCTGAAGATAGCGAAAAATCTTATCAAGGACATAAACTGTCCTGTGAATCTACCACCGAATGAACCTACACAGACAAAAGCTGATCCTAAAAACTCCAACACACTCATTCTCTTCTTGGCCTACCAACACCGGTCATTTGGATCTGTATGCCGTTATCCAGAGATTTGGATCAGCAATGACCTGACTGCAAATAAGCCTTCAAACCAATAAATTACTACAACACACCTTAATTAAGCCATAACAACCTAACCTGTGGTCCCGCCTGTCGAGTGACCCATCACTCGCTTATGGCTGGTCAGACTGCTCAATCGACGACGAAAATATGATTTCCTTGGGGTAGTAAGCGTTTGGCGACATTGCTCCAGGAATTGGTGGGTTGTTGCCTGACAAGTATTCTTCCTGTAAAAAGCCGCTAATGTCTGTTTAACAGCACTTCAACCAGGTGGTTGTGACAAGCCTCTAACTAGTCACGACACCGTAATTACCCAACTAACTGCACTCCCACCAAGAATGACACTCAACCCTCTTCACACTATCAGTGCGATCAATCCCAATTGTAGTGGCACCTATTCAAACCTGTATAACAAATACACACCTGCCCTCTTATTGACATGTATGAACTCACGCCCACAAGGTGCATGGCTAACTTTCACCATCTTTTGTACCTTCCCTGATATTAAGTCGCACATTTTGCATGATCAAGCCTGGGTAGGCGCGTCTGGCATTGCAGAGAATAAAGAATTTATTTATTTAGTTAAGTTCCGTAATGCTGCAAACCAGTGTTCTTTGTATTTGCGGCATTTACTATCCTTTCTTACCGATCCTCCCAATACCTATAACTGCTACAATGTTCAAGTCCTCGTATAACGAAAACTAGCACTGCATACTAATTAAGCTGTCATCTACCGTTTCTGTTCTGTGTGATCCAAATGCCCTGTCTGTTACCTAATATAACGTTATTATCAAGTGGACGTGATATTCCATGAATTATCCGTAAAATAACTGGATTAGACTCAATCCTACAGCTAGCAACGGCGCAAAGTACTAACTTGCAGCCTGAGCACATGGAAACCGTATTCAGTGAATGCAGAAGTATGCTAAATTTTAAAGCACAGTAAATCTAGATGGTACAATATTTTTCGTGTATAATCACAGCATACGCCGCAATTCAAAAGAAGCATTAGGTTTTTGTATTGACAGCTCTCTTCGTTCTTGAGTATCGCAGAACTCCGCGGTTGCTGTGATGAAATTTCAGTAGTCACTTAATCCGTTGAACTTCTTGCTGGAAGCGACTCAAATAAATGGGGTCTGGACCCGGCAACAACTTCAGTATGGAAAGGACAATTAGGTTCAAATTTGCCGTAATGCCTATCAAGCGCGGAACCATCTGTTAATTTAAGTGTTTGACACCTTCGGGCGCCGAGGTGTTTAGAGATTACATTGTGTGATAGCCTGAGATCATTCACACGATATTAGACAACTTCGGCGGATGCCAAGCATACCTATTTGTCTTAAACACGCGTCCCTTAAACAACGTTGCCCGGAATTGTCCGATGGTTGAATGAGCAAAAAACCTGTAACGCCTTAGTAAGTTGTCAACGACTATGTCAAGCTTAACAATTATTGCTGATTCGTGGGAATCGGCTGAATGAAAGAACGCATGGTAAATCTGCTGCAACACCAAGGATTATTTGTGCCTATGGGCAGCGTTGCTATGGCGCCAACCAATTCCTTTAAACCACTACTCTAGGCTTTTTGCACTGAAATGGGCACCGTTAACACTAGTCAAAGCAGTCGATACTCCTTCACGACTGTAGGTTTTGCGGCGGTCGGTGACGTTGGCTTTCATTTGCCGCATTCTTAAAATATACCACTAACCAACGATGAAATGATTCTAGTATTAATAAGGCCTAGCATTTATCCAAAAATAGACCACAGTAGTCAACATGTATGGACAAAACAAGGGCTAAGGCGTCCATTCCGAAGGCTTGGAAAGCATTTTATGCGAATAGTTGGCACAGCACTTTCCCTTGCGGAGAATTTCACTAAAAGCTCTGGACAACAGGTAAACTTCGACAATGCATTCATTTTGGCTACACCGAGATGGTTAGAGTGCAAGTTCTCCAACACGGCAGCTGGGAGTGTAGGACGAACAATACGTTGAACTTGGAAAAACAAGTTTCCATCAGGCGTAACTGAGAGCTGGTCTCGTAGCTTGTAAAATTGCATGATATTTTAAACCAGAATACCGTTGTTTACAAACTGACGACCGAAAGACATGATAATATTTTTTGTTTCAGAAACTATCTGGGAACGGCTAACCAGTATTAGTTGGATACAAAGTCACTTAGAACCCCTGTTCATTAGAATTAGCAAATCAATATAAATAAGCAACTTGCGGTATATGCTTAACTCTATGACGCTGTATGTCATAGAATTATACGGCAAACGCTTTGCTCTGATGCTGTATAACTGCAGCGAAAAACGAGCGGTATTTGTGTGAAAAGCACTTTGGTCCATTAGCTAACGAAGGCAAGAGAAAAGTCTTGCACCAAAAATGTAATTCTATGGATAAACAACCAAATTGAATAAACAAAGTGGCGCTTGCTGTGCACAGTATCGTGAAAAAGTTTCGTCGTGGTTGCATTTCGTGAATGAATTTTGTAGGCGTAATGTTCAGTGACAGCGGCTTGGTAGACTGAAATATAGGTCAAGCCGGCGGTCACGGCATTCCTTACGTCTTGGAAAATAAATACATCAATGTTTCATTCCTGAATTTATCGAGGTATACCAACGGGTATGAGCAGTAACACACTGAGTCCAAAGAGCAAAAAGCTGTAGCTCAATGAACAAAATATCCTAGCAAATGTGTTGGGAGCACTGGTCGCTTAATACGAAGAAACCTACGAGTAAGTGCCCTTTAAAGCGAGCTTCAAAAATACTTGAAGTTGCCTACCGGTTAAAGGAAATCTGCGGGCGTTGCGGTTAGGCAGCACCTTTGTAACAGGCACTAGTTCAGTGTAGTGGTAGTCAACACAAGTTCTGAAAGTTTCACTACGATGTCTGAGCGGAGTAACGACTGGTTTGACCCAAGCAAAATTATGAACTGGCAAATCTGCCTCTTTCAGGTGTGCTGTCTAGTGGTCTAATTGCAGGCTTCCTAAGACCAAGTGCAATGGTTTCTCCTTTTAGAAAACAGGAATGCCATGAATAGCAAAGGTGATAGGTTAAACATGCATGCAGTCTGAGGCGTTGAAACATTTTGTGACAAGCAAAGTTCCGATAAAGAGATCTCAGAAAACATTAAGAACGAAATATTTAAGCCTTGAACTCTTCAGTGCAATGATGGTGGGGCCAGGTTCCACGACAAGAAATGTACATCTGATCGGCTTAGGTTGACCATTTGTATGACATAATTTAGCATAGCGTAGGATAGAGATCGGATGTCTAGTAATTCCTCTAACCGAAACGGTAGTTGGTCTTAGTTCGACTTCGGGGATTGGGCCATTACAATAGAAGTTGGGAATAAAAGACTACACTAACGTTATTCCGACATGTTAACTACATATTCTCCTAGCCATTTTGATTCCAAACTCTTTCTTTGCTGATGACACACCATTCTTATTTCCTTCATAATTTGGTGGCCTAGCCTTAACGCGCTGACTAAGCTGGTCTCGTGCGAAAGGCCTCCTGCACACTGATTGCTCTCAGACGTCTGAGATTTAAAGCATCCAGTCCCTGCTGACCCAAGGTGCGGTACCTCTCACCTCCATAGCACTGCTGGTCACAATTCAAAATTACTATACATTAGTTCATCCTTAAGTTATATATTTCTGCCCGCTCTCTCTGAAAGTATTCCGACCTTAATTGTACGGTTTAAACTCAATGTGCCGACGTTATCGTCTCGTCTCAATAGTCTCATGCTTCCGAATACTGAGGCTTTATCGAATGAATGATCAACAGGTACAACGACCTGTTCACCCCAACACAAGAACGTTGTCCGCGTTTCTACTTCTCCTCAACAGAGCTATTCCTTCCCGACGCAATGGTCGTCTATCCGTGCTCGCTGTTTGCATTCCTTCTTCAATCACCGCTAACTTACCAATGCCTGCTTGTCACTGACTTCTGTAATTCTGCCGATTTATGACTGAGGCAGCGTGTCGCTGTCATCGCTTTTGAACGACGTTTTATTTTCACCTTCAGCACCTCACATCCGCCTTCATCTGGTGTCCCACAGATCGTGTATACTCCTTTTGGGACACCTCAAACTCTATTTGTTTCCCTTTTCCAGCTCTAGTTTGCACACTACTCCATTCTCTTCGCATCCGTTGCCTGCAACTTTCTCGTCGTACTTCGCCACTTTTATAGAAAGCATGTATATGCCATATTTAAATAAGAATTACACGGTAGGTGGAATACAACTGCCTAATCACTATTGAAGTTGACCATATGTTCGACTACTTTACGGACGCATTTCTTTCTTCAGTTTGTGGCTGTCTTCGTTCGTTGCATGTTTCTTGCGATTCACAGATACAGCGTCAATAACTCAAACAGTTGTCCATCACTGAGACAACAGTGAAACACGTGGCACCGTTACTTTTCTTGGATATGAGTGGAAGATTGGCCGATGCTGTTGCTACATACTGTCCATACAGATTATTCGTTACCTTGCAAGGCTACAAATTTCCTGAGGCGTAAACAATTGGGTTCAGTTCGCCTAATATCTCTTTCCTATAATTCTTATCTGGAGCTCCCTTGTTGACATGGAACCTTAATATTTATACAAGGACCTTTCATTTGAATTCAGAAGACAGATTCAAGTGCCGATACGATGCCAGCAAAATTGAGTTTGGTCATCTTTTGTTACTGGATACTTTCATTTTGCTTATTACTCATCCGGAGCTCTTCACTCCGCTTTGACCGCTCATTTGACGGAAGACGCCCATACTTCCTATCCATTTGCCAACCTTCCTAGCAAAGAGCTTTGATTTGTTTTTCGAGGCAACTTGCCATCCTTCGGGGATTCAAGCGCACTTCAGCAAATCTTTTTGAATAGCCTGCAGGGACTTTACTTGATTCTGCAGACTAGAAAACCATCACATACAAGAACTGTTCAATGTATAAGCTACTGAAACTCGGGCCCAGCCACCTGGTTGAGGCAGGAGAGGACCCAGGAACAAAATAGGATCGCGCCTAACATGCTTCAACCAAAGAAAATGCGCCACCACTTTATTGCGAATTACCGAGAAAATAAGCGTGCGCCAAGTAGCCTAGCCAATTACAGCTGGCGATTCATTGGACCTGCGTTAGCGTCCCAGGACATGACGTGCTATCGCCTGGCAAGCGTCATCCCTAGAAAAAGCCACAAGGCTCCGTTTAACAACACTGAGAAGTGGTGGTGTGTCGTCACCGAATAAAGTCACAGACCATTACTTTACACTGACAAGTCAGCCAGCATCATATTTTAACATTTCAGGAACGTTCGTTATACTGGCGCTTCTACATCTGCAGATACCGCCGCCACTTTTGCTACGATTTCAAGCATATACCTTCGTTTCCTTTCTTTTGTACGATTTTACCCTTTAGCTTTGTGTTACGCACTTGCGAACTCAGTATACAATCACGCCTATTTCGACCATGCTCATCAATTATCTTTTACTCGATCATCCAAAATTCCTGAACTAGTGTTTGCTGAACTATTATTACACTATATGGGAGGCTGCTTTTACTCTTACAAACGGGTCCCGCTCTCTACTGCTCAATTATTCTTTAGACATTTGCACCATTGTAGGCTCCAATCCTTAACGTCTGAACACTTTTCTATGCCGCAGTTACAATTGCCACAAAACATCTGTACAGTTGCGCCCACCTGATAAGGTCATGTGCTTGCCACGGTAATGGAAAATATCTAAAAATTAATTTATATTAAAGGAAGGCTACGATACTTCATTAACAACAAATTATTTTGTAATGTCGCAATATTGAGCAGCGAACACACAGCACATGCAGTGGACGGGAACATAACTGAGAGATGTCGCTCACAAGATACCTCTCGTAGCAAAATACGGTTTGTATTTTAAGAAGCCGTTTGGTGATTATCTTGACTCCCTTCTGCTACTTGCTATTGCGGAACTTACAAGTCAGTAGGGAATTTTTATACCCATGACATACAGCTATCCTAACGATGTTTACAAGCAGTACTAATTTCCGCAAGTAAGTCACTGTGCGTTGCAGGCATGTTTAGTTACCGCAGCTGTTAGGTACTAGATGGCATCTTACGGCCGTAATTGTAAAACCTGGAAAGAATTTCTCTCAGCGCCGCCATCTCACCAGGAAATTGATCACGGCAAACCCTGGCGGGTTGACAATTTGGATCAGGAGTAACTGGCGATTTCTGTTGCAAGCTAGCATGATTAATTTCGGCAATCAGACGATCTCAAATTTGTATATGCAACCGGCCGCCAAAATTGCAGCGAGCTCTTGCACCTGAATTTCCCGGAACTCAATAATATCGTGGTTATCCTTTCTTATACGTGTGTGAAAGTTATCCCGTTCGCCAGATGCATAGTTAATGGTTGAACATTGCTTAGCAGCAGCTTTGTAATGTCCAATAGAGCAGCGAATTAATCAGGGCAGGGAATGACAGGTACTTTATAATGAATAAGCGTCCTGTTCACTGGCAGTAAGAAGCTGAGCGCTTTTGTTCATCATTCAACTCTTTCGTAAGAATTCACCCGATTTCAAAGCTACCAATAAATAAATAAATGGTATATTCTATGTAAAACGAGACACACCTCTAAAGGCATGATCAAATATGCATAAAAGCATAGCTTCTTTGGAATATTAAAACATTTCGTTTTAATGAAAGGAATAAACGAAAAGATGTAGTCCATATGAGCGAGCATATTGTCGCGTAATAGTCAGATCAAGGACCATGATGGCGCTGTGGCGGGCAAAAACTGTTGCGTCAAGATACAAGTTAGGGGGTAAATTTGCTATGTAGTGATCCATGAGCACAGGAGCCCAAACAAGGTTTAGTGCAATCAATGACCATTACGAAGCCGGAATGATCTATACTCCATGAAAGCATTCTTCATAGTAAAATCAGTTGCACACGTTGGATGTATAAAGCTGAGGACTGCGTCAGTGTGAAATGTATAGCTGTGACTTTATTTTGTGGCGAGTCACATCCGCCACGTTGCAGTGTTGTTAAGCTGACATTTTTAATTTTGCGAAAGCAACTGTGGACGCTCAGCATATCTTTATAAAAATCCGTGAGTAAACGTGGGGAACCGCAAAGCTAAATGTAGGTTACACGAACCAACCATAATCGAAATGGATTGGGCTCATACACAGAGCTAGCAATGTCATGAAAGTAATACCGCACAGCGTGTTCACGTCGAAATCGTATTCAATAACTAGGGTAGTACTACATTGGAAAACAAAGTAAACCAAGGTGGGTAACGTATGGTTCATTTACCATTGCCCTTGTGGAGAATGTAAGCATTGGGGCGCCGACGCCAAACCTATTCTGCAACACCAGGTCCATTTCCAAGCAGGCGTTGTAACGTAATTTACACTGCAGTTGAGGAATTCAGTCCCCTCTTAGTGGGTCCTCCTCTTACTTGTGGTTGCAGTGTAGCCCATGTCCCAATCCCACGAGTACCAACCTTTCTTACCTTGCATTTTATCTGTCTCCTACAAGCACAGTTTTCTGTTTTACACTTGCACTATCTGTTTCATCTTAGAAATCCGCCTTTGAATGCTGTACTTACGCCTTGATGAGCTACTGCCCATTTTATTCCGCCACCCCTGGTCTATTTCCGCGCTGGCTATTCAACCCTATTTTTACTGCAACTGTAGTGGTTACTCCATTCTCTTCTCGCCTCTACTCTTAACTTTATATGCATAGTAGTCTGTGTTTCCATCTGAAGACAGCAAGCAGCTACTGCTTCGCAGTTACTCCTACATGCCCACACTATTATCTGCTGTTAATTTGTCTTATATGCTGCACCGTAGGAAGCTATCTTCGAGTGGAGCACTTATTCCACTGTAGCGCTACTGCCTAGCTTATTCAACAACCATAGTTTCGTTGCCGACCTGGTTATACAACCTTACTTTTGGTACCACTGCGCCATTGTGTTAACCTTTGCGTCCCCTCCTTTTAAATAAGAATGCCTACAGTCCAGGTCTCCATCTTAATACCAGGAGCGTCTTAGACTGCGAAATTAGTTCGGCACCTACCCTTAAGGTTCTCCGTAATAAATTTAAGTTGCCTGTCACACTGTAGGTGTCTGTCTTCTGGACCAGCACTTACACTATGGAAATTTAGCTACCAAGTTTATTCCGCAAACACAAGTAGTTTCCCGAGCTCACCCAGTGACCATATTTAGCTGCATCTGCAACTTTTTTGCACACCATTTATTGTCACGGCTCTTGAATTACACGACTGTAGTCCAAATTTACAATCCATGATCACGAGTGGCCGCTGCTACAACACGGATCTAGCTCCAACCCTCACTCTTCCCTGCTTTCGATCTGACTTACCTGTTACACTTCAGTACTGCGACTTCGATTGAGGCTCTCGATCAGGTGAGGCTTTCCTGCCACATCGTTTTCCGCAAACCCAAGTCAGGTACGGAGGTGTATCTGGAACCCTAATTTCGTTATATTTGCGGCGTGTAGTCTACTAGCTTATCGGTGCTCCTAATAACTATGACGTTTACGCGGTACTTTTCCAATAATCCCTCAGCCATGGGCAGCTTTCTCCTCACAACGCTTTTTTCTGAAACTAGTTGACTTACCTGTTCACCGTAGAACGTTACCATTAAGAACGGTACTTAATCCATTAAGGCGCTGCCATCTCAGCTTATTCCGCAAATTCTGGTCCATTCCCAAACTGCACTGCTTATTTATTTTTGCTGCAGCTGAGGCATTTTAGTCCCTCCCTCATAGATTTTTTGAAGCTATGAACGCTTTGCATTCCGCGTCCCCAACGCCCGACCACGATCGGTTTTTGCTTTGCTATTTATACTCCTGATACTTTTACTGATTGTTTCTGTCCAATTGAGTTGCATGTTACACTGCTGAACATCACCTGCGGGTGCTGTATGTAATTTATTGTGGTCCTGCTTTCCCCTCCTGTTTGACAACTGTAGGTTAAGGCTATTTACCCACCTAGAACTGCAGGGCTTAATGAAGGAGGCAAGGATGCACACGTCTACGTCTTTTCTCCACAGCAACTAGTTTCTCAAGCTTTTTGTATCCCCACCTAGCTACAACGAAAATTTGTAGGTCTCATGCACCACTACTTCTCCCGAAACCAATTATGCTTCTTGCTTTCAGGTTTGGCTACAACGTTCACTGCCTTCTCTGCGTCAAAAATCTGCGCCGTAAATAGGCTCATCGCTTAGCATGTAGATATTCACGCTTCATTGCTGGACTTGATTAATGTGGCAAAGCTGCCTACTACACTATTCCTTCCTTAAAGTCATCTTTATGAGCGCCGCCACTACGCACCAGTGCCTGGTGCCTTCCTATATCTAACTCAATTAAACAACTTCTCCCTGCGCTTGAATCTTAATTTTCCGCTGCTTTTCCTCCAACTAATCTGCTTTGGCTCTCTATCGCCGTAATCAACTGATACTTTGTCCTTCTGCCTTCTGTACAGAAGTAGACTAACATACTGTTGTTCATTCATCCTTCAAGCGCCGGCACCACTTTAAATCCATTTTTATTATTTCCCCAAGTAGCACCTTAAACCAACACTCCGCGGAGCGCTTTAAGGAAGCGCGCCCTTCATCTCTGTGTAGGACAGCAATCTGCCCGTGCAGTTATTGATGTTTATAGCTTGACCAAATGGTTATTCTCGTTGATTAATTTGTTGAACATTGTACAGCAATTTGTATCAGGTCTATGTATGATAAGTAGGATTTTCATACTGCTTTATTTCATGACTGGTGTTTGTGGTCTTCGCTAGGTTTGCTTTTCCCCTATCGTCAAGGTCGAAAACCTTTGGAAATCTGGCATTGGGCTAAGGAACCGCCTTTTGGGCTTGAGGTGGGGCAGATGAATACAAAACTGACGAACCCGCGGTGCATACTTCGACCGCAGCTTAAACGTCTAAACGATTCAACTGCACTCAACACCTTCATAACTCATATTTAGTATAGATAGATGGGCGAAGTCTTTAGCATCATGAAAAAGCTGCTGCATCAGAAAACGCCAGACCCTTGCTAGGTTTAAAAGTTCACTTACTTGTGCAGTTAGTCACCCGACACCTTATCCTTATTCCTTTTTCAACGGGCCTCAACAAATTTGGCAGGCCGTGATTATGCCACTGGGTCAGCCAGCAGAGTAATCTGGACAAAGTTCGACTGCGAATAACCAAGTAAACAATCGGTGGGTAAGATGCGGTGCTAGTTCCACCTTACTGTTTAACTGGATTACTGGATGTAATAAGGCTTTGGATTTTCGCCTGGAAGGTGTATCCCCATAAACATCCACACCTTCCCATATAGCTACATTGCGACGTGGCAGATTTGTCTAACCATTGAATAAACTAACTGCCGCCAAATACACACTGGCAGGTTGAAGGAAATAAATTTTGTTATTTTCTCGATACGTACACAAATAGGATACCACTAGCTGCACATTCCGCCTCTACTTTACTTAATGTGCTTTTATTGTTGATCGCTAAACTACACAAATTAATCATAAATAAGCGTCAATCCACTAACTTCTTTGCTCATCTGTGGTACTCCTACCAGTTTTGCAACTTCCACAACTTTTGACCACGGCCCATTACATGCATAGCAACGTGTTCCTTGCCAAAACGTAAAGCTTGCAAAGGTTGACAATGTAGTAAAAGGTGTGTCTCAGGCATTCAATTCTTAAGTACTTAAGTATTTAATACAGGAAAGATCCGTTTCCTTTATCCAGAAAGGATAACCCCATGGACGGCCTCTCGCAGTAGAGCTGCTTCGCTATGTTGAACAGCGTCAGAATATCAGCAGGTAAAGCTTCATCCGAATGACAGCTGTAAATTGGCCTTCATCATTTCACCTGGCCTATACAAGGTCCCGACCACTCTACTTGGCGTGACAAACGTCCCGGCCACTTTCCAACGGGTGCACTATCCAGCACCAGCGGAGCCAATACCAAGCCACTGTCTGATTGCTTTGGAAGATGCTATTTGGTATGGACTGACGGATGAATGAAATGTAAGTAGTTTAACTCTCGTTGTGGCTTGCCTCTCTTGCTTGGGATTGAATCTTATGCTAATTCTGAGAAGATGGGTAGCCACCTTTGCTCGAACTGCGTCCGAAGAAGAAGTGCAGTGCGATCCGGCCTATTTTGAAAAGGGTCGCTCATGAACGGTTTAAGTAAACACATACGAAACGCATAGTTTGCTCGGCCTTGCTTCTTATTACCAAAGGTTTGTCTGAAGACTTCCAACTTTTGCTGTTCCGTTAAACAAACTTCTACTAACGACGAAAATATTAGCTTAGAGTGAAGTTCACTTAAAGCCGTTCGAGAAACTTTAAACAGCCTTAAGTGAAGCACCAGTGCTGGCGTGCCCAAAAGCACGTCGGTCCCATGGCTACCTTCTTCATGATACGGAGGCCTGTAGCACTAGCATTATAACAGAGTTGTTACAACAAAAAGCGGACGCGATGGAACCAGTCAAAAACTATTCCAGCAGAAGCCACCTAAGAAAGTGTACAATTAGTTCCCCAAACGGAAAGTGATGCTGGTTTTCTGCATTTCATTAGACAATATTGTCACTGTCTATTTGGTCGAAGCTCCATTGTGCTAACGGACTATCTTTCATCAAGTTGACTTCAAACCTTCTGTAGCCCAAGTGTGCAGGTCGCCCGCTGGCAGGAGCAGCTGCAAGATTACAATTTTGGATATTAGCACCCTTCAAGCATAAAGCAGGTTGCTTTAAACGCGCTGTTACGCGAGCCTCTCAGGAACCATGAAAAACGCCTGTCCCGCAAGAATAGTTGCGTATCCCACTTCATTTTTAGCTCACCAGAGGCCGATGAGTGGATGCGGCTGCAGCCTTCCAACACAGAGTTCAACGTAGTAGCGAAGCATCAACGTTTGCCAGCTGAGGCGGGGGGTAAATGTTCGCCCTGCTTGAGGGCAGAATGGGCAAGGGAAGGCCATACAAGGCTTCACGTATTGGCAACTACTTTTTGAGGAAATGGATGATCCTTTAGGATACTGAAGTGAATGTGGTACAAGTACCCAGCATAGAACCATTAAGGAATCGCTGGAAATAATGCAACCACGGATAGAGCACATGGCTAAATAGTTTGGTTGATCATACAGGGTAACATTAAGATAATCAAACCTCCACTTTTATAGAAGGTTTGAAGTCTATTTTAGTATTCAACAATTAAGGATACTAAACTTTCTGTCACTTTAACTTATTGCTTTGGGAGGACAGGTAACTCAGCCCCTTGTCTCGCCTCTGGTTAATCCCACGGAACGACTGTTACTGCGATGTGAAGACAAGCCCATCAACAGGCATTGGCTGTAGCCAAATGGGGTAGAAAGTGCCTTCGTTCACCGTTTCCACTTTTGTGCACAATAGCTGGCATCTTGCACTTTCAGAGCGGTCCTAATTGCCAACAAGGTATAACCGGTTACTGGGCCTATTTTAATACATACTGTAAGCATTCACAAGGAAAGAGACGCTTTGGGAAAATTAAGCGGCAAGCTTATATTCGACGTAGGGTTGGGTGGTCTCCTTTAAATTAATAGATGAACACACTATGGCTAAATCCATCGAGGCACACCAATCAAAGCCTGATTGAATTACAACAAGCAATTAGGTATGGCTGCAAGCTGTCACGTTTCCAGTAAAGGGTAGGGAGTCGAACTGTATAGATTTTAAAGAAATATGAAATGTACGGCCAAGATAACTTTAAAGTGACGGCAGTCTGTGTGCGTGTGCGTTTAATATAGTGGTCCACGATAAAAGCTCAGGAGGTGCAGCTGTGTTGTACTGTGTCGATAGCTTGTAGTCTACAAAGCCATAAACTAAAAATGCGGCCCCAAGCAACTTACCAGGGTGAAGCCTTTGGCTGCGACTTTATTAAGAAGGCTAGCACCTCTTCCAAGTCGCAATTTGTTAAAGGTTATTTATAAATTTTTATAGTGAGAATGCTTGCCTTGCGAAACTCTACCACGTCCTAGAACACTGCGATCGATTCAGTTGAACTGCAACGTGTGACTGAAAATGCACCTTACCGACGGAGTATTGTCGCGACTATTCGCAGTCGAGTTGCGCCCAAGTACTGCTGTTGGCTGACCGAATGTCTTAGTCATAGTTCGATATTCACCGTTTAAACTAGTAGGATGAAGTATGTGTAGAAAAGCGGGTAAAGAATTGCATAGTTGAGTAGTTTCCGAGTAGTGGAGAGTTGGAATTTTCTGTTGTGATACATGGTTCCGAATCGTGAGGACTTGGAGTCCAGCTATCCAAGCTCACCTTGTGTCAAGATTTTGTGGCGGCTAAAGCCAGAGTTGAAGGTCGGCAGAGTGCCAGATCCCTAGGGAGATCCCGGTAAGCTTCTCCCACCCCAGTGAAAACAGTAAGGGATTGAAAAACCGGGAGAAGACTGCTTTGACAGTCGTGGCAAGGAGTAATGGGAATTTTCTATGATATGCCTTCGTTGACCTGCAAAAGCCGATATAAATTGCGCAACAGCTAGAACGCTGTAACTGTCCTTTCGGTCATGCAACACAAAGTAATGGCCGCAACTTAACATCGCTGTGTTGCAAAGAGAGATACTGAGCGTAGCTACTGAAACCGAAGTAAGGTACATTGGTTTAAGGTGCTGCAATTAAAACGTGGTGTAGAGAAACGTGTCAATGATGTGACTGCGAGTGAACTATGAATGGATTGAAGGATAACATCAGATAATATGATACGGCACGCATTATAGCATGTAATAGTAGCATACTAGGAGGCCGAGTGAGCTAATAGATTCTATAAGTAGCAAGGCAGCGGAGCGATAGGAGTTAAGCGTAGTGTATTAGGTCAATTAGTCTACATCTTTTGCGGCAACGCACTGAGGAGCGTAAAAGTGTTAGTCGTCCTGTCGTGCCACATTAAGAGGGCTTGAACCTAACGTACAGTGAGAATGGGTGTGACGGAGCTGGAAACAAGGGTACATCAGAAGTTCAAAACTTAATTGGTAAGAAGATGATAGTAGGGCAACAGGACAAGGAAGATAAAGCGCAGTTGTTCGCAGAGAAAAAGGTATTTATAGCATGTTTGGATATTGGAGTTAAGGTATATTACGTAATAAAAGGAGCCAGGATGGGTGCTGACGGCCAGTGGATAACAGCTACAAAGCCTTTGCGGCGCGCAGCCGCAAATAATGTGCAGTAACGCAACGGTGCACAACGATTTAATTTATCCGTGTGCTATGAACTGGGGCAAGGAAAAGTAAATGACGTAAGGCGGCAGTAGGGCAGACTGCAGACCATCATTCGTTGAAGGACTCAAGTTCGAAGCTACGACGCAGAGGCGCTTACGTAAATAAGTTGTCCAAGCGAGCTAGAAGAAGAGCGAGGCGAAATGGCCCATGGAAATGCATTGAAAGCGTGGGTCTTTCGTATATGCTCGAGGGTTTGAAACGTTGCAGCGAGTAAGGGCCAAGTGTACATCAACACTATTGTGGCTAAAGGGCGGCAGCGCACGAACCAAGTAGGTCAATCTATTTTGCTAAGTTGGCTGAGGAAGATAAAGTGATGGAGATGCAGAAGAGTGACAGTATATAAGTGTATATATAAGTATATGTACGTATAAGTATATATAAAATTATACATAAGTATAAAAGTATTTAAGCGTGAGTGTTGAAGAAGTCAGATCGTATAGAGCTAAAGCACAGCAGTGCCGAGATAGTTAATCCTTCCTGGCACCTTCGGAGTAGAAACCTAGAGCGAGCTTAGCCAGCGATCTCTACTACGCGATAAGCCTGCACAAGCCTGATCTTGGTAAGAGTACAAACATGTACTAAGGTCAGGTACCGTGGAACAAAAGGGTTGTCACTTATGTCTATATAAATGTTTGTAGGGAAATGTAGGAGCGTGTAGCCGTATTTATGGGTTTTTCTAACTGCTTTCCAGCAGTTTTGTTCGTTTTGCTAGTGCTAAAAGTATGCTGGATGTCTGGGAACCTGCATCAGTTGTCCGGACAAGCAATAGTGACGTTAGTTGATGGCGAGTAATAACCGCCCCTTCATAATGTTGTTAAGCAGATATTTTTGGCTTTTTATAGGGAGAAGGCTTGCCAAGCGGCAACCCACTGTATACTGAAACATGGCCACCAAAATTTTGCTGGAACAGTAAACCCGAACCACCCAACTGCCACCATGTGGAGCACGTTTGGCTAGCCAACCAGTGAGGTTGCAGCGGGCAGGGATAATTAACATCGGAATTTGGAAAGGCAACGCGCAGCTTGGTGTTAATGTTTGGTTTTTCCTAGTTTGTTAAAAAGGAAATACATGAGGATGTTCAACGAAATGGCAATGGAATAACAAGGTGTTAGCACGCTGGAAGGTTGCTAAAGCAAGGAACAATGAACAATGAATTTATACGGGTTAAGAAGAGTTGCTTTACAACTCTCGGTAGATAGTTAGTTGGTTATCAACATAACAATAATGATGATAAGAATAATAAAATAGTTAATACTACAACCATGAAAATAAGGACTTATCGTTTGCTCTACTGTAGTCCTGTGCTCATCTTAGGTTCACAGCGCCCACAGTCAACAACAAATAATCCCATGCCAAACGCCAGGTGTAAGATGGAGACGTAGTGTTAAGTAACCAAGTGTAAGTGGATGAGTGCATCTTCCAAGCGTCATTTGAATACTGTTAGTGTCTGTGCAGAGACGACCGATGCTAGGAGAGCACTCTACGGCTGAGAGGCACAAATGGAAAAGACATTTCTGTGGCACTTCAGACGACGGTATTGTTCTGCGAGTTTAAATGAGTGCCCCCAGGTTTGTATTTCTGCTGAGTTGCAGTAAAGGGCAGCGAACATGATGTGGGTCTCGTTAAGGCAAGTATGCCATAATCAGGTCGCCTCGTGGCCTGCGATAGCTTCCACTGAAAAATCCCAATCGTTGCAGCCTTTCCTAGTAGGAAAGACTGCGCATTCGAATTATGTCTTAGATGCCCGGCGTTGTGGCTGCTCCACTGCTTTAAGGTCGTGTTTCAGCCATGGATGCCAGGCTTGAATTGCATATTCGACATGGGAGCAAACCTACGGACTGAGCATTTGTCGAAATATGAAGCTGTTTACTTGTCCAAACGCCCGTCGCAACAGCCCCACGTGTTGGTTCCCAATCTTCGAGGTCTATTCGGATTGCCTGGAGCAACCCAAGTTCTCTTGAACCAGGACACCCAAGTCACGTTCGAGAGTTGATCGATGTCGTATATTCGTTCCCAGCCGGTATGGGTGGCTACTCCGATGTCGGATGGAAACTACCTTGCATTTACTGACGTTAAAGTGCAGTAACTTTTGGGATGACCATTGATACACCGTATCTAGGTCACTCTGAAGCACGTGTAGGTCGGCGTTCACATGGATACTGCGCCAGAACTTGATATCCTTGGCAACCATTAGGAAGTTTGAAGTGATTCCCTGTGCTAGGTCATTAATAAACACCGAAAACAAACGTGGACTTGGAACTGAGCCTTGCCGCACACCCCACTCAACTTGTATGAGGTCCGATAAAGAGCTCCAAACTCTGACCACTAATTGCCGTTGAAGTAGAAAGTTGGCACTTCAGCTCAAAAGAATGTCGCCGATCCCGTAATGCTGCAACTTGGATAGTAGTATCCGATGGTCTAGGCGATCGAAAGCCTTGGAAAATTCCAGGTGGAACACACAACCCCTTCTCCAGCGTCAGCTGCCTCGGTCCAACTACTGCGTGCAATTAGTAAATTCGTTGTACATGACCGCTGTCGACGGAAACCGTACGGTTCAGGAGTGATGAGGTTTCAGTTTTATAGATATCACACCAGTGCATCGGTGACCATGGATTTCATGACCTTGGAGAGTATAGGAAGAAGGGATATTCGGCGGTAGTTAAGAAGTTCAGTTCTGCTTTGTGAATCGGGGTTATTACTCCAAGCTTCCACATGGCGGGAACTTGGTTATGGTCTAATCGGCGCTGGAGAAAATGAGCTGTAGTTCCTGCCACTTGGCTTGCTGCTGCTTCCAATGTCTTTGGACGAATGTTGTCGACACCCGGCGAGCTGTGTTTGCGTAGAGAAGTCAGCTTTTTCAATAAGCCTCTGCGGTAAAACTGATGTGGGTTAGTTTTGGTGAGCAGAATACAAAGCTTGGTTGATCGCTCGGTGGTAAGACGCTCTTAAACGTGGGGGCGTATTGCATCTACAGCGCTTCTACTGTTTCCACAGCTGTTTTTGTTGGGCCATCAGCCACCTTGAGTGGAGGAAATCCTTGCCACACATTTCGTAGACTAGTAGCTTGCTTTTACAGCAGGTTGTGGTTAGCACTGAAGGTCGTTGCGATGTTTTGCTGATAGGCGGCTTTGTCTTCTCTTAACAGTTGAGTGCAATGGTTCGTTGGGCTACATAGTTGTCCCAAGTTTCTTGCGCAGGAGCCTCTCTATCCCATCGCCATGCTGCGTTGCGTACTGTCATCCATTTTCGGGTTCTGCTCCTAACGAAAGAAACTGATTTGCAATTATTGCAAGCTTGTAGCTCAAAAGCATTGCGTTCAGCTGACTGAATATTTTAACTACCTCCAGCCAGAAGACTTTGGGGGTTCTTCTTCTAAGAAAGACCAAGTTGTGGCGCTGACTAGCTGGGCTAATCGATCGTAGCTTGTGGTGGTTTGCAGTCTTATCGTTCTCCTTCCGCTATTCTGCATAGCAGACGAAGTCGAAACTGATCACTACGTGATCACTGCGACCCAACTGGCGGGCTAAAACCAACACATCAATCATATGATCCTCGTTTGTTAGCACAAGATCTAGCACAGATGGCCTCTTACCTGTTCTGAACCGTGGGCAGTTCTGTGGTTGTAAAGAGGAACAGTGGTTACGAGGTCTTGTAGATCGGCTTGGAATTGGTCTCTGCTGGAGGCGAAAGATTTTAAACGATGTACGTTGGAATCACTTATAATAAAAATGTGCGTGTACTTTTGTTGCAAACTGCATCTTAAAGCAGCCACTATGTGGTAGTCGGTTTCAAGTTTTAGTTAGCGGCGCGGTACACCAGGACAATAAGGCAAGCATCCCGGTCTTTTAACTTCAAACAGCAGCAAAGAGAGTCGGGGAACTGCGCGTCGGAATCCTCCACGGCTTCGCACTGTACTACGTTTCGGTAATACATGATTACCCCACCTTTTTTAAGTCCGTCTTGCAGCATCCGCGACTTGCCGGGTAGCGAAAGTTCAGCGTCCGTCATTTCTATGTTAACCAAGTCTGAGTGATACCAATGACATCATACGACCCGGAAGTTTGGCGATCTTTCAGTTTAGTCAGTTTGTTAGGAAGACTCTGAGCATTCGTATACAAGCACGCCAGTTTCTCGGTCTCTAAGAGCCCACAGAGCGGTGAAGCGGTTACGTGTTGGAGAATGCTGACCGATGGGAGGTCGGCAGTTACTCGTTTGTTTGATGAGACAATGATGCTTCGTTCGCAACCTTATTCGGCCAAGGTGCCTCCCAACGTGCGTCTAGACCTATGTCAGAGTCAATTAAAGCAGCAGTCAAGTTACGCTTCTGTACATTCGGCGGTATGCTTGCCGCTTCATTTGCCTTAATAGTTGCGCCATGCGAAGTGTTTGCGACCATTAACCGAATTTCCGAAGGATGGTGTTTCCGATTTCTCCGCCATCGATCCAAAGCAACCATTTCTTGTTGCTTTAACTGAACCAGAAGTTTTGGGCTTCTAGGGCGGCGTCCTCTATAATTTGGTGAGGGAGGTATCCTGGTGAGCGATAGTGTCACAATATTATCCAAAGAAAGTGTTTCACGAATGAACAGCCACTGTTCTAACTCCTGCTTTCCGGTCTTTTGACACCTTTAGAAGGATGGTCTGACACGCCATGTAGGAAGATTGTGTTTAGGCGGTCCGGCTTGCTGCGCCCCTCTTCGGTGTTTCCTTTTTATTGTCACGCGCTCCAAGCGCAAGCAGAACAGATACGTATCCCACAGGATCCGTGTTCTAGCGCGCTTGCGGTGAACAAAAGGTTTTCTAGTCGGTGGAGGATTCTAGTGTTACGCAAACAAGTCTGGGTTCGCCATAGTGTGGCCAGTTCGGATGACGAGTAATTCGTAAGCTTAGGGAGCTAACGCACATTTGCGCACAAATAGCGGGCTAGGTGAAGAAATCCAACGCTAATTCTATTTTGACAGCTACCTCGGCTAAAATTGCATTAATTTTGTCAAATGCAGCTTTGCACTTTCTGTTGTACACATGAAGCTGGTGCATCTTGAAATCCCTGACCTTGTTCCGCCAGTTTTTTCTAATTGTTCATCCGTACTGCTTGAGTTATTCTTGGCTGATGTGTTACTGCTCTCTATGGCAGGCCGACTATGCCTTTGCAACTGTGCCCGACCTCACGACAAACAACTAATTTGATTTTTACTTTTCTACCACCTGTACAGTTTCAACCCTAGACGTCTGAGCAACTTTCGGTTGTCAGCATTACAATTATCATGAGTCTGTAAGGTTGCACTTATTTGATCATGCATCCTTGGGCTTGTCTCGTATGTTCGAAAATATATGTTTTTTGTTTGTTTAATGGAGCTGAATGCACGGCCCTGCATGGCTGCATAGCATTCATGTTGGCCAAACAACAGAATGTTTGGTTGCCTTTACAGCGTTTTTCGGATTATTCGGAGCAGTAATTGATGAATACTTCTTTATCCGAAAGAGCATTGCTACGTTATTCCCGGATTATCGGCACGTGCGGCTTAACTTTTTACTTTCATTTTGTCAGACTTTACGATATAACACAAATGCGTATTTCGTGTTCCAGGAACACTATTTTGTGCTATATAAGCTCGGTAAATCTGAAAGTATAGCACGTAAAACCATCGAGCTACCGCAGCGAGTTTAAGGTATTTTTTGGCGAGACATCTAATAACTTGTCGCTTAAGCCCGGACTGTGCAGGTACCACGCACCATACAACCATCCGGAGTGGACCATTGTAACCGACAGTGGCACAATTTCTAATTGAGCTACTGGGAATTGACATCCTCGATCCCTTTCCCGTGACTAACAGACGTCAGCGATCTGTTGCCTGTATGGTAGAATACTTCACTGTATGGTTCAAAAATGTTCCCAGTGGTAAAGTAGGCGCACTGGCCATTGAAACGGCCTTCCTTAGCGACCGGGCGGCGAGGTAGCATCGCCCTATCCATTGCACACCGACCGAGTGACTACGTTTATAAGCACACTTATGAACGACTTGGGCCACATTTTCGGCATCCGGAAAAGTCGAACGACCAGCGTACCATCCAGATGGCACGGGAGTGGCTGTAAACACCCGCCGTACGTTATAAGTCGTATCGTAATCATTTCTGAATGCACACCTCGAGAATGGGATAGCAATATGTGGAAAGATTTTTCGACTTATCGGGCAGCTGTTCACTCTGATAGTACGAACATCGCACCTCGGGTTAAAGGGAAATAACCAGCAACGTTGCTGGCATCAAAGCACAAATAATTAATTGCGTCCAAAAATGTACTCTGGAGGCAACCCAGGTAGTCTGCTCACTTGGATCAGGACAAACGCACCTGCAACCTTCACAGCGCCACCAGAAAGCGTAATTTGATCGCAAAGCTTTAGAACCCGTTGAAACCCGGTGACATAGTGTCGGTTAAACCTTCGTTGCTACTAACAGTAGCGCAAGAGAAGCTTCACGGCCAACTGGAAAGGCCATTTGTAGTAAAGGATTATAATTTGAGGTTGCGTGTCGGATTCTGAGCACTGCTTTACAAGGTTGGTTCACAGTTGGGTATTCTATAAGAAGAAGCATGCAGGGGCAAGCAGCTATCACTGAAGACAGCGCCTACTAGAAGGGGAAATATAGTACCAGCATCGTCGGAAAACGCGAGGCGCGCTGAACCGAACTACATCCTTTTCGATCGCAGAAAGCTGCTGCAAGCATTGTGGTTGCGAACGCAAATCGTTCAAGGAATAGGGTACAAGCGCTTAGTGTTACTTCCTTCCCTCCTCCGACATCAACCACGCGGCATCATATTGAAAAACGTTCGCGAAAGCTTCATTTGCCAGCATGCGCCACCGCGTGTCCTTAGTTGTTAACCGCACCACATTACATACCCTCTTGGCGCCGCCTTCCGCGGTTACTCAGAGAATATTTTCTCTGTATTGGAGTAAATCTGACAGCGTCGTTGTAACCCACCGCATGTTTGCCGAGCAGGTGAGTTTAAGAGCTTCCTGCACCGATCATTATAGACATTACCCCTAGTGCAATGTAGGCCACTCTCCGCTTTTCTCAAGGATACCCGGTCGCCTTCGTCGGCCATACGCCGCCAGGCATTTGGATACCAACTGGGTCTCAGCGGTCCGCGGTTAAAAGTACCTGCTTATCACCTAGGTCAGGAAGGTGCCGTTACAAAGTTGGCGGGTAACACAATGGTTGCGCTGACAACTCCTGTAGGTGAGTTAATGAGAGGAGAAAAACGGGACGTCCTGACGCCGGAAAACCGACCGCTGTCATCTGCATGGTAGGTGCCTGCATGGCAGTGGAGGATGCGTCGGGCTATATTGCATTTAGCGAACAATTCACGATGGTAAGATACCGTCCTCCATTTGCTTAAGCTGCGGTCTAGTTGGCAAGAGCCACTAGCAGTCATGGACTCGATCCTCCGCAGAGGACCGAAGGATGCGCACCAATGATGAGCCCCAATAGGGCGAAACGGCCGTCTGGTGCTTTTCCGGACAGCTGGTCAACGTATCTGATTTGTCGTCTGATTGCGACGAACAAAATGAAAATAGAGATGTTGTGCAAGCATGGGATGAAGTGGCTGGACGCCAACGTTGACGCGGAGCGTAAATGAGAAATGTAGATAAAGTATTGAATTAAATAAAAAGTATTATAACGTTTTATTGATATTGCAAAATTTCTGTGTGAAGCGTAAAATTACCACCAGAAAAATTATGCTTGTTCATGCTAACAAACATTTTCACTAATTACAAATTCAACTGGTACTGTAACTCTCCACCGGGTCTCTCGGTTCCACGTGGTTGAGGCCGATGTCGGATTACCACATAGCGAAGCCACTCAGAAATTTATCCACTACCACAACCATACCAAATCTGTTATTTCCGCACAGCAAAGCAAGCATATCATTGAAGCCACTTATTACCTGACAAAATGCTCGCACGAATAAAGCACAAAACCTTTCGTTGTAACATATTTTAACAGAGTTTTACCATGCAAAAGCGGCAATGCTTGTATGTACATCCAAAGTCATCGCTGGTGTGTCCCGTTCATTCAAAAATCTACCAGTTACTTATTTAGTTACTACGTCTAAGTAGACATACGTGAATCGTTTCTGGGACAGGGAATAAGACCAGCGGACTACGGGTAGGTCGACGCACTTCTCTGTACTGGACTCCAATGCAAGCGCAAGCTGAGGTCAGAACAGCTAACGAGGAAATTTAGGGGATGTTGCATTGGAACGAAGTTTGAGCCATAAGTTACTTGCACACAGCACATCTGTGAAATGAGTCCAGTGTGGACAGCTGGACTGCTAGTCTCCACAACCCGAACAGCTGTAACATAATTGAGCATGCTCGTACGCGATCGAAAAACATGGAACACTAATCGCTAGCCGAACAACCTCCTCGTGGTGCCAGCTGGGTGGTTCGGGTAAATCCCGTTCCAGCAAATGGTTTGGCGGCAGTGTTCCAGGATGTGGTTGGATTTCGCTTGGCAAGCGTTTTGCCTATAAAAAAACAACAGATATCCGCTTAACAACACTGTGACGTGGCGGATGTGGCTCGCCACTAAATAAAGTCACTGCCTCTTCCATTTTCCGGAGGATCATTCACACATCACGAACGTCATCCAATTCGAAGCGTTCCATTGATTCCCCCTTTGATGACGAACACAACAAATAAAATCACACACAGAGTCACCTTTACCCACTCACACAGCATGGCCCCTTCCAACTACACAGATAAACATACTGTTACATTTCAACACACACATACATTCCTATGCTATTTGTCAAAATGTACTGCTTTGTGCAATTTCCGATCATAGATGTCTGTATTATCATGATCACGCCCTTGATGGTGTGCCTCACAATGACGAGAATAAACGATTTATGTATAATTCCCAGGACATGCAATTACATGGAGGAGTAAGAGCCTGGTTTACAGTTGCTTCACCCGCGGTCCCCTTTTTTCTAAACTTAACCCGTCGAATCCTTTTTCACACTACCTTTCCCAGCCCTATCACCTTGAGTCAGTGTTATGCTGCCTCACCCTGACATTATGAACCTATCCAGGCTGCCTTGGATAAGCTCAGTAACGGCTGAAGTATCACACCTTCCGTCTCCTTGACCACCTTACTTGGATTTTTCTAAACTTTGTCTCAGATTTTGCGACATCAATCTCTGTTGGCTTACTTAAATGCCACCTTCACCCGCTGGGCCGCATCATTACTGCTTTATGACAAATGCAGTCTTGTCTGGACTGTTTTGCCAATTTCCTGACAGTTGCTAGGCAACTGAGATGCACCGACTCATGTTTGGCACTTCCACCAATCCTTTTACCTTCATCTGCTTTGCCTGGCCCTCCTCAAATTTATTCTCCAAAGTCATTTCAATGCGATGACACGCTTATTTGGTTTAAGCCGCTTATCCCGGTCTCACCTCACCTAACTTGCTTGTTGTCTGCCTGCTGCATTCGTCTCGCATTGCTTTACTTGTATTTGCTCTTTACTTATCTTGCTTAATTCATTGAGGCTTATAAACCTGGTTTACAGCGTTTTCACCCGTGTTAAGTATTTTTAAAACCTTAACCTGGTTAATTAGCATGCACACTGCCTATCCAAGCCCTGTCATCTTGAGCCTGTGCTTACCTGCTCGATTAGTCTGTTCTTGATCCCGCCCCAACCTGATCTATTAATCTATGCATACTGCCTTGCAGTAACTCAGTAGGAACATTTTCTCTTATTTTCTGACTGCTCTGAGACTATTGAGCTCTAAACACTGCTCTGTCCCTAGCTGTATGAGGTCGCTCACCTACCTTTTACTGTCGGTGGCTCCTCCCCAGAATGTTGTTACTGACTGAGTTTCAAGGCTATGTTTGCGGTCCTTTCCCTCACTTCTACGTAGAAGTGGTAAATCCGGTTTATCAGATCTCTTTGCAATAGACACCATCCACCTTGAAACGTAATTTCAAGGCAACCAGTAGATATAAATTTATTCCATTTCCCGGCTTCCCTATCTGGTTTTTCCTTTACGTTTCGCTTACTGCCGTCTTCTCCTCGTTATCACTCATCCTCACCTTCCTGCTTATAGTTATAAAGTAACCCTCGCTCGCATAGATTCTCTAGCTGGTCGCAGAACACAATGTGCCGATTATCTTCTTTGCACTTCATGTATCCTTTTCAATATGTTGTAACATATACAACTTTTACCTTCACACCATGAGATGGTACAGGTTTACTTGGTGGTCATTGCTCCTCTCCTTTTCTTTACGCTGCACTTATCTTCCCCAAGGGCTGAAGACAGCAACATAAACTAAGCAACGATCCAACCTGACCTGTTGGTCTGCCACCGAATGAACCTACACAGACAAAGGTTGATCCTAACAGACACCCAACGCACTCACTCCCTTCTGGCCTACTAACACTGGTCATTTGGATCTGGATGCCCTTAACCAGAGGATTGGATCAGCAGTTGCCTGACTGCCAAAATGCCTTCAAAACAAATGATTACCACCACATACCTGAATTAAGCCATAACTACCTAACCTGTGGTCCCGCCTGTGGAGTGAATCCTCACTCGGTTATGGCTGGTCAACAATCTCAGCCTGCTCAACTGACAACCAAGATAATGACATCATCGTGGTACCATCTGGGTGGTTCGGGTCTACACCGTTTCAGCAAATCTTTTGCAACGGTGCCCCTGGACTTGGGGTTATTGCCTTTAAAGCCTTCTCTCTCTGAAAAGCCACCAACGTCTGTTTAATGGCACTGTGTGACGGCAGATGTAACTAGCTTCTAATTATAATCACGGCCCCATGCTTACCTAACCAACCACACTCCCACCACGGACGCCACGCAACCCTTCTCACACTATCCGCGCAACGAATCGCAATTGCAGTGTCACATTTTAAACACGTATGAAAATTAGACTCATGCACTTCCACACGCATGTATGAACTCACGGCCACAAGGTGCATGGCTTGCTTTCACTATCTTTTATGCCTGCTTCGAAATTTAGTTATACCTTTTGACGGTTCATGCCTACATAAGCGCTTCTCGCGTTTTACGAAAATAAATGATTTATTTATTTGATCCTAAACGCATATCTACAATGAAAAGGCGACGCAACCCTCTCACAAGTATTTTTTGATACTCAAATCTTTGGCTGTGCTGTGCTGGCTTATTCTGGCATCAACCATATTTTACCAAGATGCAAGCGCATGCGCCGCCGTGACACAGGTTCCGCGTCCATGGCTGGGTACCAGGTGGTCACGAACCGGAAATTTATACCATGCTGAAACAAGCAACGCTTCATAAGTTCGAAACTTTACTAAGCTTCACAATTCTTCCTCCGATTCGCTATGCCCATACTTCCTTTACGACCAGCTTTAAAGAGGAATGGCGCACCCTGACGGGCATATGGTCAGCCAAAGGAAATATTTGGGCGCAGCTTGAATGGGACTAGTTGAGCAAATAATCGGTCGGTAAGGTGCATTGCGCAGCACACCCTATCTTTGAGATTGATCGACGGCAGGATCCTAGGACGAGGCGGGCTGGCGCCTAGCAGGAGTTTAACTAGGAAAAAGCCACAAATATCCGTCTAAAAAACTGCAATGTGGCAGGGGTTCTCGACACTAAAGAAAGTCAAAGTCCAAGGCTTCGCAGTGACAAGGCGCTTCATTCTCCCTTTCACTTTCTTTGTTACTTTCAGTACAGGATTCCTCCTTATCTACACACCGCATCTTGGCTTTAGTTTATACTTTTTTACTGTTGATAGCTACACACACAATATCTACAAAACAAATGGAATTATTTTCCTTAGCGGTGCTTCACTCATTTCAACAAGTCATAATTTAATTCATTTTCCCATTGCGTGCAACGCAGTGCATTTCCCGACACATAACTGCTTGTAACACTTACGGCATGCCTCGAGGAATTCGATAACAAACTATTTAACGGAAATCGGCAGTATGCCATTAATTATCCGCCTTTACTCACCGCGATTCTTCACTGTATTCTCTGCATTAAATATACGTAGCCTAAACAAAGTAAGTCGTCAGAGACATAGACTAGAAAAACGAGCTAATAAACTTACGGGCACGGTCTTATCAGACAAATAAGGCGAACTATCCTGTAACCGTGGTTTCACAGGGCACATTGCTTACAGTACGTGACTAACTATTAGTTTTGTAATCATAGTGGAAGAGAGCAGAAAATTTAAAGCTTGCGGCAGCGTTCAGGAATTTAGGCAGTATCACAGTAACAGAATAATATGACTGACCTTGAAACGTCAGATCAATCATTGAACGAACAAGAATAGAATAACGGATCAATATAATAACCGTTTTCATCACGCTTATTGAAAACAATGTAAAATGGGCAGAATAATTAAGGAATAAGGATACCCTGTCCCCAAGTAAGCAAGCAGGTTAGAAAATGCATCTGTTCCTTATGGACTTTAAGTTCTCGATAACCCTAGTCTGTCTTAAACGAACGAATGAATTGTTTGGAGAATAGCCATTTGACGTTGCTTTTTGTAAATATGCTCTATATCCATGACTTATGCTTCCTATTTTCTACTTTTTGACTGTTGTTTATATGTTCCACCGAGTTAGCCCGATTGGTACACATGCATCATTGTTACCAGACTCTTAATTTCGTGCCTTCTTTAGCGGGGCCATTTGCAAGAGCACCGTCCATTGGCTTTTCCTCCTCATCACTTTTCTACTTGTTTGTGTTAGAGGAATGGTTCGTTGTTCCACAAATTTTGTACTAACTTTTAGTTGGTTGGTTTGCAGTTTTATTCTCATTGGTTTCGTGACATGTGTTTAAACGCTCTATTTAGTTGTTCTGATTGGCCGGTGATTGTTACTGTAAATGCATGTTAGCTTTATGTTTTCGGGGACCGTTTGATTGCACTAACGCGGTTAAAATTTAAATTTCTGTAGTGCAAACTGGTACATCCGTTTGGCGGCTTAAAAAATTCGGCCTCTGTGTACTATGAAAGGCTAGCATAAATTATTATAAGCGGTTTACTAGTGTTTTTTAGGATATGATGTGTAAACATTTTACTGGGGTAAAGTGGTTAAAGTGAGGAAGGTCGCAATAATGGCGGAAAATCAACGGATGCCAATACGCTGAAAATGCGTTCAACCAATGTAGCATTACTTTTGAGTGAAAAATGCTTTGAAATGTTCCATTTATTGAAACAGAAACTGCCCGTTTATTATAAACGGAAATTACATTTTACAATGAAGCAGGTGACAGGGTGAGTAATCTACAAGGAAGGTTAATTGCACTAATGATGTACATTGACAAAATGAAATGCAACATTTTAAGGCAACCTATTCATTTTGGGTAAACCTAATGAACGGAGATGCGTAAATAATAAGTGCGAAACTTAGTGATTATGCTTTGAAGATAACCTGGAAGTAAATGTAATGTTGTGAATCTGCAGAAATAGGAAAGTAATAACTGTTACGACAAAGGCATCAATATGTGCATGGTTGATAACATACAGAAATGACATGCTCAAATTTGATAAGGAATAATGACTGAGGGACCTCTTCTATTACTGTGTTGTGCCTATAAATGCGTAATTTGAAATGAGCATGCACTGAATGGGGTTGGTTATTTGGGTCAGTGAAGCTGAATATTTACAAGTGTGAAATTTGTTTTGTTTGCGAAGCACCATGCAAATAAGCATAAGTTGGTATGTGCTTAGATGCCAAAGTACGTACGTAAACGGAATATAAAAGGGCGTACGTGTAATCCTTATAAATATATATATATGTGCATCCGTCTTAAGGAGCTACGTATGTAGATCTGGCGGTGTATATATATTTATATATGTATACATATGCATTTGTATATATATACGCATATATATATATATATATTTAATCATTTGTCGCATATATATGGACATCTGTACGTATGGATACAGCTACTAATTTATGGACAAAAGGATATAAATATGCGTAGCGCAACAAATGTGGTTACATGATATGACAAACCAAAATAAACACCTGCATTTATTTGTAAAAATATAGATATATATGCATATTTATGTATATTTCAAAACGAGAGACAAAGGCACGCGTTTTTGTAGACAGTGTTCATGTGTAACTGAGCTTATGAAGACGTTGCGAGTTTACATTATTTGCGTAGCACTCAGCAAGAAGGTGAACGTGCAAGCACAGTGTTCGCACTTGTAAATAATCCCATTCACTAACAGGCATAAAAAATGACATTATGTGTAGTGAAGGAGTAGCGCATATGGAATCCAGGACATGTGTGTGGTTCTGTCTGAAAGAGTGTATAAGTATATATATATATATATATATATTTATACATGCGTGTGTATATATATGCCACCGCCTGGTGTGGGCTTGATTCCCCAAATACAGCGTGCTTGTGTTTGCCTGTGAAGGAGTGTGGGCCGGCAACTATGATGAAACGTGGTTCCCATCCGCATGCCTCCCGGTCTTATTCCTTCGGGTTTACACTGGATATGGGTATGTGCTTGGAGCTGTGGGTGGTGCAGCGCAAGCCATCCATGGTCCCTCTGTAGGCGCAGGCGTCCTGTGGCTTGCCGCAGTGACAGGCAAATCCGAAACCGGATGCCGCCAACCATGTATATATATGCGTCCTGCAGAGAACGTAAGCAGAACCGGCGCGGCGTTTGTTGGTACGCTGCATTCGGTTTACTTAAAGGGTGCTTGTATGCCAAGTCTACTTATTTCAGGTGGTGGGTTTACAACATCGTAATTGTGCTTTTCTTTCCCATATCAATACTTATACTCTTTTCTATACACCGGCACACATCGCTTAATCCAATTGTAGTCAAGTTCCACAACATGTAATTGTTTGTGGCATTGCTGTAAATTATACTTTCTGACCTCTTGAAATCATCTAGGATTCGTTTGTAAAAATCTTATTTCGTACGCTCATTCACGTAAGGTTTATGTCACCGTTTCCTTATGCAATACACGAGTAAATTTGTTTGTTATCTTTCTCAACAGTGATTGACTTTTGTTTGATATCCACGGTGTGGCTGCGCTTGATGTGCCTACATGTCTATTACCCACTACCTCATCCATACTGGCTCCCGTGATTTTTGGTCGTTGTTGTAGGGGACGGGGTGCACGCTCCAGTTGGCGGTGTTAGGATCAAAGAGTAGTTTTATGAACTCAGTATGGAGCGGACTACGGTCCAACCACCGCCTTGTGTGCGTTTGATTCCCTAAATAGAGCGTGCTTGCCTTCGTGGTGAAGGCGTGGGGGCCTGCTCCGTTGATGGAACGTGGTTCCCATTCGCATGCCTCCCGGTCTTATCCCTTCGGGTTTACACTGGATATGAGGTGTGTGGTTGAAGCTGTGGGTGGTGCAGCGCGAGACATCCATGGTTCCTCTGTACGCGCAGGCGTTCTGTGGCTTGCCACATTGAGTTCCAAATCCGGAACCGGATGCCGCCAAATATATGTATGCAAATATATATATATATATAAGCCATGAGGGAGGCTGGTCGGGATCAATACAAAAGCGACGACGGGTCCTGCAGAGAAGGTAGGCAGACCCGGCGCAGCGTTTGTATGTACGCTGCATTCGATTTAATAACCGCGTGCTTGCATGCCAAGTCACTTTATTTCATGTGGTGTGTTTTCAGTTTTCCCTTAATGCTTTTCTTTCGCATATAAATGCCTACCTGTACTCTCTCCCATTAATTTGCACACATCACCTCAGCCAATGGTATTCGACTTCTATAACATTTGTGTGTTCGTGGCATTTCCGTAAATTATAATTGTTGACCCCGTAAGTTTATCTAGGATTCGTTTGTACGCAACGTATATCATATGCTTATTAACATAAGGTTTATGTCACCGTTTCCTAATGCGTTAATCGAGGTATTTTCTTTGTCGCTCTCCCTCTCTCTCAAGTGATTGGCTGTTGTTTGATATCCTCGGTGTGGCTGCGCTTGATGTGCACGTTGACAAGTTGCCTACCTGTCTGTTACCCGTTAGCTCGTCCATACTGACTCCAGGAGACAGTTGATCGTTGCTGGAAGGGACTAAGTGCACGGTCCTTGTGTCTGTGTTAGGCTCGAGTAGCGGTTCCATGCACTCAGTGTGGAGCGGACGACGGTGCAACCACCGCCTTGTGTGCGCTTGATTCCAAAAAGACAGCGTGTTTACGTTTGCCTATGAGGGAGTATGCACCGGCTATGTTGAGGAAACCTGGCTTCCATCCACGTGCCTCCCGGTCTGATTTCCTTCTTTTTACAACGCATATGAGGTGTGTGGATGGAACTGTGGGTAGTGCAGCAAAACACACTCATGGTCCCTCTTTAGACACATGCGCCCGGTGGCTAGTCCCACAAAACACACGTAAGTAAATTTATGCATATGTACACGTATATATATATATGCATGCAAGAAATAAATAGCTGTACATATATATTCACCTATATACATTTATATACGTATATATATATATATTTACATTTGTAACAATATGCGTATAATCTTAAATACAAATATATATTCAGATATATTTATCCAAATCTACATACGTAGCATATCAAGCTTGACATATATATGTAGATATATATATATATATATGGATTGCGGCATCCGGTTTCAAATTTGGAAGTCAATGTGGCAAGCCACAGAACGCCTGCGCGTACGGAGGGACCATGGATGTCTCGCGCTGTACCACCCACAGCTCTAACCACACACACCATATCCAGGGTAAACCCGAAGGAATAAGACCGGGAGGCATGCGAATGGGAACCACGTTCCGTTAACGGGGCCGGCACACGCTCCTTCACAGCGAAAAGCACACCGTATTTGGGAATCAATCGCACACAAGGCCGTGGTTGCACCGTAGTCCGCTCCACACTGAGAGCATGGAACCACTCTTTGATCCTAACACAGTCAAAAGGACCGTGAACCCAGTCCCCTCCAGCAACGACCAAATGTCTCCTGGAGCCAATATCGACGAGGTAGCGGGTAATAGACAGGTAGGCACCTTGTCAACGTGCACATCAAGTGCAGCTACACCGGGGATATCAAACAACAGTTAATCACTTGAGAGAGAGGAAGAGCGACAAAGAAAATACCTTGATTAATGCATAAGGAAACGGTGACATAAACCTTATGTTAATGAGCGCATGACATAAGTTGTGTACAAACGAATCCTAGATATGTTTACGAGATCAACAAGTATAATTTACTGAGATGCTACGAGCACAAAATTGTTATTGAATTCGAATACAGTTGGCTTAAGAAGCGCAGTTACCCAACCCATGATGCCCCAGTACTGGAGTCATGATGATATCTATCTACGCACCCACGCCGCTTTATACACTACGCATAATTGGCTGCAGAAATGTTGTCCCGTCATGTTAAGTAACACTGCGAAAGGTGGTGGAATATGGATGTAATGGAAGAAGGACAGCGGTACTGCACGACTTTAGTAGATCGCACATACGACTGGAAGGAAGGGTTACCCTTACGGTAAGTAATTAAACATATGACCGTCCACTGAGCTATACATGTAAGTCGGCCGAAGTATGATCCTGAGCAATAGATAGGGGCAGGTGGTGTGATATGGATGGTAATACCCCCCAATGGAGTTAGCAGATGCAATGCTCCGGGAATGGCATATTGAAGGAAATAGTTATATCTGCTCGTTATTGTGTGCACAAGAGGTTACTAACATCTGCTTTTGCGTATCACTGCGCATTTCACTGCGGCTATTTGAGATAAGTTATGATAGCAAACCAAAGGTAACTGTGACTACGTGTCACTGATGAATCACATGGCCGCTGCTGTACTTGTGGGGAGAGGCTCCGGCATCGTGAATTATGCAACTGGGCAAGATTCACCCGGTGATTCTTGGCCAGGCCGCAATCCTAAGATTTGCAACCACAGGCAAGAGGTGCATCAGTCACCGTTAACCGTGGGCTATCGCGCTAGCTGTTACTTATCGTACTTGGGGATGCGTCATGGCAACTGGGAAAACACCGGGCGCCTCTTCACGGAATACCTTACAAAGACGTGTATTTGGATCTCTATAACCATGCATCATGATTGAGTGCGATGAAACAAGGAATTCCCCATCAGGTGAAAAGTCAGCAGTGCATTGGACTGCATTACCCTTTTCATGTGATTATGCTTGCTATTGCCGACCAGAAGCATCACCCCTGAACGGCACGGCACATACTATGCAGAGAGATGAGTACGCAGAAATTAGTCGGTGGAAGTAAAGTTATGCGTGTCATAGTGTTACGGTGATAAACGGTTGATGGAACGTAAATACGCCACACGTAGGAATGCCATGTTCACAATAGGTTATTATCCTGGGGTACTGCAAGGAGTTTCGTTGACTTCGACGCATCCACTGTGGCACGTAGGGTAGTAGCCGCACTGCAGATATATGATGTTTAAACCACTCACAAATATTCCCGACCTCGCGGGTGAGCTGTTTCATGGCTCGTTGCTTACGAAGCGAGAACACTGAGAAATGGTTTGTGGATCCTTGAAACGTGGTGAACATGACTGTGGAACTGCCTCAACAGGTACCTGCAATGGAAAGACGAATTAAGTGTAATGGCAGATTGATGTTGATGACTGACAACAGGGCGCACGTGATGACTTTACTGAGACGGTCTCGTAGAACAAGAATACAGGCATATGGATACCATAACATGCTTTATAAGAGGCAGGTGACATCACAGATACCAGGGGACATGTGGGAGGCATATAAACTGGATGAGGTATGAAATCCGCCTTTAATGGTTTGCGTAGCATTGGCTTACCTGGATGGTATAAGGTAAGTGACGGAGTGAGCTTCCAGAAACGTACTGCTAACCGCAGACAGATGCAATTAATTCGCGGCAGTGAGCCCGACTTGTGCTTTGTAACCCTACAATTGACAGTGAGGTGGCGCCTATGCCACGTGAGAAGATTACGGAAAGCGATTGCAGTTTTCCTTTTACCCTTCTTGATGTCCTCATCCGTAGACGATATTCGTACGACTTTCTTCGTTGACGTTCGAGCATCGTGGTTGCAAATTTCTGAATCTTTTCCATATACACGATGTCCCTTAGGAGGTATGGTGACGAGGCCTGAACACAACACGCTGGATGTGGCGTAAACGTAGCTTCATATAACGTAAAGAATGCATCCGCCTCAGTGTTGCTCAGCCCCCTCCTAAGCCGAAATAACTCATGTCTCGCTTTGTTGGCGGCATGGAGGCACGGTATCCAAGGATGAAAATTGTTCAGTTGCGTGCATCAGGAAAAAGATTTGAAGTTCCGACGATTACGGACCCAACTACTGCACGTATGTTCCCCTGCTGCTACCCATATAGGGGAGACGCGAGGTCGTAAAACAGCGGTGGCCTTGGAAAAGGCCGTTGGGTCGTTCACGAAGACCCTGACTTTACCCACCAACCATCAATACCAACTGGAGTTGTTACGGCGACTTATTAACCCGAGGAAGCGGCATAGGGTTTGCACATCATCTGCGAGGTAGCCCGCGCCATGGAACGATATTGTGGAAGTGTTGACTCACTTGTCAATGTCACGGTGGCAAGGTGGACAATGGCTAACACTGCTGCGACGCTTTCACATAGGTGTACGTACCTTATATATGCAGAGGAAATCCATAAGCGTGCAGCTACTTACCTGCAGTCATGATTAACCCGGTGATGCATAACATGCGATCGCATGTCATGAAACGGCAAGGGCGGCACGCAGGGATATGCGCTGTGTTATGACCTTGTTGGAAGGCAATAGTAGGGGCATGCAACCGCGGCTGCGAAAGATCAGTCATCATAGCAGAGCACTGTAACCTCTGGATATCTTAGCATGACGCATCACAGTGCGGATATCATACGTGTGACGTAGCTCAGTGGCGCTGCAATGTGACATGGCAGTAGGAGACGCATTTCACTTTCTCTGTTAAACAGAATTCATAACGGAAAACAATGCTTACCGGTGAGTACGTGAAAAGGAAGCATGCATTGTCGGAGGCGATACTTGGGAGGTGCCTCAGCGGCGGTGCGACGTGGGATAGCTGAGGGCGGCGGATTTCATCTGTTCTGTTAAACAGGTGTCTTCATGGAAAGCACAGCTTACTTGTGCACACGTGGGAATGATGCTTCACATGTCGGAGGCAATACGTGGGAGGTGGCTTAGTGGCGGTGCGACATGTCAACGCAGTGGGCGGTGCAGTGCCCTTTTGCTGTTAAATAAATGTGATGAAGGAAAGCAATCCTTACCTGTGACTAAGTAGCAATGATACATCGCATGTCGGGGGAACTACGTGGGAGGTGGCTCAGGGGCGGTGCTAAGTCGCAAGGCAGTGGGCGGCGCTTTACACTTTAGCTGGTAAAGAAAATGGATCACGGAAAGCAATCATTACCTATGAATTGGTATGCATGAAGCTTCACAAGGCGGAGCGGATGCGTCGGAGGTGGCTCAGTGGCGGTGGTGGGTTGCAACGCCAGGCTCCGCGCACATAAAAGCATGTCTGCAACCGAGGACATCAAGGAAAAGAAACCGAACCTGCGACCAGGTATGCAGCGTGCATGAGACAGTGAAGGCCATACGTCCGACGCGGCTGAGCGGCGGTGTTACGTCCAAAGGCCATTTGTGCCGCACATAACAGACGCTGTGAAAGGGAAGCAATGTTTCAAATAACAAATGGAAACTTCCGACTATGGCAAGTAGACATGCATGTGGAGGAAGCATCACCTGAGAGGAGGTTCGCTGGCTTGGTGAAGTATCACGGAAATTATGCAGTAAAATCGCCGTAATTCTGAAAGAACCGTAAAGGCGGAGAAGCGACGTTACCTAAGGGTGCGTATCATGCAATCATCAAACCTCAACCGAAGTACATTGGAACACCTTCACTGTCAGGGAGTTTCCCTGTAGAAATGACAGCGGAATGATGGGGGCTAAATCATGGTTCATTACGAGAATATTGGAAACTTACCGTCGCATAATCGTACGGCGGTGCTGCGGCTATCACGGCACCTTGTTTACTTCTCATTCGCATGAATTCATATCAACGGAAAACTTCAATCCTGTCTGCTATAACTAAAATGGACACAATGGAAGTGCACGCAAATTAGGCATACCTGCAGCGCGTGCCATGCTACGCCCTTCATGTACTTTCCACAGGCACTACGAGGAGCAAGAGAAGCAAATGAATTCCTCGTCACCGGCATAGCACACACATGACGCATGGTACCATTGGGAGCACGCATCGCACATAACTCACTGCACCGCGTCCCCGAGAACTTCCACATCATCCTCCTGCTGACATACTTCGCAGAGGTCCTCTGAAACCATTTCCTGAGTATGCTGTTTCCGTTTCACGCAAACACTGTATGCGGAGGATATCCTGGTGTGAAGCTTACGGAAGCCTTTGCCCCTTAGCGCACTCTTGATGGGGCTCACTTTCATCACCTGGCACTTAAGTGGCGAGTTACGCCTTCTGGACCCAGTTGCCGATGTGGATGGAATCGGTGTTGCCGTTGAATTTACCGGGCAGGCGTCATTCACCTTTGTTACCTGCACCGGAGTCGGCACATCGCCTTCCGACATCCTGACTACCGCAAACGCTGTGCCACCATGCGACCTTCCCGGCGTAGGCAAGCCGCATAACATCCGTACGTTTGCCTCCTTATCCAACAGAAGGGGAACAGGGCACTTAGACGTACGAGCATACAAATGAAAAGTGGCTTTCTTGGACATCAGCAACGCAACTATTTTCAGGAGGGTCAACGCCGCGGACAAGTTCTCCGATCCGTAGCTGCACAACTGCGTGCCGATGTCGGCCAAAACATCCTGCGTCTTGCGAAGCTTTATGGCGCGGCTTACAACCGCATCGCCATCCTTTAACTGACGATCCACATCTGCACACCACCATCCAACGCAACAAAGTCTGAGGAGCCTGCGGGAGGTTGCCGGGGTGCGATCCACCGACATCCATGTAGTATGTCCTCCGCGGAGTGTCCGTGAAGCGCCGCTAAGTAACAAATGTGAGGACATGGGAGCAGTCACTGCCGACTGATCTCGCAATCGCATTCACTTCTGCGTGTTATGTATACCTGACGCACTTTGGAACGAGGGCAGGTAACTAACCAATAAGGCCCAGCAGACCTACAACCCAGAGCGGTTAAGGCATAGAAATGGGCTATGAAGACGTTGCCTGCGAAATCGCTCAGCTGTGCGAAAACACATGCCACTGAGGACACCTCCGATGGAACAGAAAGTACGCTCATGCACCGCCTAGCTATTATGCTGTTTCTTTCGTGCACGATACTGTTAACCCTATCAACCACGTAGGTGAACAGAGTGAGTAACGATGACCTCTCCGACAAATACCCCTTAAGATGCTTGTTCTCATTCTCCACCCTGTTTGTCGTGTGGCATCCGAAAACCACGGCATCCCTTAGTCTGTGAGCCGCCCAGGAGTCTGCGTGTGGAAGCCACGTTGCGCACAAATACCGGTAGCATTCAGGATTGGCAAGCCGCACCGCGTTCAATGATATTTTAAACACCAAAGAATCACGACTACGTATCAGGTTATGAATCCAAGCACGTAATTGCATTCGCCGAGCATCTGATATCCCACGTAGGCGACCGCAAAGTCTAGCCATGTCCATTTCACATGGTACCGGCAAAAAAGCCACCTCCGCGTTGGGATAATAACATTGAAACGTCCGCAACTGAGCAGCACATTTATCCAGCAACACAGTGTGGCACCATCTCCCGCATCGCCTCCACCGCTTGCCCATAGCTATACGACGTCTCATCAGGTAATAGAGCATAGAAGAACGAAATCCCTAGACCTGCTACGTCCACGAACATGCAGTACCACAAAATGTATCCACCATAATTTAGCTGGTGAGTCGCATCTCACAATGCAACCTCGCCATAACGCTTAAAAATGCCACGGACTACAGATGGAGCGAAGAATACATAACGAATCTGGCTACCCTCAGACACCAATCGGCGAACACCGCGCCCTTCCAACACCTTTGCCACCTCCGACAATTCACATTGGGTTGTATTTCGATGACGAATGCGCAACTTGCTCAGGTCCCCCCGGATTACACGTTTGCCGTACTCCTGATACATGAAGCGCCTCAAATCAAGCGTGTTATGAAAACTGCCCATCAAACGCAGAACCTCCTTCTCCTGAAGCGGAGACAGCCGACGGTAGCGTGCATACAGCCAGGGGTTACCCAAGTAACAATCATGACTATGGATCATGGAGTGACTTCGCACTACATATTTTCCATCCTTCAAAACCACTGAGAATCGCGCCTCGCATTCGTCGGAATTGTCTCTACATGTGTTAGTCTCCGTTTTACGTAAATATTAACTTACTGCTTGCCACGCGATCCTGAACGTTCACAATGTACGCAACGGTACAGGATGTAACCGTAGCCGTCCCTATCCGACAACTGCTTCCGCCTTCCACGCTGGTACGCCGCAGCAGAGGTAGAGGTAACTCGGGAAAAACAAGTCGCCGTTTCAATCCGGAAACGTCCTCATTGCCCCTCCATGTCTTTAACACTTTCATACTTATCAATAACAAAAGACCTGAACAGCTCACTGTCATCCACAACCCTAGCGGTAGCAGCAAAAATAAGTATGGCCACGGAAATATTATAATCACTATCATCCACATGCACCATTTCCGGTACCACTTTCTCCGGCATCATAATTAACAGAACATCCTAGTTCCCGCACACCATCCAGCTATTTCCATGCAGTTGCACATTCATCCTCCTTGGCAGAGTCGCTAGGTAACATCGTTGCTTTGTACCATTTGTACCACGGAACGTCCCGAAGCAACACAATTTTCTGATACTGTAATCAAACGGCCCCCGTGTTTTCGGGTCATATGATGCTATTTTTAAGGACGTATGCGATTCGCTCTTGCTTACCCGGTTGCTTATTCCCCCGTTACATCTGAGACTTTCCTTCCGTTGGTTGGACCTAGGGTATTTTTTTTTGCCTACCAGCAAGTTGCCTTCAAAACTATACGAACAAGTGGGACTTCATGTAAAACTGCCTCTTTCCGGCTCGACTTTGGACTTCTTCTTGCGTCCTGGGGGAAGGCGCTAGTAGCGACACAACGTAACTCAATTTATTCTCGGTAGACTTGAGGAGCGGCCTGTTAGGAGTGACCATAAGCTTACTGCACTGCTGACATAGCTCACACAGTGCATCTATATTTGTTAAATATAAAGAAAACTTTATTATCTGATGTGTCGAGGCATACCTAACCAGGCCTGAAAAATCTTCTACAAGCCTAGACGTTCCAGAAACTTCAGGCTAGATTACATGCAGGAACTTGGAAAAGTAAATTTTGCTGGCGGAATGCAACGTTGTTACTGCAGTGTTGAGAATAAAGACTGTATAGATATAACGATGGTAGTTAAATATGAATAAGTCTATGCATCAGAATAAGTGTTATGTGAACTAGGGAGACTTGCCAGTGTGAAGCCAAAGGCAGTGACCGTATTTGGCGGTGAGTCACACCCTCCAAGGCACAGTGTTATAAAGTAGAGATTTGTGGCTGTTTTTTAGCAGAACGCTTGCCAGCAGAAAACCCATGACGTCCGGGAGTACGGCCCGCAATAGTAATTGGATCCGAGTCACTGAAAAAGCTACAATCGGACCATTTTATGTCGCAGTTTTGCGCAGTCGAGCTGCATCCAATGTCTTCTGATGGCTGACAGAGTGGCCTAGACATGCTCCATCGTAGTGGTAGGACTAGTTAGAAATAAGTATTTTCAGTCGCACACTGTCATAGGCTTGCTATTGGCAAGGTTAATGTACTCATAGAATGAAGTGTTCCGTAGGACTGTGAACACTGGATACCTTGGTTTAATATGCGGAAGAATTGTGTGAGAGGGTTTGGAGCCGTGGAAGACAGGTCCTAGTAAACTACTGCATCAGCTTTTATGTATGGGACGATCTGCTCAGTGGAATGCCGTTGTTTAGATAGCACATGAATTTGGAATCTAACTTTATTTCCAGCCATCTGCACTGGACTTGTTTCGGGGAGATGCAAAGCTGTCTTCCCTATTGGTAATTTTGTATCCCCTCAAGTATGTGAACCAGGAACTAAATACGCACCGCAGTTTAGTCACCTTTGGGTACATTCATCTCATTTAGGCGTACGGGGGATTCGCCAAGACGCACAGGATGTTCCCCTTAGATGCTTACAGTCCATAACGGAGGGAGACAAAGGGACAAGCGGCAACGAGCAATGTACCGATCCCGAATATGTCATTTGGTCAACTAACGTAAAAATTAGGGCGCAACTAGACTGCAAATAATCGAGCGAATAATCGGCTGTAAGTATCCATGCCAGTTCACATTACTGCGCCTACGGATTGATGGCATTGTTTCAGGACGTGGTAGGCGTTTGCCTGCCAGGCGTGTTCCATATAAAAGGTCATAAATATCCATTCGGCAACGCTGCAACGTGGCGGATGTGACCCGCTAGTGAATGAAGTCCCAGCCCTAACTTCACATGGCAAGTTGAACGGAGCCACCTTTCACTATTATTGATCCGTACAACACCACTTTCTTCCCTGTCCACACATGCTTCCACCGCGACAGTTTGTATGATTTTATAATTGGTCTCTACATTGCACACACATGTACGCAGTCTAGCGTCACATCAACGTCTATTTTGCTCCTCATCCTTACTCCTCCAATTTTAGTGACGTCTATATCTTTCAGCCATCTTCCTATTGTACGTAACTCAACTCGTCGGTTTCGACACATATGTGCATGTACAATTTGTTCAAGCCTTATTTTGTTTGCCTGGATGCACTCAAGAACAAAAGATTTTTGCATCTATAATTTTTAAGCCTTCCAAAATCAAACCTTCGTTAACAAGTTTTAAAGCTGTGAGGATAAGTGGAGGTGACTGTGCGAGGAGTGCACAGAAGACAGTGTGTCAGGAGGACACCGGTACAAGCTGTTCAAGGCAAAGTACGGAATCGTCGTCGAGGATAGTTCCATCCCTGCTTTGGGTAAAAAGGAGTCGAACATGCGGTGGCGTGGGATGCAGACACGTTGGGCGTCTCCGTCTTGGGTCTGGGCCGGTGCTATTGCATCAAGGTCGGCAGTGGGAAAGACTGAAGGCTTCGCATAACGAGTGTAAGAGCGTCAGCGACCGCGTTGTCAACTCCTGCGACCTGACGGTTGTTGGGAGCAAACTGCGCGTCAAGGCATGTGCCTATTTTCCCGTAATAAATATTTACCGTAAGCAGAGCTGAAGGCGAAGATGGTCAGTGTAGACTAAGCAACCGCAACTTTCGATTGTGTGCTGGAGGTTACGAATGTTTAAGTAGATGACGAACAATTCTTTGCCAAACGTGGTATAGCGGAATTCTGCTGGCTGCATGTGTTTGGAGAAGAAATCCAGAGATAGCTATTGCCCACAAAAGTGCTGTTGGCTGACAGCTGCTACCGTGATCTCTGTGGCATCAGTCGTAAGCAACTGGGGTGAAGTTGATCCGGAATGAGCGAGAATCGCTATGTTGGATTTGGCACCATTTATCTCAATTTATTCTATGTGTGTTTTGTCTAGGAAAGCGAGCTTACGTTCACTTCCTTAGGTAAGCCATTGTCTACATTAGTTGAGCAATGTGAAAAAGTGGCTGCGTTAGTGGTTAGCCAGACCATAAAATTGACTCAGGTGCTTGAGGTGGTCGGAGCTGGAATGTCGTTAATTTCCTGAATCTTAGCAGAAAAAGATGGACACCTAATGTCGAAACAAAGTAGCCGCAGAATTCTTCGTTGCCGTGCCGAGTTGGCGATTTGTCAGATTGTTGTACCACGGTGTTGGATATGGCGCTAGAAAAGAGAATGGGGTTGGTCAATTTGATAACTTTCGATTAACTAACTGCTAAACGTGTATGCACGTATGAGTAGGAAAATTCGAGACCGCGTGTAACCTCCGGTATGAAGCTTTAAAATATTTTTACCACGTTGCACAATTGGAAAGGCTTCCATAAATATTTGATAAAGCTGAAAGTATGCTGACGCCTGTTTTAGGTATTTCCTTTCCCTCACTAAGTATCGTGATAAGTACAAGCCGGGTATGGGACACTTAGTTTCGTGTTACCTGCAAGACATGTAGTGAGGTCCTGCATGTGTTGAATGGGGTGCTATCTGGGACGGTTAGCTAAGTACTTGCACAGCAATCCACGCAAGGGAGACGAACACCAAATTTCTTAGGAGCCATCTGCACTAGAGAGAACCAACGGCTGTCAGAAGGGCAGATTACCCCGAGTTCGACAATTGCTTAAACCGCTCTAGTTACCTAACTTTTCTCCAGTGAAAGTAGATTGCTCATCAAATGACAAGCACACCATTCGTCCGAGGTTGCTGTGTGACTTGGACTGCCTCGTGCATAGATGCGTACATTGATTAAGCGCGATTGGCGTATTGAGAGAGGATGTGTGTACAGTCTGTTAAGCTTTGAGAAACAGAAAAGACCAAGGCTACTGGTGCGATGTCGGCGCCGTTGTACCAAACGCTGAGGTTGTTGCAGAATCGAGTACCACCGTGGTTTCACATCGCTCAAGAGATCCAAGTGCCCGAGAAAATTTTAACAGCGGATGGCAAGTGGACGGAAGCAATGCTAAATACCCTGCGGAACGTGAGGTGTATACCAAACTCAGTGCGATTGATAAATGACAGTTTGGGGCGGTTGGTGTACCAATAGTGGCACTTAGGTTTGATGAAAAGCGAGTGCTGATTCTCGCCTCGGCTAAGTGGGATGACCCAGACGTACGCTCCGGTATCAAATGAGCACTGGGTTTCGGAAGCCTAATACATAGTGTAGGTGGGAGGGCGCAGAGTTTGCCCGACATCGTTAAGCACCATTACGGGCGGGCGTAGAAGGTCACTCCTACTGGGAAGGTTACTTAGTTTTACATGCCAAACCGAACGCGTCGGCATTAGCTTTAGGTACCCAAATGGGTATAGTTACAGTTTTTCATACTGTCAACTGTAAATTTACTAACTGGGTGCTAGGAAAGTGCTCCGTACACAAATGGGTAACAATAAAAGAGGCGCGGCCATAACTTGGTCAAGAAACGACCGCATAACCCTAACTAGGTCTTCTTTCCTTGTGTTCATTCAGAGGGTGCGGTTCCAATAGAAAGTTTCTGCACAACGCTTCACAGTTTACTAAAATTTTGTGTCTGAGGAAGATAGATCGGGGATGGTAAGCAATATACCAGCGTCACTATTCAAAGTTTGGTAAGGATAAAGTGGTGTCAGTGACCCTGGACGTTGCTTTGATACATTATCTGCCAGCTTATTCTTGCACTTGACCATTTAAAAATTATGCTTGAGAAAGACAACGAATGATTAAAATGCAATGCCGCCGAAAAGTTTGTGATAAAAGTTGCCATATGAAGCGTCGGTTTTGGTGCGACAACGCGCTGGTCTAGAGCGGGTGCGGTGCTTACGGTTTATGGTTTGCTTTCCGATTTGAACCTTATGTGAAGTTATGTACGATGGTAAAGGGTTCCTTGCCGACGACGATCGTCGCGGGTGTCGCTGCTGTTGCGCCATAGCTAAGTTGCGCACATGTCCTGAGTCCGGTCCCTGCCGGCATCGTTCGATGACACTGTCTGCTGGATAGGCAGGCGTTGCGGGTGGAAGGACATTTGCCATTTATTGGATGGCCAAGGAATTTTGGGGGCGTTGCGTCCACCTTTCGCTGAGAATTCTTATATCCAAGCTGGATGTGCTAAGGAGCAGTCGCGTCTCACGCAGCAAGGCTAAATGCTTCCTTAAACTACTGTTGTAGACGGTCGTTGTCACAATCCGAGCTCACCTTATTATAAGAGGTCTGGGACTCACCTATTTCATTGCGTGAGGTCGCCAAAATGTTATACTTCGACTCTGTAATTTCATCGTTCATAGAAGCTGCGATAGTAACGTTATACACAGCATACAGGAGAAGTTATATGAAAATAAAAAGTGGGTTCTAGGTGCAAGGACCACTCGGTGGATCATCCTCCTAAAAAGGCCGAGCTACTCGCTCTTCGGTATTGCGCAGGTAAGATGGTTATCATCTACCTAATTTATGGCAAGTGCCAGCAAAAGATGCGGTAGGTGCAAACACGCGCTGCCAAGAACTAAAGAATTGCAGTGACGGGCACTAATTAAGGAATATTAAAATTCATGATGGCGTGCGACGTGTTGCCGGCCGGGCCAAACAATTATGGGTAAAGCCTAGCATAACAGTCGGTAGCAATGACGTGTGGCAGGTGCACCAATTATAAATAAATAATTGCTTTTTGCCCGGCAGTGCGAGGCCTGCCTGTGAAGGCAGGATCATGATATAAACCCAGTCATGGACAATAATTGTACAAAGATATAGCAAGTTATCCCGCAACGTACTGCATTTTTACTTATGTATATATGCAACTATAGGTGCCATTGCTGAGGCTGAGGTTACATACGTGATTCTCCTTCACCGCAGTTGGACTAAACCAACTAAAACGTAAATAAGGTCATTTAAGCCGCATAAATTTATACCACTTTAATAAGTTTGTTCCGTTTTCCTGAATAACCTTCTATTGACTGGCCAAGCTGCTTATTCTAACTGTGGTTATCTTCGCTAACTTCCTTGTCTTCATGGCAGTTTTAAGTAACTTGTGGAGAGTTTGCACTTAGCTCGGATTCGTTGCAAACTCACTTACTTTATTTGACTAATTTAGCGAAGGGTCACCGTATCTCTAGACATAATACGATTTATTTTAGTTCATTTTGTCGTTTCAAGTGATTGGTTGTTACTTGATATTCCCGATGTGTCTGTGCTTATATGTGCCTATTGGCAAGGTGCCTACCTGGCTTTAGGAGACAGTTTGGTCTTGCTGAAGGGGACGGAATGCCCAGTCCTTGTGGACATCTTTTACTCGAAGATTGGTTTCGTGCACTCAATGTGGGACGGACTATGCTCAAACCACCGCATTGTGTGCTTTTGATTCCCCAAATACAGCGTGCTTGTGTTAGCCTCTGCAGGAGTGGGAGCCTGCTCCGTTGCTTAAACGTGGCTCCGATCCACGTGCTGCCCGGTCATTTTCCTTCGGGTTTGCACTGGATATGGAGTGTGCGGCAGGAGCTGTGTGGTGCAGCGCAAGCCTCCCCTAGTCAATCTGTAGGCGCAGGCGTCCTGTGGCTAACCACAGTGACAGGCAAGTTTGAAGCCGGATGCCGCCAAGCAACTGTAGGTGTAACAGGATATGGTAAATGAGTTTAGGAAGTGTGACGAAATTCGTATTTTCTTTTGTCAGCCACTGTATGCAGGCATCAAAGGAACTCTTCTAATTGGATGACGTTCACAAGTTGTTGGTGCTCCTACGGAAGCGGAAAGAGTCAGGGACTTTATTTGGTGACGAGTCATATCCGCCAAGGTATATTTTGGGGGCTGCAATAAATGAGCATCCATTCAGCAAGGCAAGGATGGTGCAGCAAGTGACTCGCTGGAGCAGTTGTGATAAAATGATGTACGCACAGTAAAAGAAATGGCACAATAGAACTCAGTGTCGCAAAACGCTGACAGAGAACCCGGTATGCCTGGGCAGTAATTGGTTGGTGAGGGCGGGTGGCAGTGTTTATTTTAGATCCGTTTGCAAGACAGGTTCTAGTACCGGAACGCTAGGATAATGCAGCGGACGTCCTTTCGTTCGTGTATCGTTGAAGCTGAAATAGATAGGTAAGCAAGAGATCTTAAAATGAATAAAATCGAAGACCCCATGGCATCCTGTCCAACCAATTACTGCTAACATGTTCCTACTCCGCAGTCCCTGCCAGACCGGTTTCTGTGAAGTAGGAAGGAGTGAAAGTGTGCGCTAAGAAAACGATAGGGTTCATGTAAGCTAAATAATGAAGATACCAAGAGGTTAAAAGCAATATAATAACAGAGAAATTTGAAAGGCTGTTTAGAGAAGAAGATGGTTTAGTACCGCCATCCAAGAACATAGCAAGGACGCCAGAAACCCGCAACCGTGAGCTCCATAACAACATTCTCCGGTAGCGTTCCAATGTTTAACAACCCGGCGTGCCAAGCGCGTTTCCGTCCAAACCCGGTCAACACACCTTTTGTACAGCTTCAACTAGTGACGTCATAGACTATGTAGCTTGGCGGGACTATATAGCGAGGACAAGTCTGGACCGATCATACCCGTTAGAAAGCGGTAACTGGCCAACAAGTTCCTTCTAATTCTCTTATAGTGCACTGAGTACATCTCCAAGCAAAGCAAAGATTTGGGATACGTTGGCTGTCGTTATCCTTACACTAACCTTGTACCCACCAACAAAACGCTCAGTACCGGTTTTAGCTTAAAGGACATGGTCGACAAGCCTGTATACGGTATGCTAGGTGGGTTCACACCAAAGTACATAACCGCTAGCCAAAAATATCGGCTCTTGGCATACCGAAGAAGCAGCAAATAAATAACATCATATGGAACCCTCTCAATCTGTTTTCCTCCAATTGTCCTCAGAGTGAGGCGATGATTTATGGACGTTTCACCCGATTTACATGCATCAACCATAAGGTTGGCCAAACCCAGAGCCCAACCAGAGCCCTCTGAATTGCTTCACAGCTTCCATGCACATTCACCATATTCCAGAGCTTGTGGGCATCAGCACGCAATAAAAACGGTACGTAGAGCTCCTGGTGTTGGTCAATGACATAAGTAACAAAAGGCAACGGCCATAAAACAGAAAGCTGCGGGACGCCAGTAAGACCAGGTTGTCTAATAAAAAGGCTAGGCCCCACACGCACACATTGTTTTCTTCCCGCCAAGAAAGCGGGTACATATTTAACGGTCCCTCCAGCTATCACATCCGACAACTTTAGTGAGAGTCCTTGGTGTGGGACGGTATCAAAGGCTTTCGAGAAGACAGCGAAAAGCACGTTGATATGCTGACCATTGTCTACTGCCTCAGCCCAACTTACGAGCTACGGGTACATCTGGAAAACATGCAAATCCCTTACGGAATTCGTGCAGTGCTCCACTGAGCAGGTTAAGCATAAGCAGCTGATTCTTCACCGACTCTCTAATTAGTATTTCAAGCAAAGTTGCTACTACGCTTGCCAAACTGACAGGCCAGTACTTTGCGGGCAGAGCTCTGCACGGCCCTTAAAAATCGGACAGATGAGTTGCTCCTTCTATTCTGTAGGCAAGGCACAGCTGAGGAGCGATATCGTAAACTCGCATATAAGACTGACACTCAGTTTGGAGGAAAATGCACACAGCATCTTCGGTCAAATTGAAACAGGGTCAGAAGCATTAGAACGATTATCCCTTGCATTTGCCCAAAGACTTTGCCTTGGTTAAGCTGAGTTCGGTTAGGCGAAAATTCAGTTTAACCTAATGTAGGAAAATCTTACGAGAAAAGTCACTATGATACGGTGCACTAACTGTACAAGTTTTATCTTATTCGGTAGACACACTGGTCCCATCCTATCGCAGTAAGGCTGATATAGATGGGCATAGCACCGCTGCGCCTCTTTGCGTAAGCAAATTACTTTTCTGGATTTGTTGCGGCTGCATAAGCCAAATCCTTTGCGTACGATAAACGGTCATTCCCCAGCTATTGCCTACATATAATTCTAACCACTAGATAGTTTTTGTAGTTGCTGGTTGGTAAAACCGCTTAGCATGTTCGACAGCACTTAGAGCGCTGCTTGAGCAGGTACTTGCCTGTATTTCTATACAAGGTGGCTGCGCCCGTGTCTTCCGTTTCTTAATGAGAGGGATGTGGGGAGCGGAGTTCGGTAAGGTGTCTTAAATTTCTTCCAGGCTATCCCAACGCTGCCAGCCAGGTTGCTGGAGCGACGAAGAAGAGACGTTTCGTCTCGCCTTGCGTTAAATTCCGCCCACCTACCATTTGGATATGCCACGGCAATTGTCCTCACAGTATAAAACCACGAAGCTCCGTTCAACAGCACTGAAACAAGCCGGATTTAACTTGCTACTAACTAAAGTCACTGCAACTTTCCCTTCCAAAGGATCTTCCACAAGTTGCGGACACCTTCTAGTTCGAACAGTACTTTTTATCGCTGCATACGATGGCAAACCCGACAGACAACCTCACGCGTTCAGTCACTTCACAATTTCACTCACCATGGCCACTAACACACGCCTTTACTTATTTACAGGCAGAAATCCGGTATGTTCTGGTTAACTTGCTATATTTTTAAAAGTTACCAGAAAAACCTATTTGTAATATCATGATCATGCCTTCGCAGGCGGGCTCCGCACTTCAGCGATTAAAACCGTTTTATTCATTTACCTTTTGGCACCCTGAATATGATTAAACTTAATAATCTCCCTGGAGATAATGGCAGGACTTTGATGTAGCCCTACTACTGTGAACTGAGCAGTGGAACTGCGCACAATAGTTGAGAGGGCTTCAACAGTTTGATCCGGCGACTGGAAAACACAGTTCCACAACACATTAAGTTTATGGCTCACATAAAGCTCGACACTCCCAACTTGGCGGCCAAAAGAGCAACCACTGCTAGGCAGCGCGTAGCCAGGTAAGCATACTTCACCCTCTGTGATATCTGGGGACAACCACGTTTCAGTGCAATCAAGTATGTAGGGAAGAGAGTTGTCTACAATAGACCCACTAGTGTACACCGTGCCTTAGGCTACGCACATTGTTAAGCACTACATGAAAGAACACATCTGATAAGTCCCAAGTCCGGAGGTCTCTGGTAGGGCAGAATCTAACTTCTGGCTGACCATTTGAAAACCCATAAGACGGAAGTCCCGCCAACCAGCCGCCAGTCTGCGCTTCAGGCTGCTGATGACCCGTTACCTTCAGTTGATCTGCCGTTGGGATATCCGGCTGAACAATGATATTGCTACCCTTGTGCTTAAGTGCAAAGCGCATCACGCTTGGCGTTCCATCTGGATAGAGAGGACTAAACGAGACATTTAGGGTCGCAGGTTTGGCATATCGACAGCACGTTCCCCGGTCTGGTTAGCATTTTGATCGTGACACGGGGGAAAGCAAGTGAAAGTACCTGGTTAACATCATGTTTGAACCAACGGTGGTCATCCAGCTTGCGTTCCCAGGAAAGAGCTGAAGCGGCTTCAGCAACGTTACGGAAAATAACGCTGCTATCAGTAAAAGAATCACTTCGTCGAGGCGTATAAACTCTACGATTCTTTTAATCGACCCCAACTTCGATCGGGTGGGTATCTGACACTGCGCGATGCTTCGCGTAAGGGGCCGTGGTTACCATGGTGGCGACTTTGTGTTTTACCTCCTACTCTGTCACCAGTCTAGTCTTTTCAGGCTTTGGACTAGCAGAAGTCGACGCGGCGAGTTTCTTTGCCAAAGGAACTGGTGTGCTTGGAGTTGGAGCATTGTGCTATACCTCCAATACATCACTGGGTTCAGTACCTGTGGGCTTAGAGAGGACATTACGGACTTTCATACCTCGCTTCCTCTTGCTTTTACTATGTACGAAGGCTATAAGATGCGTCTTGTCTTGGACAACGTCCAGTACGACATAAGAGGCTTTATTAGGGGCATTCTAGGTAGATGGTGCACACGACAAGGTAGCTATCGTCTCAGTTGTATTCTCAAAAACAACCGGCGCAGTTGGCTGCATGGCTTCCTCCAATGAGCCGACATCAATAGGGACACACATTTTCCTCATCCGTAACTAGAGTACGAGCAAGCGATGAGAGGAAATACGATATCTGCAGGTTTCCCAGCCGGACCTTGCTTTATGTCTCTCCAGTGACCTCAAAACCTGTGCGTCGACGACCACGGCATAGAAGGCCATTGAACAGCATGCTATTGTTGGTCGAGAGCATTACGTGCAGCTCAGGGCTCAAATCGATTTAGATCTCGTGGTGCCAGCAGCTGCATACACAGCATTGCATTCCCCAGGCGCGCCCGTCATGGGCTTTGAGAAACTCATGCTGCCGCATACAGCATTAGAATTGCTGATCGATGCAGCCGAAGACACATTACAGCCGGTATTCAGTGAGTCCGACATGACGTTTTCAAAGGCAGTTAGCAACACGTATCAATACGTTAAACCGAAGAGCGGTTACATGTGGGGTAGTAAAAGAAACTGTTACAGGTTAGAACAGGGTGCAATCTGCATTACAAAAGGCAAAAGTGCCAGAAAATAACCAGATGCGGAACCCGAAACAGCTGGACGAGGTTTGGTAAGTACCCGAGAGCGGGTGCGAAGTAATTCAGGATAATCAGTGATCCAACTTATTAGGATCAATGGTGGATGTTTGTGAGTAGTGTGAAGTTCGAAGAAAGTAGAAGCCACGATTAAAATTCACGCACAATAATATGCCTCGATGGGGAGTCGAACCCCGGTCCACGAATTTCCGGTCCGTTGCTCTACCACCTGAGCTACCGAGGGCTGACGAGTACGTGCGCAACTTTTAACACATGTCTTCTGCTTGGTGCGCGACGTGTTGCCAATAAGCTCACAGTACCTGTCCTGATGTTGCAGATTTGCTCACTCACCCTTCACTTCCCAATAGACCGAAGTTCCTGTCCTTCAGACGTCCAATGGGCGATAGTAGATTAATGGGGGATGTTTGTGAGTAGTGTGAAGTTCGAAGAAATTAGAAGCCACGATTAAGCGATTTGTTGCAATATTTTTTGCACAACACTTGTAAACACTGTCCCGAAATTTTCTGGAAGTAAAAACTTGAAAAGCAACAGGCTCAAATATTTGAATTTGCCGGCAAGGCGAAAGTAACCGAAATGCCGAGGGCTCGGTTCGCTTACAGATGCAAGAAGCGGGACGCTCTTTAGGCGAAAGCCTGCGGAGCGTCATATCCGCCACCCGAGATCAATGATGTTTTGATAGTGTGCTTTCGGTACACACTGTTTGATGTGGTTGGATGTAAATTTGGGGCCATCGGGAGCGTGTGAATGCTTATTAATAATTTAGGTTATTAGTTACGATGCTAAGAGTTGGATTTGAAATCAATGTAATAAGTGTTTTGAATGCGTTACGGTGTTTAACCATTTTCCCGCTTCACGCGTAGCAGCCATAGTGGATGACTCGCTTGTATTCCGACGTATGCTGAAGGGTCCTTAGGTGGACTTCGCAGCTATGAAAGATGACCTGAAGATGTTTCAGATTGAAACGGCGACATCGTTTATTCGTCGTAACGTTACAACTGCGAAGGTGTACCAAAGGGAGACTGGACAGGTGCTGCCAGAAGGATGCCCGAACCTTTATGTTTTTGTTGTATGCGCGCATAGGAATCGCAGTAATGTTGCTAGAAAGCGGTAAGTGCAATGTACCCGTCTGATTAAAAGATTATTACAGGCACCGGTGTTACAATTGCCCTGCTCGTATTTCGACGACATTTAAGGGCGAATGTTACGTGATTGGAAACGCGTTTCTGTGGCATTTGCATAGTTTTAACGTTGGAAAGCCTTGGCTGTGTGACAAAAGGGCGGCTAACCGCGGATCAGGAACGCATGGTGCCGAACTTAATGAAAACGTTTCGTCAGATGCAGGAGATGCGTGCATATGTGTGCCAGCAATAGACCCTTCGTATGATGAGACGTGATTTGTATGACATACGGCGGCGCCAACGGAACGCTTGCGTTACGGAGGTGGAAAAGGTTAAGCAGCTTTTGCAAAGCAAATGTCAGGTTAAAATTATGCATGAAGGAAATGAAGTTCGGTACCTCTTCTTCCTGCCCTCGCGCACGCTGGCGTTGGTGGACCAATACGGTGAGGTCATTTTGGCGGACTCCACAGACCAAATCTACGACGGAGGTTACATACTGTGGCATTGCATGTTTGTGGTCGTTAGTGGCCTTGGTATGAGCCTTATTATGCGCTTTTGCCAAGTGAGACGGAGGCTACTTACGAAGAGGCAGTGAGGGGTAGGTTGGAGTTGGCCCCCGCGGTTGCTGGTGCTCAAACGTTGGTGCTGGACAAGTGCGCTGCTCAAGTTCATGTGTTTCGTAATGCCACCCCACTACCAACATCGTATTCTGCCGGGTACACATCATGCGTGATATGCGGCGGCGTTGCTCACACCTTCCGTTCTGCAACCCAAAAGATACCAGGGCTCTGTGCAACATGCTGCGGTCGTTGTTGTACACGCACGAGTGTGCACATTGCAATCGTATTATGTAAGGTATATCTGGGCGCAGCGCGGAATGCTTGCAATAACTCCGTCGCACGTGGCTCCCATGGCGGCTTAGCTGGGCGGTGCATTTGATGGGCCACGTGGTAGTATTTGGGGGTGACAGTACAAATCGGGTTGAGAATGAAAATAAGCAGTTGAAAGAAATTTCGAGTGAGCTGTCAGCACTACTTCACCTGTTTCAGGTGGTAGTGCAGCGTTGCACTGGCATTTTGGAGAAGAGAAGAGCATTGCCTGCGGGAGAGCAGCTTGGTATGTGCGAGGTTGAGCAGCGTTTAAGCATTGGGCACGTTATTTTGAGGAGGATGTCGTCGTACGCCCGGCGGCAGTACGTGCGGCACAGTGATAGAGTCCGCATTCGCAGTGTCAACCCAGACGTCGGGTATTGGCTGGTGGATGACAAGCGCCTTGCCATGCAACCTGTCGTCATAGGAAATCGCAGCGCATGCGGATGTCGATTTAATCGTCAGTGGCGCATTTCATGTGCGCTTATCATCCACCTGGCCGGCCCGCACGCGTACGACGAGGAGCAGGTGCTTGGTGGTTGCAGTTGGGTGCTGCCATCGGATGGTGTATCGAAGCCGGCCCTTTCGGAGGGCGTGGAAGGAACCCTGACGGTGGCGCCGATGCGATGCCGTAGTGATACAGTCGTTGACCGGGCCGCAAAAATGCGCATCACTCGGGAAATTTGTGCTGACTCGGAGCCCATGTCTTGAGTATGGGCATGGAGGGGTACAACCGCACAATGGGTGTAATGGCATGTATGCGTGAGCTATTGGGTACTCACAGTAATGTGGAAGTATTCGCGCGACCGTCGAGGGTTGAACAAGTGCAACGGTTATCCTGGGAGGACCTGCCTATCTTCCAAGGATTTTACGCGTCATCCTCCGATACCGCTACCCAGACGAGGGCGGGCAACGGTTCCATGACCAGCAGGAATTCCCCGGAAACCCGCGTTAGCGAAGCGCTCCCGTTGGTCGTGACAGGGGCTGGTATTCGGCAGGTTCATTGTAAGGGGCCACAGGCGGCACAAACGGAAGTCCCCTTTGATAGCCCGTGTGGTGGAGGTGGGGGTTACAGCATGATGTCAGGGAATTCAAATTCCATTCCCTGACATCCGCTTGTTACCGCGCATACACATGGCGTGTAACGAAGGCGAAGGCAGTTGAAGATGCGGGCAGCGCGGTTCGCGCCCTGTGTCAGCAGGAGGAGGACGCCTCGGGTACCTCGGAACATGCTGATTGGCTAAGCTGTGAAGTATGCGGAGGATGCTTCCATCAAAGTTGCGCCTCGTATCGTGGTGAGCCGGCATACACATGTACCCAGTGCTGCGGGTTAGTTACCTTTTATGTATGTAACTTTGCATTCACTTGGGGTTGCAAAAGAAGATAATTTACTTGTTGCGCCGTGAAGTTTTGTCAATGGAGCACGCTTACAATCGGTAGGTGCGCATGTTATGGATTTGCTTAGGGTAACGCACACCTCCTTGCTTAGTTATTGACCATTGTCAATGCGCCATTAATAGCCTTCCCAGTTGCATGTGGCTTCCACTTAAATCGCTGCGCGAAGTACGCGTTATTTTACATGGGGCACATTGCATTGATGGACGTTCACAAGACCCGTAGGGAGAAAATTTCCTGTGGTGTCTAATGATAGGCCCAGCAACATTGTAGGCGCTTATACTCCCTTGTCATCGGTATCTTCACTGTGCATATGCGGCAGTTCAACGGAATGCACGCGAGCTCCAAGCGTGACATCCCATGAAGCCCTCGAAAGGGCTATGGAAAGGAAGTAGGTGGAGGAAAAAGAAGACAGAAACACCATCAAGTGGAAGGTAGCTAAATCAGGGAATATCGATATGTAACTGGGCGCCTAACAATGCAGGTAGGTCTGGAATTCCGCCGCAATGGGTGCCAAGACTGAATCCGCAGGCAAAGGATTACACAGTCGGTGGATTCCCAAAGCAAAGTGCTGTCCTCCGCAGTTCTACGAGCTGGGCTGATGTCATAGATTTCTTGGGTAGTGACCTCCGTGGCAGCCCGATTGCTGCAGTGTGAGTGCATGGCGATCGACGTGTGAAGCGTTGGATAAGCTCATTAATGGAACGATCAGGTCGCCCCCGGACGTCGGTACTGAAGAGAGTAGAGGCCCAGTCAGTGAAGTCCCAGTGCCTAATGCATGTGCTTAGAACCTCGTACCAGTTGGTTTGCCGGACGTTGTGGGGCTTCGAGTGTGTCTCGGTCACTCAACAACCAGGGGCTGCAAGCCGGAATAGGGAACTTCAAGTGGGGTGGAAGAACAGCATTCCGGAGGAGATGGAAATTGCGGTGGTCAATTTGACGCAAGGCTGCTTTCAGCAATCCCAGCAAGCGGTTAGCAGTAGTAGCTGCTTTCCGGAAGGAAGCGGATACGAAAACACTGCTCCGGGGAATATGCAGATGTCTGTTACGGCTTAAGTGAGGTGGAGGATGGACACTGGTGGTTAATGTATAGGAGAGTAAACGGGAGGGCGGGTAGAAAGGTCGCCACTTTTCGAAGCGGTAAATGGAAGGTCGTTTGCTATGGACCACTGATGCATAAGATGCAGGTCCGTCAGATGTGCGTGGGCGTCGCCCGGAAGGTTAATAGTGCGCCGCACCAGTACGTCATCCGCATACATCAGCAGCCAAGCCTGTACTTGTGGTGTGACGTCATCAATGACGGTTAGGAATAGTTGCGGTCGGAGAACGAACCCCTGGGGAATACTGCTTGTTTCAAGGAAACGCGGATTCAACACTCCTTGCACGCTTACTTGGAAGACGCGGTTTGCAAGCTAGTCCGGGTTGCACTCCATCAAGGCCCCTGAAACAGCTTAAGACAACAGTTTCTATAGTTGCTTCTTGTGCTTGACCATGTCGACGGCTTCAGCGAAATGTAAGAACCTAACATGCCTTTCTGGGCTACAGTTTTCAGTTGTCCTCCTCCTATGCGTGTAAAGCAGCAGGTCACTCAGGCACAAACGTTGACGCGGGAAACGTTGCTGGTAATCGCAGAGCAGTTTCTACGCCTTCATTAAAGTGTGTTGGACGATGCATTCCATGACGTTGTCTGAGCTTTGTGAATACGGCGTTTGTATATTGGTGTAATAGTACCGCGTTCCCAATCATTGAGATGCTCATCTTGCAAGAATAAGTTAGTAGACAGCTCCACGAGGTTTTAGTTGGAGATGCAGCGCACGCTCGAAGGAGCATTGCTTGCACACCATCTGCGCCAGTTGATGGTGTTAGCTGCAGGGATTAGAGTTTCGGCAAGCCGTTCCCCGTAGTGAAATGAACAGTGATCAGGGACGTTGGGGGTGAGACTAAAGATGATACTATCGTTGTATGTATTGATGGAACGGAGAATGTGCATGCATTTAGCTGGCACAACTCTTCCGCTTATCTTGTGAGCCGTATGGGAGTTCTCAGTGCTATGACACTTTGCTTCACATGTCGAACAATTCTAACGTGACCATAAAACGGTTTAGGATTGCATTGCCATTGCATCGGTAATCTTTACACTGCTTGGCGGTTGCATGGGTGCGATAGCTTTCCCCATGCGGAGCTCGTAAAGGCAATGCACTTCACCGTACGGCTGCGGATGAGTGCTTGGTGTCTCACCCCTATGGAACCCACCTTGCAGGTTATCGTACTTAGCTGAAGTATGTAGCACCATGTGACCCTCTGTCGGGGATAGCTACCAGTGGGTGACCAAATTGAGGTACCCAGCGTCCTGAGAAGGCTTGTGCAACGGTATCAGTTGAGCAGTTGCCTTGCGGGCTCACTTCTGGCCAACGGGTGAATCACTCTACACAGGTGTGGAGGTATAGATAGTCTTTGCAAGGTGCCTCTGTTGCACACGAATGCACATGGACGTGTGAAACAGCTTGTTCGGCAGCAGGTACGGCGGCTTGGTGCATATGGGACCCAGGAGGTAAGTCGACTTATGATTCATGACGAAGCTTCCCCCACAGGAGTAAGAGCACTTCAGACACGCCGTACTTTTACCTGTAACCAAGGTTGCTAGTCTATGTATGCATTTTTCGTGCATGTCCGGTTAAGGCAGAAGCGCTCCGTTGATGACAATGTCCTTGAGCGGCTGGAAAGGCACTGCACTGAAGGCAAATTGCTTACGCTACAAAGGTCACAGCTGCCTCCCGCGGCTCTATTTTGCCCAGAACAACGCAAAGTGGGCAGGCGTGCACGCATTCTAGCAGATGTCAGCAAGCTGCTTCCACCTGGATCCTTGGTGTCACTGTCTAAAAGCTGACCAGATTGGGGAACGTATCTATGGCTACGCCAAATCCACGATCCCGACTATTTCGCGTGGTTCTTTCTACCCCAAAGGAACGCAAATCATTACTGCGGTTTGCATTCCAACTTAAGGGTAGTAGTGTCAGCGTTTAGCCGGACCTGCCACTGGCAAGATAGATTGAAGTTAAAGGAGGTAATCAAAGACGTCAAAAATGGACGGAAGGCTGGTGAGCAAGGCCACCGTTGGGTGGGTTTTTCAGGGGGTCAGCCGGCAGTTATTTTCCGCGCTATCAGGACTCATCCTGATGGCCCACGACCCAGGGATGGTCGTGTGGACTTCCTTGAGGTATTACTTAGCAGCGTGCCTAGCCTAAGGAACAAGGTGCACGAGTTGGGTCTACTTGTAGACAAATCTCGTCCCGACATACTGGCTTTCACTGAAACGTGCTTGTCTCCGCATATCACGGACGGTATGTTTACCTGGTTCCGCGCTGCTTAGAACTGATGGCTCCGTTGGTCGCCCAGGCGGAGGCGTTGTACTGTGCGTGAGCTGTAACTTACATGTGTTGAGGACCTGCACATTCCCGTCGTCGGATCAGACTGTTGAAGCCCCATCGGCTGTTTTGTGGAATTCCTCTACCCAGTTTAGAGTTATAGTGAAATACAGCAGTCCTGGAGGTTCATCCAGGGGATACTTGACTTTATTCTCACTCAGTCTGCGAATAAGTGTTTAGTTCTAGGGTATTTCAACCTCCCGGAAGTCTGTTGGGCCGATCTTCTTTGCAATTCGGCACCGGGAACATTCGGTGCGTGCTCCCTTGAGCTGACTCTCAAAGTGCCTTTGCACCGGTTCGTGGCCGTTCCCAATAGGTATATGGACAAACAAATATCATCTACCTTAGATCAGCTTTTCGTTAACTGCACCAACTTCGTGACTGACGTTACATACGGTAAACCTCTGGGGTCCAGCGATCACTTATGCATATCCTTTTGATATGCTCTTTCAAGGCACCAAGAGACCGCTGTTGAATTACTTCCGAATATTTGGCGGTGGACTTAAGTGCAATGCCAGCTAATCCATCAGTTCTGAACTGTGAGGTCTCCATGGCTGACTCTGTCCAGTTATCCTGGGATAAATTTAAGGCAAACCTAACGGAGGTTTCCACTCCCTATATTCCACTCATGAGGGAAAGTGGGTTAAGGCCACAGCCTCCATGGATAGATACCACAGGCAAGGTCGGCGGTGGTGAACTCCCTGTTGTCACTCAGTAGGTTGATTTAGTAGCCGCACACGCATCAGCACTTCATTCTGAAGACAACTGGAAGGAGGCTGCTTGTCGAGGGTTTCGTATGAGGTGGTTTATCCGCCGCTCTTTCAGAATCTTAACGCCCAATTTGTTTGTGAAGCATTGCTTGGCATTTGTCAGACCGCACCTGGAATATTGTATCCAGGCTTGTACACCATGTCTTAACCGAGAGAAAATGAAGCTAGGGAGGTTGGTACGAGTGGGCACTCGGTTATTGCAGGGTCCACGGGGCCAGACGTATCCTGAACGTTTGCTTAGTTTGGGGATGTACCAAATGCACTACCGAAGGATAAATGGGGACCTGACTCCCACTTGTCGTAATTTTACAGCTAAGATTGGTCCGGACTTGTCAGGGCTATTTAGTCCCACTACGTTACCTAATCTCCACAGTCACCCACTGAACCTGCACAAACCACGGTCTGATAGGATTAGGACGGAAACTCGTCTGTTGCGCCGAGTTATATATCGCCGGAATTCGCTTACAGATCAGGTGTTTAGGGAATCTACGGTTAAGGTCTTTGCGCGCCAGCTCAATGCTCTTGGGTAGCAACTCCAAAGGTTTTCATTTTCCTAACTGACTCATCTTCACTTTTCAGTTCCGTTTTTAATGACTCAAAGTTCTTGGTATTCTACCAGCTTAGCTCTTTCCAATTTCTCTGTTACCTTATGAGTTTACTTTATTCTCTTTCTTACTTCACGTAACCGGCCCAGCAAGGACTACTAGGGCAGGCTACCTGGGCATTACTTGGCTGGGCAGGGTGTGATGCGGTATTTGTTTGAGGTCTATCAGTATTTAAAAGTTCGCCAACTCCTGGTTCAACGACCCTCCGGAGAAGGAACACTCACGTATTTACCTTATCGTTCCAGTCCCGCTTTGACTCGAACTTGAACTTGACCGATTTCTATTAGTCATGAACGCCTCACAATTATATCGGCACTTAAGACCCACAAATGAACGACGTCTTTACAATAACAATGATAAGCACGGCACTTCCGGGTTCCCAACATGACATAATGACATGTGACATCATGTCTTGTGCTTCCCAAGTATTTTGTGGTTCCCCTGTTCCCTTCCATTTTTCACAGGCATAGTGCAATGCGCCCTCCTTTGGCCTGCCACTTATTGCCGCCAACAAACCTGCCAAGCCAACACTGCAAGCCTTTCGACCTCACGCTGCCACTGAGCCTCCTCCCGTGTACTGCCGCCGCCATGTGGTGCAGCATTGGTACGTAGCTGCAGGTAACATAGAACTTCCATGCTCACTTTTCTTTCAGAGCTACTTATATGCGCCGCCCATTGCCTTACTACAACGCGGCGGACTACAAGCTCACAGGTTCGGTGGGTGGTTCCGTAATCTTCAGACTATATATGGTAGAATTCATGCATCAAGGCGTGTGGCGCATCCATGCAACCTATGCAAACAACATGCTCCTCCAATAAGAACCTGGTAAGTTCACCTTATGCAGACTTTTTAACCACTAATATACTGATGTACCGGTCCATGATTCGTAAACCCTGTTTCTGTAGTGTACTGCGACTTAGCAATATTTACCTCGACGCGCCCTCCCCTTCTCCGGTAACAATGTTTGATTGATCACGTTTCAGTATCCTTGATTGGTGGGTGATGAGCGTTCGCAACACTCCCCACTTAGACGAGAATATTTGCATATGGTTTGAGCGTCCCGTCTGCCCACCTCATATAATCGTGCGCCACCTTAACAACTGAATGTGTACCATAATAAAACGTAGCCATGCACATCCGTTAGCATTATACGGACAGTATCTTGCGACAAACATTAACCTAAGATTCATGATGGTTTGTTACTCCATTATGCAACCGGTTTACTTATACATACATATATATATGTATATATATATAATTAACGTAAAATCCACTGCCTATTTAGTTCAGGTTAATGCACACACAGCACTAAGTCTTATTTAGCTTGCGGGAATGTTTACAGAATTCCATTTTCCCTCCTTCAAGGAATACCATGGATTAAGTCCGTCACCCTTACTGATGCGATATTCTTTACACCATTGACGCTGGTTCCGGAAACCATTGTGCACATAACACCTCTTAAGTTCAGAAATCACCGATTACGCGCTTACATGCTTAGGTACAATCAATTCTTGCAAACTCATATTCCCTTGCGTGAATGAAGGCAGTCGCATTAAGCAAAGGTAAATGGGAACCATCTGATTGTCCCTATAACAAACCTCCGCAGTCCAAACTCATATATATGTATATATATATCACTCCTCTGCGTCCGCAAATTTATATCACATAATCAATTGTAATGAAGGATAACTTCCTTCCTACGCAACAAAGCAATCCGGAAATCTATTCCATCTACAAGTTAACAGGGATCATGCATAGAGCATGCGTCAGTATGCAGACTTACAAGGAAATATTAATTAAAGTTCACATTCGTTATATATGATCTTATCACTGTCCTATACTATATTTAATAAGCTATAGATGCTTACATACATAGGCATTTTGGTACAATATACATATTTATATAGTAGATGGAAATTGGGTATTGCCCACCCGAAAACACTGCACAACCACGACGCGTTTCGATGTAATTTTTCATCTCATCAGGTGGAGACAGCAGGACTTGAACCCGGGACCATTGGAATAGCAGCCAACACTACTACCCCTTTGGCTACCGGGTCACGATGGGCAATGCATTTTGTCACAACGGTAGATGACTAATTGGAGGCTCAAGTTTGGATTACACGTTGTGTGATTGGATTGCGACACGCAACCTCAATTTAATAGACTGTGATTCACATTGAAATGAACCGTAGTCACTGCGATCGCTGGGACCGTATTCAAAGTAGATGGAAATTGGGTATTGCCCACCCGAAAACACTGCACAACCACGACGCGTTTCGATGTAATTTTTCATCTCATCAGGTGGAGACACAACGTGTAATCCAAACTTGACCCTCCAATTAGTCATCTACCGTTGTGACAAAATGCATTGCCCATCGTGACCCGGTAGCCAAAGGGGTAGTAGTGTTGGCTGCTATTCCAATGGTCCCGGGTTCAAGTCCTGCTGTCTCCACCTGATGAGATGAAAAATTACATCGAAACGCGTCGTGGTTGTGCAGTGTTTTCGGGTGGGCAATACCCAATTTCCATCTACTTTGAATACGGTCCCAGCGATCGCAGTGACTACGGTTCATTTCAATGTGAATCACAGTCTATTAAATTGAGGTTGCGTGTCGCAATCCAATCACACAACGTGTAATCCAAACTTGAGCCTCCAACATATTTATATACATTTCCATTTATGTCCATATATATGTATTATATATACGTATATATATGTATATGTATATTATGCATATACATGTCAGCATCTATAGATTAATGAAGTTTGTATTGGAAATACTTAAGACCATAAGTCGGAAATGTGCATGTTAATCTTGTTTCCGTAAAAGTCTATCTACTCCGACATGCTTTTTTGCACATTAGCTGTGAAAGGCGATATCGAGGAGATTTAGATTTGTTATGTTGGCAAAGATAAAAGTCATGTTTCCTTACAAAAAATGTATATATATATGGTTGCCGGCATCCGGTTTCGGATTTGCCTGTCACTGTGGCCAGACACAGGACGCCTGCGTCTACAGAGGGACCATGGATGGCTTGCGCTGCACCACCCACAGCTCCAATCACACACCCCATATCCAGTGTAAACCCGAAGGCATAAGACCGGGAGGCATGCGGATGGGAGCCACGTATCATCAACGGAGCCGGCCCACACTCCTTCACAGGCAAACACAAGCACCCTCTATTTGGGAATCATGTGCACGCAAGGCGGTGGTTGCACGGTAGTCCGCTCCACACTGAGTGCATGGAACCGCTACTCGAGCCTAGCACAGCCACAATGACCATGCACCCCGTCCCTTCCAGCAACGACCAACTTTCTCCTGGAGCCAGTATGAACGATGTAGTGGGTAATAGACCGGTAGGCACCTTGTCAACATGAACACCAAGTGCAGCCACACCGGGGAAATCAAACAACAGCCATTCACCTGAGAGAGAAATACAAAGAAAATAACTCGATTAATGCATAAGCAAACGGTGACATAAACCTTAAGTTAATGAGCGTATAAAATAAGTCTTTTACAAACGAATCCTAGATAAGCGCACGAGGTCAGAAAGTATAATGTACGGAAATGCCCCGAACACAAAAATGTTATGAAAATCGAATACAGTTAGCTTAAGCGAGGTGTGCAAGTTAATGAAATAGAGTACAGGTAGACATTTATAAGAGAAAGAAAAGCATTAGTCAAAATTGAAAACCCACCACCTGAAATAAAGTGACTTGTCTTGCAAGCACGCGGTAAGTACATCGATTGCAGCGTACCTACAAAAGCTGCGCCGGTTCTGCCTACCTTCTCTGCAGGACCCGTGGTCGCTTCTGTAGCGATCCCGACTAGCCTCCCTCATGGCTCATATACATATATATATATGTATACATATTTATGGTTGGCGGCATCAGGTTTCGGATTTTCCTGTCACTGTGGCAAGCCGCAGGACGCCTGTGTCTACAGAGGGACCATGAGTGGCTTGCGCTGCACCACTCACGGCTCCAACTATCTTGGCTTCTGCACTGGTCCCGAGTGGCCTCCCTCATGGCTCACTAGGCCTGCCTGACTTAGGCACTCGCGACCGCAAATGCCACAGCACCATGCGCTCGATGTCGATGGAGTACAACTCATTAGTGCTAGCCGCTTCCGCAATTGTCGCTTCTTCTCTGCATGTATGACGTCCTATTTCCGCGCTTCAGTAACTGCCTTGGTGAGCAGATCGCGCCATGCATGCTGATCAAACGCCTTCCATTCCATTGATCTGCACTCAAGATTAGAACGTGTGAGACTCACTTTACTCATGTCCTGGGAACGTAACTTTGGTTTCTCCACGTGCCGTTTACCAACACTCAGCTGCCCATATAATAGCTGCTTCGGTATTCGCATCGAATCCATACGGCTCACATGACCGATCTACCCCAGGTGTCTCAATAAAAGTGTGCAGTCCACTGCATGCATCCCACTTCGACGCAACACTTCCGTGTCTGCAACTCTGGCGCCCCAACCGATCCGCAAAATCTGTCGCGGACACTGCTGATGGAACCGCTCAAGATATCGCACATCCTGCCGGTACATGGTCCACGTTTCACTGCCGTATAGAAGAACGGTCAGCACCATGGATATTTACACCATCAGCTTGCTGCTAAGGATGAGCTGATGGGTGCTCCACACTCGGTACTCAAGCTTCCCGAATGCCGCCGCTGCTTTCGACACGAGGATACGCAGCTCACTGTGCAGCTGCTGATCAGTCGACATCACTCCAATCAAGGTAGCAAAAGCGGGAGGTGGTTTCCAATACTTTAGCGCCAATGCTGATTCGCGGCATTATTGAAGATGGCACTTCCGGTGAAGACTGAAAGAGATAGAAAGTTTTGCTTGTGTTGATGGTGAGCCCAAATTCTGCTGCTGTCGAAGCCAGAGCATTATTCTTGTGCTGCAAACCATCCGCGCTGTGTGAAAACAACGCACAGTCGTCAGCAAACAGCAACATCCGGATAGTTGTCCCACAGACTACAGTTCTCGCACCGAAACGACGGATGTTCAGCAACCCACCATAAATACGGTGCTGCACACGAACACCGTAAGCACAAGCTGCATCAAAAGCACAGGACAACAATGCATGAAGATACATCTTAAACAAGGCAAGAGCTAAGACATAGCATTGCTTTACACCAGTGACAACTGCAAAGTCGTCCGAGTTCTCTTCACTCAGCTGCACACTCGCTCGCATACTACTGTGCAGACATTCAATTAAACTTGCAAACTTCGCGGGCAACCAAAGTTACCAAACACCAACCACAACGCCTCTCGGTTCACTGTAACAAATGCTTTGGTGAAATCAACAAAAAGCGAGTACAATGGCTGATGTCGTTCTCCGCACTTCTCTTGCAACTGACGAGCCGCAAACACCATATCTATAGTGCTGCGACCCGAATGGCATCCGCATTGCTCTTCCGCCACGGTAGGTTCCACAAGCTGACTGATGCAGCGGTTGAGCAGGACTCGGACAATCACCTTGCTCACAATACTCAACAAGTTGATGCTACGATAATTCGTGCAACATTGCTTGCTCCCTTTGCCCTTGTACATTGGTTGCGCAAGGGCATTCTTCAGCTCCAGAGGCACTTCTTCCTCAGCCCATACGTGTGTCACCAAGTGGTACAGGGCAGTCAACAACGCGGGTCCGCCGTGTTTCAATACTTCAGGCGGGATTTCGTCGGCCCCGGCACACTTGCCGTTTCGCAGCTGAGCAAGTGCTCTCTGCGTCTCATCCAGCGTCGGAGTGTCCGCCAGCTTCGCCTTCACATCGTGCTGCTTGAGGCCGTTCAATGTAGGCCAGTCGATCACTGAACGGTTTTTCAATAGACAGTCAAAGTGTTTTCGCCAGGTCTGCATTATGTCTGCAGTCTGTGTGCAGGTAGCAACTGAACTACCATCGATCAGTGTCCTCAGCGGCTCCAATATCGGTCCATACACCACCTTCAAGGAGTCAAAGAATTCCGTGTGTTGGCGGCGTTCGGCGTGGCATTCCATCTGCTTCGCCTTCTCCGTCCACAATGCAATTTTAATGCGACGGAGCTCTCGGGTCAGCCGCCGTCGAAGTTTGCGGAACTGACTACTCTTTCCCCAGTCACTGGGGTCTGCCACATGTGCAGCAAATGCTGCATTCTACTCCGACACTAATGCGCCGATCGTCGCACTGTTGTCATCAAACCAATCGGGCCGCTTACAGTTTGCGCGCCCGATGGTCTCCTCCGCAGCATCTGTCATCTGGTCGCGAATGTGGTGCCACAGGTCGTCCACTGTGGCTATGCAGTCCACATCACACAGGCGTGCAGCCATCGCCTTCTCCAGCTCAGGATGTTTCGCCACAGTGCCGAGGGAGAGAATGTTAAATTTACACCGATTCACGGCGGGAGGACAATGCATAGATTTACGAAAATATATGTACAGTTTGGTCCGCACCAACTTGTGAACAGTGCCACACTCAGCTCCACTCAGTACACGTGTCATGTGCACATCGCCGTGTCACTCTGACGTACGGTGACATAGTCGAGCAGGTGAGCGTGACCACTGCGTGGGTGCGTCCAAGTTGCTATATCACTCGTACTCAGTGCAAACCGAGGGTTCGTGGTCGTCAGGCCGTGAGTGGCACACAGTGAGAGCAGCCTGTCACCGTTCGCATTCGCTGAACCAATGCCATGCGCACCGACATCTGTCCACGCTGATGCATCACGCCCAACGCGCGCGTTGAAATCACCCAGCAGAAATAGTCGGTCGCTCCTCGGCACAGACCGTATCACGGGGGATAGCTCAGTGTAAAATTGATCACGCGTGTCATCAGGATAACACATGGTCGGACCGTACGTGCTTATAAAAGTAGCAAACCTACTTCTTCCGAGTCGTAGGCGAACAGTCATCAGTCACTCGCTGATGCCCGTTGGTTCACCCACCAGCTGGCCATGGAGGCGATCGGATATTGCAAATCCGACCCCATGTTCACGTGGTGCTGAGGCGGCGTTTTCCAACCAGTAGAATGTGTAGCCAGCACCTCCTTCATGCAACTTAGCTTGCTCAGCGGGCCGGGTTTCACTGAGCGCCGCAATATCGATGTTACAACGCGCCAGCTCCATCGCGACGAGTGCAGTAAGTCACTCCGGGTGCTCGCTGAAGTTCCGGTCCAGTAGTATGCGCACGTTCCAGTACCCGATGCTGATTACTGCGCGCAGGCATACGATTGCATTGGTAGGCAACGGCACGCCAGGTGGTCGTTGTGCTTCGGATGTTTGCTTGAGGGACTCCACTCGGAGCCTTTAGCTCATTTGCCTGACCCACAAGGCAGTGGGTGATTTGGAGGTTAGCTTGAGGGACTCCGCCCGGAGCTTTTGGCTCCTTAGCGTGACCCACAAGGCAGTGCGGAGCAGAGCCAGCTCAGGAATGTGATTGCAGAGACAGATTGGGATCTGCTTGATGGTCGTCACACGCAGCCTTTGGGGTTCTGGAACATTTTATATATGTATTGCGACCGTGGTAGGTTACGCACCTGCGACCACGGCCAGAAGCAGGTGGGTATTGTTGGGTATTCATCAACTTGACCATGGGCTGCCTGGCTTGAGGCGGGCAGTAGCAAGCCATTGAACACCTTGAGGTGTCCTCCCACCGTCAGAGACAATGCGTGGCGCTCGTGCTCTATGCCAATCGAGCTGTGAGCTTATAACCCGTAGACCTGTTGTCTCCTATTGCTAGGTTTTACGGGAAGAGGGCCATCGACCAATTCCTAACCTCCGAAGAGTATGGACTAGGATACTGACAAGAGAACGACTCGGGTCCTCAGCCAAAGCCTTCGATTAATTGTGCATCCGATAGGCAGCGGGTCTAGTACAGGGTCGGTTCACTGACTCATGCGGATTGGTGTCTTGGATCTTAGCATGGAGAAGGGCGTAACCCAAATCCCACCCTGCGGTCGCCACAATGGGGCGCCCAGGACATGGGCAAATGCCACAACAGTAGCAGCAGTGGGTAGACCATCTGTCAGGAGCTAGCCGCCACCAGCCTCAGCGCACCATAGGCATGTATACTTATTTGTATGGTTGGCGGCATCCCGTTTCGGATTTACCTGTAACTGTGGCCACACACAGGACGCCTGCGCCTACAGATGGACCATGGATGGCCTGCGCTGTACCACTCACAGCTCCATTCACACACCCCATATCCAGTATAAACCGAAGGAATAAGACCGAGAGGCATGTGAATGGGAGCCAGATTTCATCAACGGAGCCGGTCCACCCTCCTTCACAGGCAAACACAAGCAAGCTGTATTCGGGAATCAATCGCACACAAGGCGGTGGCTGGACCGTAGTTCGCTCCACACTGAGTGCATGGAACCACTCTTCGAGCCTATCACGACCACATGGACCGTGCACCCCATCCCCACGTATATATATACACCTAATACGTGTACATATATATATCGTTTTCCTCAGCACGTTCCATGCTTACACATAGACACAATCCATTATCTATCCAGTAGTAAGGATTCTTGTCATCATGTCGATTATACGGTTACCAAATCCATATGTAACCTCCAATGAAAATCAATCACCACTTAAAAACCCACCTGATAAACACAGATTCAATGTCTTGGACAAGTTACCATACATGCTCGAACTTCCTTCTTTTTACAATTACATACCGCGGCCTTCCGTACACCATTGTTCATAATCGGTTTCCTTTTTAACCACTTACTTAATGTTATATTTCCACTTTTGTTTAACTTTGCTATAAAGCATGGTACAGTACGGCTTTGTTTTTGGAGCTACTGACCTCACTACAAACACGCATCGCAAGGAATTAACCCAATAAAACTCATACCTTTAGAGAACTCAGAAACCGGTTTTCCTGCTGAACAACAGCCCGTATTCAAAATCGCGCCAGTGGCGGATTCCACGGTCCCGGAAGCCTGTATCGGCCTCAGGAGCCGGAGCGTCCTATCCGCCACCTAACAATCATGTTTTTTCGGCATTGTGATCCCAGTACATACGGTTGTAGGTTGTAGGTGGATTCTCCTATGGCTTGGACAATTTACCATACATGCTCGCACTTCTTTTTACGGATACACACAACGGCCTTCCATAAACCATTGTTTATATTCCATTTTTAACCACTTGCTTTGTGTTATATTTCAATTTTTCCACTTATATTCAACTTGCAATTAGGCATGGTATAGATCAGCTTTTGGATTTTTGGAGGTACTGAACTCTTTGCAAGTACCCAATAAAACCCTTACTTATTGAGAACGCAGAAACAAGTTGTCCTAATGAACAACAGCCCGCATTCAAAATCGCGGTCCCCTCAGGAGTTTGTAGTGGTCGAAAAATACTAGGAAGGTTTCAACCCCTTAATAAAAGGCAAAAAGTTGGAGAGGGTCAACTCACAGTTTAATCACAGTCGAGTTCGAGTCGTAGGTTGCGCTATACCTGTAGCACACGACGAGCACAATGGAAATAGACGTTCGATAATAATTCCGAATATACTATCCGATTTGCAAGCAGACTGGACGGCACCGTACGCACGCAGAAGCAGCACAGCCAGAAATCAGCACGACGGAACGCGGGGCGCGAAGAAGTGTATATTAATCATTAATTCAAACAAACTGTACAAAAGATGCCATGATAAAATTGATGACAAGAAAGACAAAATGTGAAAGATTAATAACCACTACATAACTCCCCCCGTAGAGCGTGAACTGGTAAGGTAACGCTCGATATAGCTATCTAGGGAACAAACTCAGCTAGTTTGGAGGGGAAAGACACAGAACGTCCTGAACGTGTGTGTTTGGGATCATTCGTTGGTCGAGCGCATGAAGGTTCTGGTGCATTGGAATCCGTCGGTTGACCGACAGGGGGTAACGAATTGGGATCAGTCAAAGTAACGGCAGGCTCAACATAAGCGGGTTTAAGACGGTCAATACTCACAGATTCTTTCGATCCATTCCTTTCCAGTATGAAGTATTTAGGTTTCCGTGACAACACTTTGAAAGGACCTTCATAAGGGGGTGTCAACGGCTTGCGAACTGCATCAATGCGAATGAAAACGAAAGGACAAGTGTGTAAGTCCGGATGAATTCGTTGTTCGCGGGCAGTGAAGCGAGTAGACGTAGGTCGAACTGTTCGGAAGTGTTGTTTGAGACGTTCGGCGTAGGACACAGGATCTATCTCACCAGTGACTCGGGAATCCAAAATCATCTCACCTGGAAGTCTGAGAGTGGTGCCAAAGACGAGTTCGGCAGGGCTGCATCCAATATCCTCTTTGACGGTATTACGGATACCAAGAAGGACAGCTGGGATGCGTTCAGACCAATGTGGATCAGGTGAATTAGCTGTGATGGCGGCTTTAAGCTGTCGATGGAAACGCTCGACAAGGCCATTCGAAGCGGGATGATAAGCAGTTGTTCGAATGTGGGTACAACCCAACAGACGATTCAAGTCACGGAACAAGGTGGAACTAAACTGAGATCCTCGATCTGTAGTGATCGTAGATGGTACACCGAAAAAGGAAATCCATGAGTCAAAAAATGCACGGGCAACAGATTCTGAAGATATGTCACGTAAAGGAATGGCGTGCGGCCAACGAGTAAAACGATCAACACAAGTCAAAATGAAAGTGAAATTGTTCGATGGAGGAAGCGGTCCGACTATGTCTAGGTGGACATGTCTAAAACGTGCCTCAGGTAGTGAGAATGTTCCGGGGGCAGAAATAGTGTGTCTGTGTACTTTGCTGCTCTGGCAGCTGAGACAGTGTTTAGCCCATTGACGGATATCAGAGCGCATACTAGGCCAGATGAAACGATCAGTAATCAACTTCACAGTAGATCGAATGCTAGGATGCGATAGTCCATGAAAATGGTCAAAGACGGTTCGCCGGAAAGACTGTGGAACAAACGGTCTTGGCTTACCGGTGGAGACATCGCAGTGAATCCTTGCGTCTGAGTTTAAAATTGGTAATTGCAAGAATTTCAATGTGGTATTCGATCGAAGCTGAGCGAGTTCAGGATCGTTGTTCTGAGCAACAGACATTTCCTCAAGGTCTATTGGTGAGGACGACAGTTGATGTATGTGAGCACGTGAAAGTGCATCAGCGACAACATTATTCGGACCATCGAGGTAGCGAATGTCGACACAAAATTGTGAGAGGTAATCCAGATGTCGTGTCTCTCTCGGAGAATAGCGATCGGAAGCGGCACGAAATGCGTAGATCAAAGGCTTGTGGTCCGTCAGAATTACAAAACGTCGACCTTCAAGGACGTGACGAAAGTTTTTGACGGCCAAGTACATCGCGAGAAGTTCGCGACCGAAAGTACTATACCTCGTTTGTGCTGGTTGTAGCTTCCGAGAAAAGAAAGACAACGGCTGAATCTCATTGCCAATTAGTTGTTGAAGTACAGCACCGACAGCGGATTGTGAAGCATCAGTCTTGAGGACGAGAGTAGCTTTCTCGTCGGTGTCCAAGTAGCTCAGGGAAGTTACCTGGCTTAACTTCTGCTTGATGGCAGCAAACGCTGTTTCGGCTTCTGGCGTAATGATGAACTTCTTTGGATTACCTTTAAGTAAATCAGTTAGAGGCTGAAGAACGGCAGCACAATTGTCAATGAATCTTCCGTAATAATTAACCATGCCAAGGAATCGGCGCAGGTTTTTAACGGATTGGGGCAGTGGATAGTCCATGATTGCCTGGGTTTTCTCAGGGATGGGACTAATGCCTTTGCTATCGATTTTGTGACCAAGAAAATCGACGGAAGATTGACCAAATAGGCATTTATCAGGATTAATGGTTATCCCGTGATGGTTGAAGCGTTCAAATACTTGTCGGAGGTGATTCAAGTGCTCTTCTGGCGTGGCACTGGCTATGAGAACATCGTCAATGTAGACAAAAACAAAGTCTAGACCACGGAGGACCTGGTCCATGAAGCGCTGGAAGGACTGTGCCGCATTGCGAAGGCCAAAAGGCATACGAGTGAACTCGTACAAACCGAAAGGTGTGATAACGGCAGTTTTAGCAATGTCCTCAGATGCCATTGGAATTTGATGGTACGCTCGTACAAGGTCAATCTTGGAAAAGACTGATTTCCCGGACAATCCCAATGAAAAATCATGAATATGAGGGATAGGGTATCTGTCGGGAATAGTAACGGCGTTGAGTGCCCGGTAATCACCGCATGGACGCCAATCACCGGACTTTTTGGGTACAAGATGAAGCGGAGAAGCCCAACAACTGTTGGACGGGCGAATGATTCCGAGGTTGAGCATGTGCTCGAATTCGCGTTTAGCCGCTTGGAGCTTGTCAGGTGGAAGACGTCTCGGTTTGGCTGACACGGGTGGACCTGTGGTGACGATATGATGACGAACCTCGTGTTTAGGCTCGGTGGAGTCGGTATTAGAACGGACCAAAGACGGAAATTGCTGAAGCAATGAGGAATACGGCGTAGAGTCTGGCATGAGTACGCGAAGTCCAACGGAAGTGACTGGGGCGAGATGGCAAGGGACAGTGAGCGAAGTGCTGTCGTCCCGTAACTTCCTGCAACGTAGGTCGACAACGAGGCCGAATTTGCTAAGGAAGTCGATGCCAAGTATGGGTTTCTGGACATCAGCGATGGTAAAGATAAAAGGAAAGTCGCGTCGTAAACCAAGGCTTAGGTGTAACAGCTTTTGGCCGTATGTCGCGATCTTGGTCTGGTTAGCCGCCTGTAACGTAAGTCCGGCTTGTTGCAGAGGGCGTTTTTCCAACGAACGTGGTATAACGCTGATTTCTGCGCCCGTATCGACCAAAAAATGAAGTTTAGTCGTGGAGTCGAACACGTACAGAAGGCGACTGAGGATTTGGCCAGCGACAGCCGTCGCCATTACTGGCTGGCTTTGGCGTTTCCCGGTTGCGAAATCGAAGTTCCTTTCGGATATTTGCATCCTGGGCGACAGTTACGTGCTGATTTACCGAAGCGACGGTGGAAATAACAGTACGACCGCTGACGTGAGCGTGATGTGCTGCGGCGCGGATCACGAGGACTTCTTCGGCTGGTAGTGCGTTCACGTCGAATAGCAGACATGCTGAGTTCTAGGCGGGATATTCTATCGTTTATCGAATCAAGCGTAGTGCTAGCGGATGAGCTGTCTGTGGTGGACTCAGCTACGTGATTAAGAGTACTCTTAAAGAAACATTCGTGCGTTTTGTCCGCAGCTTCTGCGAGCTTCTCCAGCGTGATATCGTCGCTAAGAACTGATAATATCGCTGTGATGTTTGCCGGAAGACATTTGGTCCAAAGTTGGCGGAGTATGGAATCGTCGAGTTTCGACGAACCAACAAGGGAACGCATGTGCCTTAGAAGCTGGGATGGGGTGCGATCTCCAAGCTCGACGCCGGAAAGTAACTGTTGCAGACGAGCTTCATCAGACGCAGTTGTGCGTTTAAGGATAGCGGCTTTGAGTTTATCATACGGTGCTTCTACAGGCATAGGATCGAGGATATCAATGACTTCAGATGCAATGGAAACAGGTAAGCGCGAGACGACGTAAGAGAACATGGAAGACTGTGAAGTGATCTTACGACATCGAAAAGTGGCTTCCACCTGAATAAACCATACGCGTGGATTGGAAATGTCAAAGTTAGGAAGCGAGAGTTCGACGGAATTGTCCGTAAAAACACATGGGGTATGGTCCGACATGACTAAGAAAAATACGTGTTCAAAAAAATAAGGCAGGGTCACCAATTTATGTAGTGGTCGAAAAATACTAGGAAGGTTGCAACCCCTTAATAAAAGGCAAAAAGTTGGAGAGGGTCAACTCACAGTTTAATCACAGTCGAGTTCGAGTCGTAGGTTGCGCTATACCTGTAGCACACGACGAGCACAATGGAAATAGACGTTCGATAATAATTCCGAATATACTATCCGATTTGCAAGCAGACTGGACAGCATCGTACGCACGCAGAAGCAGCACAGCCAGAAATCAGCACGACGGAACGCGGGGCGCGAAGAAGTGTATATTAATCATTAATTCAAACAAACTGTACAAAAGATGCCATGATAAAATTGATGACAAGAAAGACAAAATGTGAAAGATTAATAACCACTACAAGTTGACCTGACCTTGGAGCTTGACCTGAACCGACGTATCTGCTGATAGGCTTCACTTTTCTTTCGTGTATGAAATGATTGGTACGTTAGATTCTATAAACGCCATTCCTTCAAAGCTGACGTTTTTCGATTGACAGGCAGCGTTATTTTGATTTAATAATTTTCTGCGTTTCGCTAAATCCCTTGACTCCGGGTCTGACGTTTCATACGGTGCACCTCCAGGGTCCAGTGATCATGCAGATTACAATGATGCATGGATATCCTTCGGTGTGCTCTTTCAAGACACCAAGAGACCGCTGTTGCATCAGGTCAGAATATGTGGCAAGCGGACTTCAGTGTAATGCGAGCTTCAGTTCTGAACTGTGAGATCTTGATGGCTTACTCTGTCCAGCCTGGGATAAGTTTAAGGCATAGCTTTCGGAGGTTTCCACTTCCTATATTCCACTCATGAGGAAAAGAGGGTTAGGGGCACAGCCTCCATAGATAGTTACCACAGGTAACTACCTGCTCTAGAAATGGTCTGAATGCTGGCGAACCTCCATCAGTCAGTACCTATGATAGATACCGAGAGATTTGAAATAAATGTAAGCAATATCTCAGAAATGTTGGTCTCCAGTACGAGCAGGGTTTAGCGGACTCGGCCGCAGCTAATCCCAAGATGTTTTTGTCTACGTTAAAAGACGCAGCGGGACAAAACTGTCTGTACCAGCGTTATTGCGAGCAGACGGGACCCGTGCGCAAACTGACTATGACAAGGCTTGCATACTTAGTGATCAGTATACTCTGGGGTCTTTGCTCTGGAGATCTGTTTGTCACAGGTTAAATTGGTTTAAGAGTAACAGAGGATTCTTACTTAGCTAAGTTTAGCATAACGGAGACTCTGGTCTTCGAGCTACTGCAAGGATTAATCCCTCTAAAGCATCCACTCCTGATTCAATTCATCCGAAGCTGTTGCATGAATTGGTCATTAAGCTGTGGTCCTCTCACATGCGTGTTTACAATATCGCTGGACAGCTGCATCCTACCTTCAGAATGTAAGGAGGTAATCATCTGTCCGATTTTTAAGGGCGGTGACAGCGCTCTGCCCGCGAACTACCGGCCTGTCACTTTGACAAGTGTAGTGAAGTTGTTTGAAATTCTGGTAAGGGATTCAGTGGAGAACCACCTGAATAGATACAAGCTTATCATTTTTGCGCAACATGGATTCCGCAAGGGATTTTCGTGCCAGACTAATCTACTTGTAGCTCGTGAAAGCTAGACCGAAGCGGTAGACAGTGGCGACGCTGTAAACGTGCTATTCGTGAAGTTTTCGGAAGCTTTTGACACTGTTCCGCATCTTCGACTCTCACTAAAGTTGAGATCTTACGGTATATCTGGTCGCGCCGCTCGATGGGTGATTACTTTACTTGAAGGGAGGGAACAGTGCGTACGGGTGGGGCGTAGCCTTTCGCTCAGGCAACTTGTCCTTAGTGGCATCCCGCAGGGCTCGGTATTGGGGCCATTGTTGCTCGCGATCTATGTAAATGATTTGCCGGGAGAGCTAGATGTGTCATCACTAATGTTTGCTGACGACCTCAAGCTCCGGAATATTGTGGATGTCCCGGGGAGTCCTGACGCAATTCATGGTGCATTGGAATGGTCTACCTCATGGTTGATACACATAAATAGAGCCGTGCTCTGTTCTCCGAATCGGAGCTGCAAATCCTCCCACCGGATATGTTGTCGGCGGTGGTGAACTCCCTGTTATCACCCAGCAGGTTAATTTAGTGGTCGTACACTCATCAGCACTTCATTCTGGAGACAATTAGAAGGAGGCTGCTTGTCGAGGGTTTCGTATCATGTGGTTTATCCGCCGGTCTTTCGGAATCGTAATGGCTAATTTGTTTGTGAAGCTATTCTCGGCATTCGTCCGACCCCACCTGGAATATTGTATTCAGGCTTGTCCACCATGTCTTAACCGAGACAAGATGGGTTTGCAGTAGGTGTTACGAGTAGGCACTCGGTTATTACAGGGTCTACGGAGAAAGACGTATCCTGAACGCTTGCTTAGTTTGGGGATGTACCAAATGCACTACCGAAGGATAAGTGGGGACCTGATTCTCACTTATCGTATTTTGACCGGTAAGATCGACCCGGAATCGTAAGGGCTACTTCATTATCATCATCAACAGCAGTACATCAGCCATTTGAACTGATGCTTTGCTGCCATGCAACCACGATGAGCTATGAAGTAAAGAATAATAAGAGGGAGAGAAGGGGGACTGACCTGAAAATCTTAATGCCCTAACCAAACATTCAGGGTCAAGGCGCCAACACCTTGTGAAGACAACATACCGTCACAAACAGCTGGCTATCATGCAAAGATAAGGCGGCATCGGCGAGACAGCTTCCTTGCGGCTTTCACTGCCCCGCGTCATAATCAACCATTAACCCGCAGATAACTCAGCACCAAACACACTTTAAACAGGCAATCCAATTAGGAGACGGCAGCAGACGCGCCACTGGTATCTACTGCGAGCCATGTCCTGTAAAGTCTCGAGCCAAGCACAAGGTGAGTCACGTGGACTCCAGCCCGGGAGGCGAGACGGATCAACGTCACCCAGTTTGGTTGTCAGTGACTTCATTTCCCGCTGCCAAGTCAACTTCTGTCCACCTCGAGCCTTGCGCCATCCTACACCTGGTAAACTGAACAAGGCCCTCCTAGGTAAGCGGTGACCAGGCATACGTAACACGTGTCTGAGGCAACGCAACTTATTCAGTGTTATCTGTTGTTCTAGGGAGCTAGCATGTTTATCACTACCTAGTACTCGCCTACGCACATCATCGTTGCAGACACGCTGGTGCCATCCGACACCAGCAATGCTTCGCAAACAACGATGATCAAAGACTTGAAGGCGCCTCAGATCTTCAGACCGAAGGGGCCAAGTCTCACTACTATAGAGCAGAACGGCCCTCACTGTGGCCTTGTATACCCGGCCTTTCAGACGGAGGAAAACTCCCTTCTGTCGCCAAAGATGATGCAGGTTCAAGAAGGCAGCTCTGGCTTTTGCAATGCGTGAGCTGACGTCAGTTTCCATGGGCCCATCATTGCTGATGCAGCTGTCAAGATAAGTGAAATGATCAACCACCTCGAGTTCCTCATTAGCAAGCGTCAAAGGGTCATCAAGTGGCTGGTGGTCCTGCAGCAACACTTTGCACTTTGAAGATGCGAAGTGCATACCAAATAATGGGACCACTCTGGACAGGCTATTCAAGGTTGATTGTCCCGCCGCAAAACCGTCGAAAAGCAAGATGATATCGTCCGCATAATCTAGATCAACTAACCTTTCACCAGGCAGCACTTCAACGCCTACATCGTGATTTTCCGCAAGCGAACACTCCATGATAGAATCCACGACGAAATTGAACAAAAACGGGGAAATCGGACAACCCTGACGAACGCCACTTGTAGTCGAAAAGCTATCCGATAGGACACCGTAGACCCTGACGCGGCCTGTAGTGTTCGAGTATAGAGCACGAAGGATGTTCACATATTTCGTGGGAACACCTTTTCGCGCAAGTAATTCGAACAGAATCGATCGATCGACCGAATCGAACACACTCTTGAAATCGAGGAACACAGCTATTGTCGGTCTGCGGTATGCGTGGCGCTGCTCTAGCACCTACCGCAGAGTAAATATATGGTCTATACAGACCCGTCCTGGGCGAAAACCGGCCTGCTCTTCCCTAATCCGAGATTCCCGTTCTGCAGTGAGACGACGAAGGATAATCGAGGCCAATAATTTTGTCACAACTGACGTTAGGCTAATACCGCTGTGGTTCGCACAGTCTGTGCGGCTGCCCTTTTTGTATATTGCCATTATAATCGGTTCGTTCCAATTAGCCGGCACACTCTCTTTGTTCCAGATACGTTCGAATAGGGAGGTCAGTGCGCTGCAGAGGACCTCACCTTCATCCTTAAATTGTGCAGGTGGGAGGGAATCCGGGCCAGCGGCACGAAAACGATTGAGGGCTGTGCTCGCGTTTTGGACCTCGGCCTCCGACGGAGGCTCTAAACTAACCGTCCATGGCACGTCCTGCATCACCTGAGTAGGAAGAGGTCCGGGAGCAGGGGGTCAGCTGAACTGATCTTCAAAGTGTTCAGCCCAACGAGCCATAGGGCGCTCCTTATTGTGTATCAGCGCACCCGCGCTGTCCCTGATTGTCTCACTGACGCCTGGTTTTCTGGGACCAGTGTTACGGATTAGCTGGAAGAGCTTGCGGTAATTGCCTACTGCTCCTGCCTCCATTTCTTGAACCCGACTGGTCCACCAGGCTTCCTTGTCAGCACGTAGGCTCCGCTTTAGTTCACGCCTAATACCCCTTCTGGTCACATTGTGTTCAGAAACAGCCGGGAAGTGTCTTCTAGCTTCCAACAGGTTCACGGACCTCTCGGATATCCAGTGACTGGTGCGGTGACGACTGATAGTGCCACAGGCAGATGCTCCTGCGTCGTGCATAGCAGCCGAGATCCTATTCCACTGAAGTTCAGTGTCATTAGGACAAAACAGCGAGAGTTCACTATGCAGTGCTTCTTGATAGGCTTGCCTGACCGAGGGCTAGGACAATTTCTCCGTTGCCAATCGGAGGCGACGCATTGTGCGCCTTCCGGTAAAGTTCATGGAAAAACGACAGCGCACCAAGGCATGATCAGAGTCGACACAGGTACTCCAGTACGAGCGGCAATCCAGAATGGAACCGCGCCACCTGTAGCTTATGGCTATGTGGTCAATTTGGGTCCATCGCTGGCCAGCTGCAGGTGGACGCCAAGTGGCACTTCGGCGCCCACTGTGTCTAAAAGCAGTGCTACTAAGAAACAACTGGTGCTCCGCACACAGTTGCAGCAGACGCTCGCGGTTGTCAGTCCGTTCGGAGTTAAGTCCATAATTACCACCCAGCTGAGCTTCTGAACAGCTCAGACGCCCTACTTGTGCGTTCATATCCCCTGCAAGTACTATAATATCTGAACTAGTAGCACTGCGTAGTAGCGGGTCCAGTTCGTGATAGAAAGTGTCCTTGACTGCATTAGAACCGCAGTCGGTGGGAGCATAAACGGAAATCACAAACAAACAGCGTTTTGTACTACTTCGCGAATTCACCTTAGCTGATGTCGTCAAACGGGCTGCACATAAACGGCTGTTCACCGGAATCCAATCAACCGACGATGACTCAGCCTTGGAGCTAAGAATGATACCTACACCAGCTTGACTCGTGAGTGCCGCATCGGCGTCTCCGGATGCGTGCAACCAAAAACGAGAGGATAAGCCGGGTGCAGTCAATTCAATAACCCCGTTAGGGTCATTAATCCTAGTTTCGGACACACAACACACATCAACACCTAGTGTGTCCAAAGTGCGTGCGAGTGCAGCCTGCTGACCTGTTTGTCTTAGAGTGCGGACGTTGAATGTCGCCATGGCAACGGGACAGCGTGGCCTTATATGGGACTTTTGCTGATAGGCGTCCGATAGGTGCTGTGGGATGGTGGCTGCAGATGGTACTACTCCAGTAGCACTTTGGTTGCTATCAATTAAGCTGGGAGTTATAGAAGGAAGGTTAGTAATGGGGATCGGGATGGGAGTAAGAGAAAAAGGTGGAAAAGAAAGAAGGGAGGCGCCAGCAGTAGCATGTTTTCGCTTATCCGCCCTGCTGTATGCAGCAGATAAGGCTACCCTTGATAATCTGCGCGACGGCCGATGCAGGATGAAGTTTATGTTTGAAGAAAATGTCATGGTTGTATGTGGGCTGGGATACTGCCAGGGCGCCCATACCTAGACAGGAGGACGATTAGGGTCCTCATCCAAAGCCTTTGGCTCCCGACTTTATCACACGCTAATTGTTTGTTTGCTAACAATTCTTACTTTTTCGGGTTTTGTAGCACCCGCCGTGTGTCTCGGATTACGACTCGCAATCTCAATCGTGCCCTCGGTTGACTTTTAACTCAGCCTCTGGTAATACGGTCACTGGGGCCGTCACCTGCACTGGAGTGCAGGGATGGGAGAGGGCCACATCGAAACACTCCAATCTTTACTTTTCATTATCCGATTCATATGTTCAACAATCTGGCTGCAATTCTGGTTGCGCCGCGAATCACGGAATTCAACCCACGGCTCTCCTTCGTCCCCGATCCTCATTCCTTCCGGCTTGCTACAGGATTCGAGCACTCATGCAGGTTGAACAGCAAGTCGGTCTAGCGCGCACCTTAGAGTCCCTCTATATTGGTATCTGCTACCTTTCAGGAACCCGATTGCAAGATCCCAGCACTGTGCTTACATTGACATTCCCACTGTCCACGAAGCCAGATATCACCTGCATATTACTGGAGTTCCAGAACCAGCCTCAGCGGGTTTGGCTGGTGTAGGTATGGCATTAATTGGCAAGGCCGAGGCGGCACTACTGAACTGGTTCTCGATTAACAGCCGACTATGTGCAGTTCGGCTTCGGCGTTCATGTAGAATCAACAAGCGCCGCGAAGAGAGACAACTTGTTTGTGATCTCCGTGTACGCTTTAATTGACTACAGTGGCGACTCGGTCATGGACCAATTCTACCGGGATCTGCATCAGCTCTTGACTAATGCTACAAAGTCGGATGTCGTCGTCCCTGCTGGGGATTTCAATGCACGGGTTGGCCGCGTGGTGCCATACGAATGTCACCTTGGTGGTCACTACGCGCTCGATGAGAACCGCTCTGATAATGGAGGGAGGCTTCTCATATTGCGCGAAGACAATCATCTGTTTCTCTCTAGCACTAACTTCGGGCGTACAAAGCAGCGTTCCGCAACGTGAGGTCCCCGTTCGCCAACACAACCGTGGTTTCAAATTGTTCACGCTGTAATTAGCTTCAGATGGCGTGGCAGCGCACAGGACTTCAGGACCTTTTGGTCCACGTTCATTGACTCTGATCATGCTCTAACCTGCGCGAAAATCTGCATGTGTTTTGGGGAGTCCCGAAACACAAGGCACCGTAAGAGTGAGGTAACCAGATTAACTGATTCCTCTGTCCAGGAGAGCTAACAGTCTTCACTGGCCTACGCACTCAGTTGCAATCCAGCGCAAGATGTGGAGCAACACTGGACTTGTATATAGAAAGTGATGACCATTTCCGGACAGTCCAACTGCGGCCTAGATCGACGCCCCTTAAACGCTTGTATCTCTGCTCGTTATCTGGAGCTGTTCGAACGCCGCAAAGATATCCTGGCGGAATCTGATTGCAACGAGCGGCGCCGTTCTGCCAACCGGCTCTTCAAGCGAAGCCTACGCAAGCATCGCGAGGTATGGTGATCTGAGCGTGCTTTAGGGATAGAGACTGCTGCCTTCTGGCGACACTCACCAACTTTCCCAGCTCATTCGGTCCACTGGCATCAGGAAGCCTGGTGTCAGTGTTATTTGCGATGTCGATGAGTCTCCGATCACCGACCTACAGAGGCGTATGGACCGCTGGGCCGAGCACTTTCACTCGCAGTTCAACTGGCCTCCACCGTCCATCAGTGCATGCAGTACACCTTGTTGTCCACCCTGGCTCGTCCCACTGAATCCACCCAGCGAAGCGGAAGTCTGCCTCAAGATTCAACGCCTGAAGCGGTTCAAGGCTGCCAGCTCAGAAGGACTTCCTCTGGAGCTGTTCAATTACGGCGGCGTACCCACCGTTAACCAGTTGACCTCGCTGTTCTCAAAAATCTGGCATGAAGTGAAAGTGTCTTCCTCTTGGGGTGAATCAGTTATTGTCCCGATTTTCAAGAAAGGCACTCGCACTTCGTGTGCAAGTCATCGCGGAATTAGTCTTATTCCAGTTGCCTCCAAGCTATTGGCATCCATTCTGCTCTGTAGACTATTCCCAATACGTGAATCATCCTACCGGGAAGAAGAAGATGGTTTCCGTCCCGGTCGCGGATATGTGGATCAAATCTTCACGCTCCGCCAGCTCTTCGAATATCACCACGTTTATCAAACGCTTACTATCGCTGCATTCCTACACACACATGCCGTTTTGGAATCCGTTTCTCGACCTGCTTTATGGTGTTGCTTGCTAAAGAACGGGGTGCCAGAGAAGTATACCGCCATCTTACGAGCACTTTACCTTCATACCTCCGACAGAGTGAAGGTATGTGGCAAGCTTTCCTCGCGATTCGCTGACAGTAGCGGTGTGCAACAGGGCTGCCCTATGTCCTCATTCCTCTTCAACTTCGCAATCGAAGACGCAGTGACTTCCCTTTATCTGCTGATCTCCATGGCTTTGTTGGCTCTTTGTCTAGTTGATAGAATGTTAAGATTACATGGTTGGCGGCATCCGGTTTCGGATTTGCCTGTCACTGTGGCAAGCCACAGGACGCCTGCGCCTACAGAGGGACCATGGATGGCTTGCGCTGCACCACCCACAGCTCCAACCACACACCCCATATCCAGTGTAAACCCGAAGGAATAAGACCGGGAGGCATGCGGATGGGAACCACGTTTCATCAACGGAGCCGGCCCACACTCCTTCACAGGCAAACACAAGCACACTGTATTTGGGAATCAAGCGCACACAAGCGGTGGCTGGACCGTAGTCCGCTCCATACTGAGTGCATGGAACCACTCTTCGAGCCTAACACGGCCACAAGGACCGTGCACCCCGTCCCCTCCAGCAACGACCAACTGTCTCCTGGAGCCAGTATGAACGAGGTAGTGGGTAATAGACAGGTAGGCACCTTGTCAACATGCACATCAGGCGCAGGCACACCGGGGATATCAAACAACAGCCAATCACTTGAGAGAGAGAGAGAGAAAGAAAAAGAGAGAAAAACTCGATTAATGCATAAGGAAACGTTGACATAAACCTTAATTAAATAGCATACGTAATAAGTTGTTTACAAACAAATCCTAGCTAAGTGCACGAGGTCAGGAAGTATAGTTCACGGTATGCCACGAACACAAAAATGTTATGGAAATCGAATACAACTGGCTAAAGCGATATGTGCAAGTTAATGGAATAAAGTACAGGGAGGTATTTATATGAGAAAGAAAAGCATTAAGGTAAAAACTGTAAACCCACCACCTGAAATAAAGAGACTTAGCATGCAAGCACGCGGTTAGTAAATCGAATTCAGCGTGCCTACAAACGCTGCGCCGGCTCGTCGTAATTCTCTGCAGGACCCATCGTCGCTTCGGCAGTGGTCCCAAAGGACCTAGCTCATGGCCCACTAGACATTTATATGAGATTAAGATTAAAGATTACATACATACATACATACATACCTGAGTAGGAAGAGGGGGGCAGGGGGCAGCAGAACTGATCTTGAAAGTGTTCCGCCCAACGAGTCATGCGGTGCTCCTAATTGTGTATCAGTGCGCCCGCGCTGTTTCTAATTGTCTCACTGACGCCTGGTTTTCTGGGACCAGTGGTGCGGATTAGCTGAAAGAGCTTGCGGTAATTGCCTACTGTTTCTTCCTCCTCCATTTCTTGAGTCCGGCTAGTTTACCAGTCTTTCTTGTCAGCGCGTAGGCTCCGCTTTAGTTCGCGTCTAATAGCCTGTCTGGTCACATTGTGCTCATAGCCAGCCGGGAGGTTACTTCTAGATTCCACCAGGTCCACCGACCTCTCGGATATCCAGTGATTGGTGGTGACGATGGATAGTGCTACAAACAGGTGCTCCTGCATCGTGCATGGCGGCCGAGATCCTATTCCACTGAAGCCCAGTGTCATTAGAACAAGGGAGTGAAACTTCTGTATGCGGTGCGTCTTGATAGGGTTGCCTG